>CATQFL010000132.1:0-68447 GCA_956483635.1 Panzeria rudis | reverse complement strand
CCATTCCGCAAAAAATGCTCAAAAACACCCAAAAAGTATTTTTGCTGTAAAATCTAAAATAATTCTTGTGCAAGATTGAAACCAAAGCCAAAATCAAGCTTAAACCAATAGAAAACAAACTGCGTACAGTTTTTTGGGTAAAAAATAAAACTATGGGGTGATAATCACCAACAAACTTTTACATTCCGCAAAAAATTCTCAAAAACACCCAAAAAGTATTTTTGCTGTAAAATCTAAAATAATTCTTGTGCAAGAATAAAATAAAAGCCAAAATCAAACTTAGACTAATAGAAAACAAACTGCGTACAGCTTTTTGGGTAAAAAATAAAACTATAGGGTAATAATCACCAACAAACTTTTACATTCCGGAAAAAATGCTCAAAGTTTGTTGGTGATTATCACCCCATAGTTTTATTTTTTACCCAAAAAACTGTACGCAGTTTGTTTTCTATTGGTCTAAAAAGTATTTTTGTTGTTAAATCTAAACTAATTCTTGGGTACGAAATAAAGAAATGTTTTAATATATGTAAGAGCCTTTTAAATTATTTATTTTATTATATTCATTGCTTACTGTATCTTTTCTCAGTTAAAATAATTCACCACTTTTCAAATAATACAATAGCAACAACAGAAAGAACAGGGAACAGCTGTTACGGTTTGTTGTGGTGAGTTTGATTTGTTCACGCCGATAAAAAATTTTCACTTTATTTTATATTTTACAACAGGCGAGTTATATTTGTCTACAAATATCATAAAAACGCGTGAAAATTTTACATATATCTTTGAAAATATTTTAAAAATAAGAGTTTTGATAAATATATCGTTTTTTCCAATATTATTGAAATACATCGATTGAACAGCAGTTAAGAAAAAAGTAGTAAATTGAAGCAACTTGCTGAACTTCTATTAGAAACACCACCATCATCGCTTCGCTGGCTTACTCACCAAAAGAGATAAAATTACAATAAAACATTTATGGCCATAAAAGAAAAAAATTATATATATTCAAAGCAAAAACGCCACAAAGTGTAAGAAACACAAATAAAAGTTTAAATCTGCAGTAATGCGAAGTAATTAAATGTTTTTATTTGAAAAAACGATATTTAAAACAAATTTATATAATTAATTAAAATTTATTTTTTGTTTTTGTTAAATTCTAAGCAAAGTGAAGTGCATTTTTTCAATTTCTATTAAAATTTAAAAATCTGCAAAAATGGTACGTTTGAAACACTTGTAAAAATTAAAACTAGGTATAAAAACTAAGTTTTCAAATTTATAAAATAATTTAAATCAACACAAAGATTAACAACGATAAAGGTGAGTCTAAATGATGAATTTTTCTTATCAAGTTTCTGAAATATGTATTCTTTGTAGTTTTCCATTACGTTGTTATTTCTTTCGGTCTTGTTTTTCTTTTATTTCCGCCTAGCTCGAATCGATTTTCCTCAATTTTACACAATTTTCATTTCTTCTGAGTTGCCTTTCCTCTTCTGCCTTTTCCGATTGTCTGTTTTTTAGTTTTCCATCTTGTTGGCTTTTCTTTTTTATTTCGAAGCCGGTTGTTCTTTTATTTCATATTTTTCCTCCACCTTATTTTGTTTTCATGGTCACGTGATGTGTTTAGTCTTATTGGACAACTCCATTGCTTATTGGGATGGTAGGATGGCTAGTTGTCAATTCAATTAGTCATTCGTATAAATGCATATGCATATACTATACATACATACATACATAAATACATATCCTCATTTAAAATCCAGAACTACGTTTAACGTTTTTGCGGGGATAAACTAGCAAAAATATCGATATTTTCTAAAAAATATATCGATATATCATCGAAATTTTTAATTTCGATATATCGATATTTTTTCCAAATATACCGACAGTATCAAATAGGATATTTTTAGCTTTGGTTTTGTTTTTCGTGCAATTTTTAAAAACATTTCGGCACAGTCTTCATCAAATAGAATATTACTAACAAAATCGTTTGTTTTATTTTTAATATTTTGACTATTCGAAAAATTATCATTCTTTGAGTGTAATTTTGTTGATGTATGTTCCATGAAATATTAGTGGAACCGTAAAGATCTTGGAAACTAACTCTTTCCAGCTTAAATATATATAAGAAAGGTACTTTTTTGCTTTAATAAAAAAATTGGGGACTACGTATGAATCATCATTGTTGAAAAATGTCGGTATTTCGATATATCGATATTTTTTATTCGATCGATGCCGATCGAACACTGAAGACGGCACATAGCCGAAACCGGTCAGTTTATAAACCAAATTTGACGTGGGATGACGGAAAATCGTTTCAAATTCAAACAAACCCCGTCTGAAGAAAAACACAACACTCAACAAAAAGTTGTAATGAAATTATCGACGATTATTGCCTAGAATGGCTGACAGAGGAAAAACTCTTCAGCCGGCGGAAGGTCAATCAAGAACTTATTTACTCAGCGAAGTCGGTATTCGACATACCCAAGCAAGTAAACTTCAAACGTCAATATCTCAAAAACGAAGGGATTTATATACAATTTGTTAAAAACTGTTCGTCTTATATTGTTGAGTTATATACATAACCATCAAAGCTTAAAAATTTAGAACTTCAAACGTCGATATCTCGAAAATTAAGAGAGATATTACTTTATTATTTATTTAAAAGGTAGATTTATCACAGTCCCACCAACCCAGATTGGTGAGTATTGATCAAAAAATTATCCTGGCAAATTTTGAAATGTAGGAAAAATCATAACATTTAGTTTTCTTGTCTCATAACTTCAAAAATATTATTTTCACAGAAAATTGTGTAAGAAGAAAATGTTGCTTGTGAAGCTTAGAATAAAAAAATAATTTTTTAATAAAATTGATTAAAGTTTTTTGATTTTATGCGCAGTTAACAGAGGCAAATCAATTGACAATAATATCTATCTACCTGGTATAAATATGCCTTGACTCAACCTATCCAAGAAAAAGGTAAAATTATTTTAAAGTATTGTATCGTTACGACATTATGAATATTGAGTGACGGTATGTTTGAACCTAAATACATGTATATGTACATACATATAAATATGTACTATGTATTAAGTACATAGCGACTTGGCTTTTTAACCCCAAAATACCATACCACCACTAAATTATGGGAAATATAGTATTAGAATAATAATAATTCTTGTAAAAAAACCGACTACAGAATAGGTGTTAATATTCATATTAACTTTTCATATTAACTTTTCACAAAGGGACCATTATTATTGGACCCAAGTGGGCTGGAACCCTTTCTTTATAATTTTCACCAGCGACCTGATAACATAGGTGTTAATATTCATATTAACTTTTCATGGGCGTGGCACTGCCCACTTTTCTAAACATAATGTTGTGTTGTAACGATAATTAAAGGTGTATGCAAAGTTTCATAAGAATTGGTTTACTAGAAGTTGTTGAAAAATAATATTTACTATGCATGGGCGTATCACTGCCCACTTTTTTAATCATGATGTATTATTCAAACAGAAACTGAATGTGTGTGCAAAGTTTCATAAGAATCGGTTGGGTAGATGAAGTTGAAAACTAATGTGAATTTACTTTGTATGGGCGTGACTCTGCCCATTTTTCAATGGAACCAATCTGGAAGCACATCCTTTTAAAAAGAAAAAAAATCAGAAATCGGTTCATAAATGGCAGAGTTTTGAGGGAACATACATAAAAAATACATGACGAATTGATAACCTTTCTCCTTTTTTGAAGTCGGTTAAAAACAGTTTCTAACTAAATTTGGAGGGCAAGTAATATATTGTTTGACATTTATCGTGACATATTTTGATCAGGTATAGACGCTAACTAATGCAGTGCCTATACTTGGTAAGTTTTTATAATGATAAATGTTAAACTTCATATATGTAAAACAAAAGTAGCAAATATAATGCTGGTTCTTTCTTAATATGAAGTGTGACATATGTGCCTATCGACGGTGTTGCGTAAAAAGAGTCAATCTCAGACCATTTTACAGTGTAGATTGGTCCTTTTTTACGCAACATCATCATATCGATGGTAAAAAGGGCCAATCTGCTATGTAAAATGGTGCTAGATTGGCCCTTTTTACGCAACGCCATCGTTATGTATATCATGATAACATTTTATCATGTATAGACGGGAGGGCTTTCTACAGAAATTCGCAATCCAGTTTGCAAATAACACGCTAACAATGTGCGCTATACAGAAATATTTTTGGACTGAAAATTTAAAAAAAAAATTTGCCTAAGGCTCACCGTCTTTTTTTAACCGACTTCAAAAAATGAGAATGGTTATCAATTTGTCATGTATGTTTTAAGTATGTTCCCTCAAAACTTCCTAATTTATAAATCGATTTTGCATTTTTTTCTTTATTTGAAAGGATGTGTTTCCAGATTGGTCCCGTTGAAAAAAGGTCAGGGTCACGCCCATACGAAGTAAATACGCATGCCTCATGAACTACTTCTACTCAACCGATTCCTATGAAACTTTGCACACACATTAAGCTTTTGTTTGAATAATACATCATGATTAAAAAAGTGGCAGTGCCACGCCCATGCAAAGTAAATATTCTTTTTCAACAACTTCTACTAAACCCATTCTTATGAAACTTTGCATACACATTTCGTTATTACAATACAATTTCATGGTTAGAAAAGGGGCAGTGCCACGCCCATGAAAAGTAAATATTCATTTCAACTACTACCACTTAACCGATTCCTCTCGTGAAAACACAACATTATGATTAAACTTATGGGCAGTCCACGCCTATTTTTTAGTCGGTTTTTTGCAAGTATTATTGAATATTTATATAAAAAATTAAATTAACGAATAGAAATGTGGCACACTAAAATTTGTTGTTTAGATTCAGGCGACTTCTTCTTAAAAATACTCAAATTTTAATTAGCAACAAAAAGTTGGCATGTCATTGAAATACGTCATTTCTAAATTTATTATCATGATATAATAAGTGGTTGACAAAAAATAAAAGACTTTAAGGTGATACTACATTTAAAAAACAATAAAGTCTTAAAAGTATTATCTAAAACATTAGCTTACAAATTTTTAGCTTGATTAATATTTCTACTAAGGACATATTCGTGAAAAAACATATTTTTTGCTGCCTTTTTTTAGTTGTTGCCAAAAATCCCGAATATTATCCATCTGAACAAAAAAAAATTGTGCACTGCTTTCTAAATAACTTTTTCTTCTTTCAGCAAGTACAACAATTGTATTGATCGGATCAAAATTCATTGAGCTAAAATCCTTAAGAGTAGAAAAATAGCCTTTGTGTTCTTTTTTTTTTAAATTCATTATTTTAAGGTACTCCAAAAATTAAAAAAGGTCAAGCATGCAGATAGAAGCCAATTTTGTTCTGAAGACACAAAGGCCAAAATCGTTTAAATCCGATAAAAAAAATTTTGCTGACAAAATTGTTTTTGATCGCAATTGTGGTAATTCTAAGCAAATTCAACAGATACGTGTGCCACATGGCTTTTAATTTTAATTAAAAAATGGAGGACAAACATGCAGGTACAAGAAACACATAACCGCCATATTTTTTATTTATTGTTTAGCTTCTGATTAGTGGCCACGCGAAGTAAAGAACTTGACAAAGTTCATACATTTTTATAATTTCTCTATCTTTTAAGTAGAAAAGATATTGAAACGATTCATCCTTTGTTTTATAGGGCAGTAATGATCATTTAATTTTGCTATGCAAAACTGAACTGAAATAATTACATTGCCGAAAAGTGAACACTTGAAAATTACACAGTTTTTTTCTCATTTTATCGATTTTCAATTGAACCCTGTTGAACATAAAGCATTGATTTTTTTGGTAGTGAAGAAGGAACCCTTATGATACCATGACATAAGTTTCATTGTGCTAAAATAATATCTTCTGCAAAAAAAAGTTGCGAAAATTTATTTATTTTACAAAATGCTCAACTTTGAGCTTCTAAAAAACCATGTGGGGATACAAAATACAAATAAATTTTCAGAAAATATATGCCAGTATTTCGTTATTGTTAGGGTTTTAACCGATTCCGATATATCGGCGATACTTGCGATTTTCCGATACATCGGTATCGGCGATATTTTACTGTCGATACGACGATACTTTTTAAATCTGTTTCAGAGATTTTTTTAATAAATAATTTATTTTTTGTTAATTTTACATGAAATAAATTCAATTCGTTTTTCTTAAATCTTATTATTATCAACTTAAAATATTAATAATTGGCCAATTCACAACCTGTTGTTGTTGTTTGTAATTTCCAAATAAACATTTGTTTAGAAACATGTTTATGTCGAAATTACCAACAACATTTGTACGATCTACAACATAGATTATTACTAAGTGGATATTTCGGACAAAGTGTAAGCTACATATTATAAAAATTTCAGTTTTTATCTGTATCTCCACATGGGTTTTTGGGCACGTTGTTTTTCATAAAAATTGTACTTTAAAAAAAAAATCACGTTTTGTAATAGAGTGAAAATATCAAAACGGCACTAAGTGGACATAATAACAACGAAGTACTGGCCTATATTATCTGAAAATATTAGATTGTTATCTTATCCCTATATGTCTTTTTTGAAGCTCAAAGTTGAGCATTTTTAAAAACTAATGAATTTTTGCACCTTTTTTTGCAGACGGTATTATTTTAGCACAATGAAATTTATGTCATGTATCATAAGGGCTCCTTCTTCGCTACCAAAAAAATCAATGCTTTATGTTCAACAGAGTTCACACAGGGTTCAATTGAAAATCGATAAATTGAGAAAAATATATGTAACTTTCAAGTGGTCACTTTTCGGCCATTTAAATATTCCACTTCGGTTTTGCATAGCAATAATAATGATCATTACTGTCCTATAAAATGAAGCATGAATCGTTTCAATATCTTTTGAAGTTTGTAAAATTTTTTACTTCGGGTGGCCACTAATCAGAAGGTATACAATAATAAATAAAAAAGATGGCGATTATGTGTTTCTAGTACCTACAAGATTGTCTTAAATATTTTTTTATTAAAATTAAAACCCCATGCGGCACACCTATTTGTTGAATTCACTCACAATAACTCTAATGCTTTCTACGTAGGGAAGATCGCAAAGGAAATCTGATATCCCAATCTATAATACATAACCACGGGATTATTGCAACCAACAGCGACGAATAATTTAGGTACCGCAAGGAGTATGGAATGTTTTGTAACTTTAAATTCTGTAAAAATTGGGTTGCAGGAGTAACTAGCAGAATCTGTAAGCGCGTTCCATTTGTTTTCTAAAGTTTTGGCATTAATTGGCATTACATTATTAAATACATGTAATGTACAAGTTTATCTGAATAAAAAAAGTCTGAGTCTTATATATCCTAAGGAGAGATATTATAGAGTAGTTGAGAGTTATTTGCGATAATTTTCTTTAAACGAACTCCCGCTGAGCTTATGGGAAGCATCAATTCAGGTTGTGCTTCTAGATCTTCTTCTACTGCGTGACCACCGGATCCTCGACATACATAAGTCTCATTGCACAGAATGAAAGTGGTTTTGGGAAACTGCTCCTCAGAATATGAATCTAACTGAAGAAATGTGCGCGTAGCTTAAATTGGGGCTCCGAACGTGACAGTATATTTAAATAAATAAAAAGTTTCAAGTTAATAATTTTGTAACACATTATTGCCAAGGTTTATAATAAATAGCTAGTAAAATATTTGTTTTTTTTTTATCTAAACGCTGACAGCATAATTGCAATATTTTTATAGTATACAAAAGAATTTATGTTTATTTTTGTATTCTATGGTAAGCGGAGTTTTTCTCCATTTTTTTCATATTTTGCTTTGATAATATATTTGTTTACAAACTTGAATTCGTTGTTCCCCATTTTTTATGTCTTCATTTCGCAATTTTTACTAGAATGAAGTGACTCTTTAACTAAAAGAATCGTGCATAGAAAGCCATAAAAAACACCACAAACATTCCATGTACAAATACTTGAAAAACTACTACATACTATTAAATATTCTATATAAAATACAAACTCTTTAGATATCACACGATGTCTCTGTAGTGATTGTTGTTTGTGTTTTTTTTTTACCTCGACTAAAGATCGTTCGACCAGCCGAAAGCGAAAAATCTAAACAATAAAGCGAAATGAAATGAGCATAAGTAGGCTTTTTATAAAATCTCTTTTCATAGTTTCCAGTATAACATTTTGAGTATATAAAGATTGAAGTTGCAATAAGAACTTCTTAGTTTTGATTGAAAAGTTGGAATAAAAAGATTTAATTATCGCTTTCATAAGTTTGTGATTTTAATTATTACGATAAATAGTTCTATCAACGTTTAGAACTCTTCATGTTAATGGAGAAAAAGTTATCAAAATTATTTTTTAATTTCAATTTATTAAAATTATTAAGAAATTTGCAAAGTTTTTCTGAACGCTAAGTGCTAAGCCAACCAGCTACACAATGGAGTGACTTCAAAGCCTAAAATTTATTGCAGGAGTTCGAAGGAAACGGGGTAAATATTAAAATTAAAATTTTGTTGTTGAGTTTAAAATTTATCGACCCTTTCGTATGATGTATGATATCGTTTAACAAAATGAAATATCAAAAAGAAAAATTAAGGATGTTAATTTTCCCTTGTTCCTTCGAATATTAATCTCAGCCTAATAATCAATTTGGATTCACAAACAAATACGTTCGAAATATAATCGTACTAATAGAAAATTTTTATCGTGTTTTAGAAAATCTTTTGAATCATTTCTGATGTTTTTTATATTTAAAATTTTTGCACTATGTTTTTACTTAAAATTCATGTTGTTAATTCTATAAAGCTGATACAAAATATAATATAAAAAAGTGAAATAATGAGTGTCGCCGTTTTTTGAAATTCGCTTCTTCTTGTGATTTAAATTTTATGGTCTGTAGTGCACAGTGGGGCTGAATCAAAATATTTTTGTTTCAAATAGCAGATTAGTATTCCTATTTCACTTAAAAATATGAGCTACACACATTATTCAGGAGAAGAATCCCAATGCAGGGCACTTCGAGCATGTAAAATTTATCATGTAAAATATGGCCTTTTAGCCCTTATAAGGTTCTAAGAAAATCATGTTTTTTTCATTTTTATAGTTAGTGAGGTATACTCGTTTGATATACATAATTTTTTAAAGACTTTTTGAAGAAAAAAAAAACAAGGAGCAAAAGGGTGATTTGTGCATATTTATTAAGTTTTTTTCTTAATGTTGATCGTTGAATACACAGACTTACAATGAAATTCCGTTTTGAATAAAACTAAAATTTTTCTAATCAGTTTGATGCGCTAAAAAAACCTGAGTCCTTTTACTTCGAGACCTTGTTTTATGGCTGCATCTAATATTTCCACTAGGTACACCAGTATATTTTACCGTAACTCAAAAACAGGATTTCCGATTTCGACCAATAAAGCAGGTTCAAGATAAAATTACCTTCAAACTACCTAGACATTATTATTTAAACAAATCAGTGGTTTCATATAGTTATTCACAAATTAACATTGAAAAATAGTGGTGCAGTTCACTAAACATTCGGTAACTGTTTACTCGTTAAATTGGTAAAATTTCCCATACATTTTCATGTCAAAAAATTTTTAAATAAATTTTACAGCAACAAAATATATTGAGAATTTTACCAATTTAACGAGTAAACAGTTACCGAATCTTGCGTGAACTCCACTAGCATATTTTTATAAAAAATTAAATTTATTTTTTCTAAAAGCTCATAAAGTTTAAAACTGCAAAAGCTTCAGTTCTTATGTAATGCTCTTAAGGACAGATGTCTACGAACAAAATAAGCCACAATTCATGTAAATCGATGGACAACTTTTGATTTTATTCACAACTAAGTGAAGGACGTCAATAGACAATAATTGCGATTTTCATACAACACCCGCACAAATTAAAAATTTTCTGTTCTATGGAAATTGTTATTTTTATCAATTGAGGTCCTTCACTTAATTGTGAATAAAATGAATATTTTTCTATCCATTTTCATAATTTATGTCTTATTTTGTTCGTAAGACGCCTGGGGGCAAATTACGGCAATCGATATCTATCCAAATTTTAATACAATTTAAATACAAATTTCGATCGATATCGAATGCCGTAATTTGCCAACTGTCCTTAGCACATACATATATTGGGTGTTTTTTATTGAGGTATAGAACTTTAAGTTGGCATCACTTTTTTAACTGGCGGCCATTTTGTCAGCTGTCAAGTGATTAATATTTAGTTTGGTTTGCCATTTCATCATGAACAGGTTGACAAAAGAACAACGCTTGCAAATCGTGCAAATTTATTTCCAAAATAATGGTTCAGTTCGCGAAGTTTACCGCAAGCTCCGTCCATTTTATGGTCGACATAATCGTCCATCAGAGCAATTAATTCGGTTAACCATGGATCGTTTTCGCACTACGTTTACTCTATGTGATAATACGCATCCGCAGAGACGTCGAACAGTGTGCTCTATGGGCTGGTGGAGTCATTGGGCCATACTTCTTCCGAAATAATGCTGGAGAGTCAGTTACCGTTAATGGAGACCGGTATAGAGCCATGGTAACCGACTATTTTGTTCCCGAATTGGATGGCATGAATGTGGATGAGTTGTGGTTCCAACAAGACGGCGCTACATGCCACACAGCGCACGTCACAATCGATTTATTGAAGGAAACATTCGATGAGCGCATAATTTCGCGGAATGGACCTGTCAATTGGCCACCAAGATCGTATGATTTGACACCATTGGATTATTTTCTTTGGGGATATGTGAAGTCGCTCGTCTACGCCAACAAACCAGAAACGTTAGGGGACTTGGAAGCCAACATTCGTGGCGTTATTGCCAACATACGGCCCCATATGCTCGAAAAAGTGGTTGAAAATTGGACCTGTAGAATTGGCTTTATTCGAGCCAGCCGCGGCGGCCACATGCCCGAAATCATATTTAAACTAGGGATGTAACCGATACCGATTCCGATACCGATATATCGGCGATACTTCAGATTTTCCGATACATCGGTATTGGCGATATTTTACTGTCGATACGACGATACTTTTAAAATATTTCTTCAGAGTTTTATTTAGCAATTTATTTATTTTTTGTTAATTTTAAAATTCATTTCGTTATTTTTTAAACCTTATTAATATCAATTTTAAAAATTAATATTTTGCGCTGTTATTTTGTAAAAAATAATTTATTTTTTGTTAATTTTGCCATGAATTGAAATTCAATTCTTTGTTTTTTAAATCTTATTCCCAAACAACAAAAAAGGCACAAGATGGGGTAGGTTTTCAAGCAAATTGTTGCAAAAAAAAAACGCAAAATTTAAAAAAAATCTGAATAAAATAAAAAATTTTCTTTTTCTTTTGACGATATTTACATGAAATATAAGTCAAAAAAATCTTTTAAATATACACGGAGAGCTTAAGTCATCCTCTATTTGACACTGTTTAAAAATTGAACACAACGCAGTGAAAATTGTTTTTGTCCGTGAAGTCCCAAAAAATCGTTTTTTTTATCGATAACTTCCGATTTTGAGGGTATATTGCAATTTTTAAAATGGCAAAATGATCTACTCAACTAGACCTTCAAGCCTCACTAAGTCGTGTTTCACGAGTAAAAAAAAAAACATGCCATTTTGTAACAGCGTGTAATTAAGCTATTCTGGTATGTGATGGAAATCGATCGATTTCAAATCGAGTCGATTTCGAAAAACAAAATTTCCTGAAAGATAACTTGTTGATGTTTTTATTGTTTTCGTGGCTTAGAATATTTTATTTGATCCTAAATTCGAGTTCACTGTGTCGTGCGATTTACTTAAGACATTTTTCACTATTATTAGTTTTATAAAATCGATCGATTTCCATTACATACCAGATTAAGTTATTTAGAAGAATATTAGTTTATAAATGTACTTTAAAAAATCCATTTTTTAAAAAGCTTGGCGAGTTTTTTTTAAATTATAAAGTAATTACACATTTTTACTTGCTATTCTGCTAATTACCTGCATATTTTTAATATAGATTCTTTGGAAGCAATGAAATGTTGTTTCTTAAAAATTACTTCCAATTTTTTATACTGGATTAATATTAATTTAAAATATTAATAATTCCGTACACTGTAATTTTGTATAATAAAAAAATTGCCCTTCTTGAGTTTTGTTAATCTAAACTTGAACTCAATTTCAATATTCGTATCGGTATCGGTATCGGCGATATATATTTTTAAATATCGGTATCGGTATCGGATCGGCAAAACGGCGTATCGTTACATCCCTAATTTAAACATTAATGGCATAAAATTATCCTTCCAATAAAGCCAAATTGATGGACATTAAAACGATTTTCTTGTGTTTTATTTCAATTCAAAGTTCTATACCTCTAAAAAAACACCCGTTATTTAGACATTTTAGTTTTTGCAGTTTCAGGTCTTCACAGCTCCGCTCCTGAGTTCTGTGGGAAGCTCATCTCAGGTTAAATAAGAATACTCCCATTCTATGTCCGTGTTAAACTTTATATTGATCGGATTATCCGTTTAGAAATAGCTGATTTATTTCCAAAATAATTCGATTCTGCCCCACTGTGCGACGTCACAAAGACAGATGTTGGATATTTTGAAACTAAAAATTTGTTATTAACAATTGCTTAGCTATAGAAAAAGAAGGAGTTTTAAATTTGATTTAAGATGGTGCAAAAGTTAAAAATGTATGAAACTTATTTTAACCATGCACTCACTAGTTGTTAAAATTAATATTTAAATGAGGTGGTATGAACCAAAGTTTGTTTAAAAAAAATATGTCAAAAGTTCTTCTAAATTCTAAGAAAGTTTATCGCTGCCAGTATAGCTTAAAACGGCTAACGTGCAATTTTTTAAAACGCAATTTAAATTTATATATTCTGAAAAAGAAACACATGCAAAAACTTATAACTTCTCTATCTCAACTAAATGTATTACTATGATTCATACACTCAATGTACGAACCATTGAGACGAATCTAAAAGGCAACTCATTACAAACAAACTAAAAAATATATACATACATACATATATAACACCGGCCTCTGTTTTTGCAATTTGGAATGAAATGGTGTTTATTTTATTTCGAAAATAACAAAAAAGAAAAGAAAAAGAAAAAACACCAGCCAACTAATGAAACCGGCGAAAAAGAGGATATATAATGGAACATAACACAAACACTTACATATCGTCATATAAAAAGTAAAAGGGCTCATAATAATTTTTCACTAATTTATCTAGTATCATTAATAAAATCTGAATTAATCACACATTAATGAAATATTGTTTTTATAATCACCAGGGTTCGGAATTTCTTGCAACTAAAAATAGATTTTAAGCGCTTAACAAATGCGCCTAAAAATTAAAAATATGCACAATGTACTTTGTACGAACAAAGTACAAAAACTAAAACAATTGGCCATGTTCTGTTATATCATGTGGACTTAAAATGTGCGGAATTATCAAAGCATTGTTGTTGTAAATTAATATTTATAACAACAATGCTTTGATAATTCCACAAATTTTAATTCCACATGAAATACAGAACATACCCGAATATGAAAATATTTTTTATTATTATTAGAGCAAAAACATAAAAAAATATAATTGGGTTTATTATATAATAAAAATTAATGGTTGCCAGAATGCCACTAAATAGCAACTGAAATTGAGAGCTCTCAGTTTCCAGTTGACATCAGTAGTATCATTTTCAGCAACTGGCAACCTAACTGAGGCTCGGTTGCCATCCATAATCGGCCTATTAATAAATTTTTTTTCAAAAATGGAGAAATATGCATTAAAAACTTGTTATAACTCCAAAAATATGCAGTTATTGCCAAAATATGCAAAAATATGCACTTATCACCGAAATATGCAACTACAAATCGATGACAAACTACTTAAAATTTGATGAATCGCATAGATAATTAGTCAATACCTCTTTATCTATCACCACAAAAAACATGCTTTTTCATGAAAGTCCTAGCCCTAATAATCACAAACTAAATTTTTCTAAAGGAAACTTTCCATATATTAACTGTCAGGCCCACAATGTTGACACGATTCTTTCTTTCGCACAATTACATTTAAAACAAAAACAAATTCAAAAATGTTGTTTTTGTTTTAATGTAATTTGTAAGAAAGAAAGAACCGTGTCGACATTAAGAGCCTTTTTTGAAACGTATTATTTGCGTTACTTTTCATTTAAATTTGAAACGTTTAGAAAATAAATTTTTTACAAAATCTGCCTATAACTCTCCTTCGATATTATGAAACATGACATCATATTTTATATAGCGATATGTAAGCATATATTCATGAACATGCAATGTATGCATATACACGTTTATGGATTTAAAAATTTGCATTGTGCATTTGTTATATAAACAACTTTTTCATGAAAAATTTTTCTATAGCAATTCAAAAACAAAGTGCATTAAAAAAAATATACATTAAACCGGCATCTAAATAGAAACGTAATACGCCGTTAAGTCTCTCGAGAATCATACAAAACTTTTTGATAAAAAAAATTGAAAAAAACAATTGCCATTAAAACGAAAATAGAAACTTTAGCCAAAACTCTTTAAATAGATGTTAAAACAAACTTTTGCCAACTCTAGACGAAAGCAGTTTGTAGTATGAAAAAAGGCATTATATTACGCAGCAAATAAAATATTTAATATTGCATTCAATTTGAAAAGCTTTTTTTAATACACACCCTAGAGGGAGTAGAACCTGCCGCAAGACAAGTCAGATGACTGGTTCGCAAGGACTAGCAATTGTTTCGAGTTCTGGATCTTTACATAGCTTTGTTGTTGAAACGGGTCAATTGTCATAATTAAGGTCCTCAGTGATAGGCTCTAGATCTAGATCTACCTTAAGGTACTTGTCCTGGTTGGTGGTTTCATTAATACAAGTCAAATTATTGCACTTTAAACAAATATTTTTGATATGGAAAAATCTGCTTGTACAGTGAGTGTTAAAATTTTTTGTTCTATTTAAGTGATGTGTTCTCTTTCACCGCTCATGACTCGAGAACATGCTTTGCCGCTCCCATTTTCACCAGTCATAGGACAAGTACATACATTGAAGACAAAATTTCCCGCAAAGTCATTGAATTCTAATTTTCAATTACTACAAATTTTAAAAAATTGTTTAAAAAAATTTTTGTTTTTGATCACATGAGTAATTGATTCAATACGAAACTAATTGAAATGAATTTATATTTTTGATAAACAGCTTTTATTTAATTTATTTTTTGTTTGTACTCGCATAACTCTATAACTTGTGAGCCGATTTCCAAAATTAATTTTTTAGTTTAAAATAGTTTTCTTGCAGTTCGGTTTCATAATTTTTTTTTCGAAAATCGGACGGTCAACTTACGTAATACCTCCATTTATGGACCGATTCCCAAAATACTTTTTTGTTCGAAAAGTTTTGCTTGCAGTTTTTTTCGAGAATCGAACAGGTAATTTTCCTGCACGAAATATTGATTATCGCAAACTCCACCATTTATGGACCGATTTTGAAAAATACTTTTTTTTTTTTAAATTGTATGCTTGCAGTTTAGTCCTCTAGAAAGTGGAAATTGGAGGACAGGTGGGCGCCCGATATTAATTACCGCATAACTCCACCATTTATGAATCGATTTTCAAACTTTTTTATTTGAAAGGACAGGAAAGGTTTGGTACTATGAACAATTTCGGACGGACACTTCGTCGATTATCCCATACCTCCGCAATTTGTATACTAATTTTCAAAATTATTTTTTTATTTGAAAGTGCATGCTTATATTGGGGTTCCATACATTTTATTTACCCACGTCCGTTTTGTAATCTGTTTGATGGGATCTTTGTATTGAAGTCTTTTTTTTTGCAAGAATTATTTTTTTTTTTTAACAATTTTTACATATTTTTGTTATATATTTTAAGTAATTAGCATTTTGAATTTTAGTAATGTAATATGCAATTTTCGTGGTAGGTTGAACTTGATATTAATTGAGCCTTTAGTTTTCGTAATTGAAATCGTGTTGGGTGTACCCAACTTTTTTTTTTAACTGTTCCTTAACACTTTCGCTATTAATTACTCTCTATAAAAATTTTTTAGTCCTGCAAGCTTTTCTTCCACCCTTTACATCGGCTTATATTGCACTTGTTTTCCTTATAAGAGAATTACTATGTACTTGGAGAGTAGTTTAGAGAGAACTTTTATGCAGGTGCTCTTTTCAACTCTTTAACGATTTGAATCCATTCATAAATCCTTGAACCGGCTCTTAAGCTTTTGCCACCATACAATTACAATACTGTGTATCCGTGTTCTCTCTTCTGGCGGTGTTTTGAATTGTTTGTACAAATGCAGACTATTGGGCTGCCTGGCTGACGTTTCATTTGTGGGGTCGGTCTCTGGCTGCACAATTTATCTAAGTATCTTTATCTTTAAGTGTACGAATACCTATTTTTATTTGCTCTGTTACATTATGCATTGTTATTTCTATTTTTATCTACTTCCACTTCTATACTACCATTATACTCACAATCAACTGTAGTGAGTGTGAAAATCAGTTGCTTGCACATTTTTTCTTGTTGTTTAAATTTTCTTTATATTTTCTACATTTCCAGAATTTTCCGGCAAATCATATTGAAACCTGCTGGCAGACAGACGCTTGCGTTACGAACGGCTAATAAATAAACCAACTCTACAACGCAATAATCAATAATTACAATACGTTTTGTGCATTTTTTCTTGTGAAGTGTTTGTTCAAAAATCAATCAAGATGTCGCGTTTAAGTTTAAAGTTTAGTAGTAACTTAATTTCTAATTTAAAGACTAAAAAGTTTATGTGATATTGGTTCAAAAGGACCTTTTGACAAAGAATTTAATCATTGAAACACATAGACACAAGTTTCTTTAAAGAAACTTGAACAAATTATCACCAACACACCCTCTTCGTTAAAAAGCATTAAGAAAGGTTGTATTATTCCAACTTTAAAAATCCCAGCCAAACAAAGAAAATTTTTGGAACAGAAAGAAAAAAGCCCAGGAGACTTTTGAATAAAAAAAAGTAAACGTTTTTAAAAATTAAGAAACGCACAATACTCAAGACTTGCAAAACTTGAACAGATCTTGATCTAGCTTTCAGCTTAATATTGATCAAGAAAGGCAGAGATAGAACCTTAAAGCAAGGTGTCGTCTTAATTAAAAATAAATCGCGAGCGATTGAAACAACAGGCAAATAGTGATTTTCAAAATTACATAATATATTTTGCATTTAAAAAAATCGTTTATTTGAACTTTTTTTTTTAATAAAAAAAAGAAAAAACGTTTATTTACAAAAATATTTAAAACACCGTGAGAAATTATCTCGGTCGGCTGTTTTACGAAGGAAAGTATCTTAAATTAATTGTTACTGCCTAATGGCAAGTAGTTCGTTCAATAAAACGAGACACAGGCGCAGACTGGCTGCGATCTCGTTTCTATCGAATATATCATTAGATGGCACACATCGGGATACTAAATTTGGAACAACAATTGGCATCTGTGGCACAGGTGCAACAAATAACGCAACGTCAGCAAGATTACGTGCAGATACAAATAGTAGCAGAGGCAGATTTGAAGGTGGCGGAGACGAAAACGCTCTTACCGGTAGCGTTGGTGGCGGTTGTAGAACATTGTCAGTTTTATCAGCATCATCAGGACCAGATGGTAGTGGAAGCAATATTAACTCTGTGGGAGTGGAACTATTTGGGCATCAATATAACAATTGCAACAATAACAATTCGCAGCAATTCTATAAAAAGGGTTTCTACCATCAACAGCATCAGCAACAACATCAGCAACGTAATGGCGGCATTTATGGCCAAACCCAGCTTGCAGAAGCTGCTCAACAGCTATCTGGTGGTGGACCAGTTGGTATTGATGAAAATCATATGGATGTTTTGGCCTCTGGCAGTATTGGAAGTGATGATGCTGGTAGTGCGGATGGTGATGGGCATTTTAGTGAAACTGAAAATATGGGTAACAACTTGATAAATGTGCAACCAATTAACGCTAAAAGCGATGGAGGTTTTAAAGCATTTGATAAAGTATTTATGGCAGCAGCAGCAGCAGCAGCTACAGGACAAGAGAAACGCAATGCTAAAAGACCCAACTCAAGCATTCGCCAACAGGCCAGTGGCAATACTAATTGTAACGGTAAAACTAATAACTATCAAAGACAACAGCAGCAGCAGTCTCAGCCTTATGCTGGCGGCAGCGGCGGTTCGGGTGCCGAAAGTGGCAGTGATAGCGATAGCATCAAGATACCAATGAAGGTGTCCAGCATGGGTGCTGGCATTTTAATGCCATTGCGGGAAAGGTAAGTGTTGAAAAATAGTTTTTCTAAATCACTTTTTTTTATTTATAAATTATATATTTTGAAACGTTGTTACAAATTTGTTTGTTCAAATATGAAGGAAACACTTGCGTTTTACAATTGACACAAAAATATATCTACAACATATTCGCAATTGAATTTTTGTCTAATTAAGTGAGAAATCGTCCCCGCAAAAAACATATAATTGCCAAATTATTTCATTATACAATTTAACTCAGAAAAAAGTGTATAAGAGTAGAATTAAATATTCTCAAAATAACACAAAATTTCCTTCAAATTTCCTAAAGGAATAAGATCTGAATAAAATTTCATTCAGTTTGAGGTTATATATTAAAGTAACAGTAATAAATGTTGGTTATATTAACCTTTGAGAGCTTAAGGGAATCTCAAAACTTTAATGTATTTAATAATATTAAAAACATATATAACAATAATAAACATTAAAAGAGGTAAAATTTCTAAAAATATCATCTCTACATCGATCGTTCGCTCGGCCTTTATACTTATCTCTATTGAAATATTTTTTGCGTCACTTGTCGTGTCTGATTATATCGTAAATGAATATTTTAAATGTTGCTTGGGGCGCTAATCTATCTTAATAAATGATTCACTTTGCTGAAACATATTTTTTATTTTAGTTTTGTAAATATTATTTATGTAAATTAAAAAATAAATGATGTGCTATTTTTGTTCTATAAATTCTTTTTTTGCTGTCCACTATTCGTGTGTAGGCAATGAATAGTCATAAAATAAAATCGTTTGTGCGTTTAATAATAATGCATGATCTACGGAACTATAAGAGCTGTCGGGATGAAATTTTTACTACAGATTCTGTTCGATCGAGCCGCGTTCCCTTTTTGTTTTTTTTTTGTTTTTTTTTTGTTGCGATGAAGTTATTTTCAAAAAACTTACTTATATGGAGGCTACGTTTGCCCCCAAAAATGAAGTTTTGCCGTTACATATATAGGAATTTATATAGTAAATACCAAGCAAGCAAAGAAAACTTAAGATTTGCTTCTCATAATTCCTAAAAAAGTTCCAGGAATTCCAAAAAACTTTATTTTTTAATGTTTTTTCCCATAGAGTCCACAGTTAGTTCAAGGCCCATACAATTCTCTCACGAATAAATTTATACACATACGAGTTTCTGCAAGTGGCATTTGTTTTTGAATCCAACCTTTGTAATTTTAACCGACTTCAAAAAAGGGATAAAGGTTATCAATTTTTAATGTACTTTTTATTTAATTTTTTTATTTTTATGTATATTCCCTCAAAACTCCGCTATTTATGAAGCGATTTCAGATTTTTTCTTTATTTAAAAGGATGTGCTTCCAGATTGGTCCCATTGAAAAATGGACAGGGTCACGCCCATACAAAGTTAATTCACATTCATTTTCAACTACTTCTACTTAAGCAATTCTTATGAAATTTGTACACATATTAAGTTTCTGTTTGAATACTACATCATGACTAAAAAAATGGGCAGTACCACGCCCATGCAAAGTAAGCATTCTTTTTCGACAACTTCTACTAAACCGATTCTTATGAAACTTTATATACACTTTTGGTTATCGTAAAAATGCCAGAATATGTTGAGAAAAGTGGGCAGTGTCATGCCCATTAAAAGTAAATATTCATTTTAACTGCTTCTACTTAACCGATTCTTATGAAACTTTGCATACACATTTAGTTATCGTTACAATACATCATTGTCGTTAGAAAAGTGGGCAGCGCCACGCCCATAAAAAGTAAATAGTAATTTTAACTACTTCTACTTCTACGATTCTTATGAAACTTCGCACACACAATTAGTTCTCGTAAAAGTGCATAATGATAAAATATGGGGGCAGTGCCACACCTATTTTGTAGTCTAGTCGGTTTTTTTGCAAGAATTATATTCACGCAAATTCACATATTTTTATAAATTACAACGTACTACAAAAAATGAAAAATTATTTGAAAGAGGACAAAAATGCAAAATATCAAAATAGCAAAGAGTTGTCTGAACATTCATTTTTTTTTTAGTTGACGGAAAAAAGTCTCCAGTAATTGATATGCTATTCATTCCTGTATTAAACAAAAATTGTGTTGATTTTTGTTTTCAGCTCCGTACTACCAAACGGAAAGTTGCCTGAAAAATGTTCAAACCTGAATATCAGTTTGTTTTTTTTTACACATACTCAAGAAATAAGTAGTGCTAAGATATCCCACAAAATCGAATCTTTAATTAGTTATTGTTTGAATAAAAAAATTTCAAGCCTAAATTTTAAAATTAATAGTTTTGTTGTTTATTTTAAATATCGAACGGAAAGGAAAATGATCTTCGAATTTTAAATATTCGTAAGATTTCCTAAAATAAACAAAAACTTATATAAAAAATTTCTTTTATTAAGTTTATTTCACGTTTATGTAGTTGCAATATTTTGTTGTCATTTTATTTTATTTATTTAAAACAAAAACCTTTCAGGCTGTTGTTTTTTGATTTTTATTCTTGTTTTATTTGACGTTTTGCCAAATTTCATTGAGCCAATAAGACACATACTCAGTCATTGTAATAATTTGAAATACAATTATTATAATGCTCAGACATGATATAAAAAAACGTAATATTCAAATTAATTCTTTAGCTAAAATTTTAGCATCATCTTAAGAATTTTAAGCACCCCATTTCCTTTAATATTTTATTGTATTGTTTTCGGGGTTTATTTAGACAAGCCTAAATAAAACCATTAAAAACCTTAAGAAAAATAAAAAAACATTCATAAAATGAAATTTTAAAGACTTATTTTGTTAAAAGAAACCAATAAATTTTCGAAAACGTGCAATAATTTTTTTCAAGTACATGTGTTTTATTGTTGTATTCTCTAAGAAATTGTAAATACATATTTTCAATTAAAGTGGAAATTTTTTTAAAGATCTTCGAAAAAGGCATACTTTCTTTTTCGGTTAATTTGCTAATAAATACGTACGTATACGTTTTAATTTATTAAAGAAAATTCTTTATATAAAACTAATACAGAAATTATTTAAACAAACCAAACAAGCATATTAATAATCTTTCAAAAAAAAAAAGATGTCATTCAAATAAATGTATGTAGATAGCAAAAAATAATTGAAATTGCTTTTTCATAGTTATGATTAGGCAATCAAATAAAGAATGCTTTCTTCGTAATTATATTTTATAAGTATTTAAATTAACTTTTTAAGTGTGTTTTTTTATTAATATACTTTAAAAGCTATTGTTTTTTGTTAAATTACATTTTTAACCCCCGATTAAAAAAGAGCGGTGCTATAAGTTTGTAGTGTGTATATGTGTTTATGTCTGTTCCCTCGTAGAGCCTAAACGGATGTACCGATTTTGATTTAGTTTCTGCGTTTGAAAGGTGTCTTGATCGAGAGTGTTCTTAGCTACGTTTAAGGAAAATAGGTCCAGTCGTTTAGAAGTTATTACATATTTTCTAGCACCATAGCTCCAAAATGTATATGTCGATTTTAATTTAGTTTGTTTTGTTTGAAAGTTGACTTCATCTAAAATCTTCTATTCTATATTTGAAAAAAATCCGGTCTAGCCATTTTGAAGTTATCAGCCATTTTTTCGGGAGGCTTTAAAATTTTTAACTTAATGTTATATTCCCATAGTTTCTTAATATAGAATCGCATTACTATGTTAATTCGTTTAGTTTGTGTTGAAAAGTAGAACTACTTCAGCAATTTTCATTATCCTTACATACTGAATCTCTCCGAACCAAAACTTCGGATTAATCAAAAGAAAATTAAATATATTCAGCAAATTTTGACTTTGACCCGCACACCCTTTTTTCGATTCGGCAGTTTTCGTAGATTTTTTTTAGTTTTGGTAATTTTTCCTCTTGGCGGTTTTTTCGTGTTGGTGATTGTTTATAACTAAGCTCTTTATGGCACGTTATAAGGGTAGAAATTTCATTTCGTAACAAAAAATTAAGACGACACTCTTAAAGTTATAATTTTTTTTGTTGTTTTGATTTCATTTTTAATTGTTGTTGTATGACAGAAATGTTAGTTTGCGTTCCCTACGGTAAATGGAACTGGCACAAAACAAGTCACGTGACCACTCCCCAGGTGGTGGGGATCAGTCCGAGTTCTAACACTTCCTATGAAGCGGGCCAGCCACTTTTGCATGGGGATGGCCTAGGATGGGGTTAATTGATACTTTGTATGCACCTTGTAACTTGTCTCTGAACTATCTCATGGAGTCCTAATCGGTGTAGAATAATATAGATTATATATAAATATTATTCCATAATTCATCTGTAATTATCGATTAATTTGTTTTGTTATTGTTACAAATCTAATTAGAAATTGTATTTTTATTTTTAAGGGGTGTCTTTGATAAGATTCGAACCGACAACCTCCGGCATGACAGGCTAGTACACTACACACTCGACCACAGGGGAACTTATATTTCAATGTTATAAATACCACTTAAGCTCTCATTGAAGGGAGACAATTAATATTATATAGATGCTATGTGGTAGGCCTTAGATCCAGGTTCATCGAATTTGTTCAGTGCCGTTTCCTACAATACTAGCCGGAGTACCAACTAAATTGACTAAAAATTTTTAATATGTGACCATTTACACAATATGTATTTGTTCATCATTTACTACTCCTTATTTTTGGTACCAGTCTCATTTTCTCAAGTCATAGGACGAGTACTTTTGGATCATTTGTCACCAAATTTTCCGCAGAAATATTTTACTGAAAGTAAAAAAACTTGTTTTATGCTGCATTAGCCACTTTTTTAAATTTATTTTTAAAAAGTAACTTTTTGTGCTGCATGTGTATACTAACTGCTGTGTATTGAGTAACTTGTTGTTGCGATGAAATTTCCTACTGTTTATTGAAAATAAGCGTATAAATGTTATTACAAAAGATATTTACATATAACAAAAAGTTAATAGACCAAAAATAATATAAATAAAATAAATAATGCCCCCATTAATGTATTTTAAATTGTATATAGTAAACTAATTTCAGATATAATATATTAAGCTCTAAAATATATGAAACTGGAAAAACATCTGAAAAAAGGTTGCTATTCGTGGATTTAATTTCTCTAAATCGGGCGTTTTCAAATCGACTCCGTTTACAGAAAAGGCAGAAATATAGATGAAACTTGGTATTTTACTTAATTTCTGTTTTTTATTTTGTCTATTTCTATTTTTTTTACAAAAAATTTATTAAAATTGTTTGTATCGAGCACGATGAATGCTTGATATCTCAGAAACCAGAACCAATTTCGCGAAACAGGTTTGGGATTCTGAAAGAGGGTATTCAAAATATACATACCTAACTCAATTTTTTTTAAATGGACGGTGGGTAAAACCAATAATGAAGTGACGAATTTTTAGTTAACTGTAGAATAAACTTAAAATGTTTTTTAAATAAAGATTATCTAATAAATACATAATCTTAGTTTAACAGAGCAGCATTGCTCAGACCCGGCCCAGGCTACGCAACTTTTGTTGCAGCAACTCTTGTTTTGTGTGAGAGTGATGAGATAAAAATATATACATTTTTTATTCCTCTCTCGCTTTTTGTTGTTACAACAAGTTGTTACAACAATATTGCAAGTCTGGACCGGGACTCAGTTAAAAAAAATTCGAAAAGAAAATTAAATAATTTTTACAAAAATTCTATTAATAAATAAACAACACACATATTCTTTCAAAAAATACAATTATTCGTCGAATAGCAAATTTTGTTATTCGTACTATAGAACACCCAATGCAAAAAAATTTACTTTCGTACTATTGGAAATTCGTGGAAACGAAAGTACATACTATTAGACGTCCACTGTAGTTGAATTGGATGGCGACAAATACTGTTACATAACCTTAAAACTAATGATTTCTATTATCTTTTCACTTACAACAATAACGCACACACAGACTCATAAATAAAATAAAAAATAACAAATACGGTTTAAATATCTATTTTCAATTGCTATTTTCTTAAGAAACAACAATAAAAACAAAGGAATCGTTCAAGAAAATTTCATGGCAACTGCAGGTTATTGACACTTATTATTAAACATTGCAACAAAATGAAAAAAAAACAAATGCAACAAAAAAAGTATGCACTGAAAAAAGTGCAATAAAAATATGAAAGCCTTTTTGATTCGAAAAAATTTTATTCAACTGTTTGAATATAATTTTATCATATTTTTTTTTTCTTGAAAAAGGGTTTGTTATTGTTGTTGTTTTACCCCGGTGTAAGCAATTCTCACATTCTACCGGATTTATATGTTTAAAAAGTATTACGGAAAACAAGGTCACCAGCTCCTAGAAGTGACTAAAAATAAATGCAAAATAAAATTAAAAAAAAAACACATTTAAACCGATTTTGTAAATTATTCAAAGAGAATTTTGCAGCACTTTGCAAAAGCTTTAACATAACAACTACTGCAAGCAAAACTAAAAAGCTTTCGAGAGTTCAATGCATTTACGAACGACCTTTGTCGTTATATACTTAACATTCGTACTAACGCTCTTTTTCAATGTTTTTATTTTATTTTTTTGTTTAACAAAAGGCGTAGTTAAGACTAAACTATAGTATATTACGTTTTTAATATAATTGAAAAGCTTTTTCGTTGTTTGTGTATTTTTGTCATTTGTAGAACCTAACCTACCTCAACCGTTGGCAAGCTGTCTTAGGTAGAATTGAGTAAATTATTTTTATACCCATTTTTCGTTGCTGTTTAGATCTGAATGTAATGCATGCAGATGAAAAAGCTTTTTAATTTGGTTGTTATGTTCGAATACCTAGATGATTTTAATTTTTTCTCTCAAGCTTTTTTCTTTATCTCGCACAGTATTTTAAAAGCAATTAAAATATATCTACCTTTATGTTGTGGTTTTCCAGTGTTTGGGGCAAACTCACCCTGTCACTAATAGTTCAAGGAAGTTTAAAACCCTCTTTTTACATCTCCCATTGCTGTTGATACATTTGCACACAGTGATGTAAAGTAATCCAACGCTTGCCACCCTCTCTTTGCGCTCTAACTATGTTTTGTGTGGTTAATTCAATTTATTTTTGCTTTAGAAATGTTTTTGCTATTAAATTATGTCAATTAATATGCACACCATGACTAATAATTATTGTTTTTAGCATCAATTTTTACACACAATAATGCATATATATATATATATATATATATATATATATATATATATATATATATATATATATATATATATATATATATATATATATATATATATATATATATATATATATATATATATATATATATATATATATATATATATATATATATATATATATATATATATATATATATATATATATATATATATATATATATATATATATATATATATATATATATATATATATATATATATATATATATATATATATATATATATATATATATATATATATATATATATATATATATATATATATATATATATATATATATATATATATATATATATATATATATATATATATATATATATATATATATATATATATATATATATATATATATATATATATATATATATATATATATATATATGTATGTACATTAGGGTAATAACTTTTTCACACTTTTTGCGAGTATCAAAAACGGCATAGTATAGTCGTGTAGAACATTGAAAGTTATTAATAAAAAATATGATAATTTTTTCGGATCGTTAAAAAGTTCACGCAGGGATCGGGTTGAAGTTTGAAAACAACCATTTTTATCTCACGGAAATTTTAAAAAATATACACCTGATATTTGTATATATTCCCATACGTATCACTTAAATGCTAATTTGGAATTTATCCACTGCTTTAGATTTAAAATTTTTCCTACGGTTTACAATTCATCGCGGCTCAAAATTCGTTATATGTAAAAACCTGAGTAAAATACCTTATGCTTACCTTTTAGAAATTTGCTTCCCTGCATGAGGTTTTTTTTAGCAAAACGACGGGCGACAGGTGTTTTCATTACTAAAACATTCTTGGCCACTCCGTGGTACTATGCCAAAAATTTGGTTATTGCCCTAATGTACATACATACAACACATATGAGATTTGTTAAAAATGCACATTTTAATTAGATTATAAATTTTACAATGTCATTTATGATAAAACTTAGCTATAAATAAACTTAAGCAATTTGAAATAATGTATATTTTGCTATACGCCATATACATTAGGGTGGAGCATCGATATATTAAGGAGAAAAAAGTCAATCGATCGCATAATTTAGCATGTTGCTAAATTATATAAAAAAATATTTTTACAAACTTTTTTGGACATACATATCTTTTAATCCTGCACCTCGGCTGGAAGTTGGAATAATTTTATGAATTTCATTTTAAGTTACTTTATTAATATAAAAAACAAATCAATGCTTTGTTTTAAGCCTACACGTAAAAGGTAATTTTGTGCCGAATAAACGAAGCTTAAAATCGTGGAGATCGTAAAAAATAATAAAGTTATAAGCAGGGCTCGGACTTTCAAAAATTAAGAAATATGCATTAAAATTTTTTATAACTCCAAAATATGCATTTATTGCCAAAATATGCAAAAATATGCAACTACAAATAAATGGCAAACTACTTAAAATTTGATAGATTCGCATAGATAATTAGTGAATACCTCTTCATCTATCAGCACAAAAAACATGCATTTGCATGAAAGTCCGAGCCGAGTCTAATTTAACTTCTAAATTAGATATTTTATCGCGATAAAAAGTACACTACGTTTCAAACAGGACTCTAAAGTACCTCCATATCAAATTTCATGAAAATCCGTTAAACGGTTCTTGCGTGATGCGTGTTCGGACAGACAGGCAGACGGACAAAAATTCCAAAGGTGGTGTTTTGTGCTCTACATCGATTACTGTTTACGCCACCAAAAAAATATTTCATGTACAGACACGCCCCTTTTACAGTTTTATTATATGTATAGATATTCTACGGTTACCTTATAGCCATAAAATGAACTTTAAGCACGCGAAGCGGCAGCTACCTCTAGTAATTAATAAATTGTCTATACAGCTTTAAAAAAAATTAATGCTCTAGAGGCGCTGCAATACTGCTATAAAAATTAACAAAAACGCGCAGTAGTAGAGTTGTAAAAAAATTAAGCTTTCTATTTCTCTCACTTCAACATCGGTTTTCTCTACACTATCCTTTCCCAAAGAAGGTAACACATTAATTAATTAATGAGTTGTCACGTTGTTGCAGCAAATGGGCGATATGTACATGTGGACATAAAAATACTTAAATTAATTTGAAATTTCAAACGTTTAGAAATATATTCCAAAAATCAGCCCCGGTACTAAATAATATTCTGATGAAAAAAAAACTATTTAATTAAAATAACAAAATAAAATTAAAATTTTAAAATATAAATGTTTACATTGATTTATGTTTTCTTTTTTCCACTGCTTATACCAAAGAAATTTAGAGTAAACAAATTAAAACAAGCTAGGAAAAAACTATTCTAAAAACGTCTTTCAACTAAAACAGAAAGATAAACAAAATATTGCAAACCAATGCTAAAGAATTTCTTTGACTGACTACTAACTGTTGGAATAAACAAACTTTAGAAAAAATAACTTAATTAAACATGTTTATATTTAATAAATTCCAATGTCTGCATAACTATTGCTGCTGTACAGTAAAATAAACAATTCAGTCATATTCAAATATTTAAGCTTAAAAAAATAAAAAAGTATCTTAAAGTTAATAATTATAAAATTTCCTCTCCACAATGTACTACAGCAACAACACTTTTTTTTATCGATGCAAAAAAAAAGTTACAAAACACAAAAACTAGGTCTGTGATATTGTTTGTTTTAAAAGTCAATGTACGAGTACTTTTCCAGATACACAACACAATCAACAATAGAAAATTCAAGCAAACATACAGACAGACAGACCAAATGTCTATTTGCCTGTCTGTCATTCAAACAGCTAGACGAGAAACGACAAACAATCGACTACATTCCTTCACACAGCGTTCCCAGTTTTGTTGATTTGTCCCCAAACAGGGGATTTTTTTTTGTGATTGGGGATAAAAATTTTGTAAAAATACCCAGGGGATTTTTTCGGGAAACCACTTTTTTCGCTGAGGATTTTTGGGTATTTGAAATCTATTTCTTCTGCACCAAAATCATTTTAAGATACCAGTCACCCAACAGCTGTGGTCTGGTGTGTGTCCTACTAGACCTCTTTGAAGAGGCATAGTGAATCAGTAAAATACAAAAATAGCTCCGAATCGCTTCATACAAAAACACTCTAAAAACAGTTCAGTTTTCCTTTCAAACGCTAAAACTTTTTAATACAAACAACATGTACAACAAAATTGCATTATCTAATTCTTCAGAAGATTTTGATTCTGAAGTTTTTGAAATCATGAACATTGATACATATGCAATTGTTTTACTCTTGTGTGTTTTTACGTTACTCTTTTATGTACATACATATGTAGATATGTGTTTAGAACTCAAAGTATACGAGGCATTCACTAAATAGGACTTTTTAAAGGTCTTCAAAAACCTGAAATAGGATCCAAAATTACTTCTTTTCTACCTTCTCAGGATAGCCTTCTAGAAGCTCTCTATACATTCTTTTTTAAAAGATTCGATACATATTCGTTCTCCCTTCTTTAGGAAATAGTACTCAATTGTTAGATTTTTCGTTTTGTTTAATAAAAAATGTACTATTGAAATAACAAACATTCTCGTATTCTTTTTTTCAAATAATTTGTATATAAGACGGAAATTTACGTACAAGATGCATCATACATGCTGCTATTATGTCGTTTATGTTGCTAGTAGCTGCAACATAAACGACATCATGTCCAATTCCTTCTTACTAACTAAATACACGAAATTTAGCCTCATATGTATAAAAAATTACTTAGGATGAAAAGAAGTTCGAAATAAAAAAAAATCACGATAATCAAAAATATAGAAGCCAATATAGAAATACCCAGATAAAAAAAAATTACCTCCATTTGATTTTTAAACCTCCCCAGAACAGGCCTTCTATCAGGCACGCCACCTGCAAATAGGCCTGCTAAAGAATGCCTTCAATCAGGCCTGCTGAGTAATGGGTCGAGGGAGGGCTTGGTCTGCAATGACATCGCGTGTAAAAAATATATGAATATGCAATGGGGGTGGAAATACTGGAGTCCGCTGAACAAGGCCTTACAGAATGCCTCTACTCCTTCCATATACCGCTAGATATATGTAGAAATAAAATAATATATGTAGAAATAAAAAACTGAGACAACTGCTTTGATGAGTATTCCATGATATGAATTTGACAACTAAGACTCAACTATCAATTTAGTTGTGAATCATAATAGGGGCCTTAGTTGTGAAATATTCAATATAAATGGATTTAATTAAATAAATATTTCCTTTGAAATAATAATTTATTTTTAAGGTACTGTGGGGATTTGTTGGGGATGAGAAAATAGCTATTTTGAGAATTTTTGGGGACGAAAAATCGAAAATTGGGGATAAGGTATGAAATAAAACTGGTAACCCTACCTTCATATAACCAAACAGCAGGCCATCCATCCATCCATCCATCTATCTATCCATCAGTGATATCAGTTAGTACGAAATAGTATTTAAGTTAAATGTTTTTCAAGCTTTTTTGTGCCTTTTTTTCTTTCAATATTGTGCTAGTCTATAGATTGATGGATTAAACTGTTTTGTTAATACAACATAATTTTATGTTTAAAATTCATTTTGGATTGCCAAGAAAGTAAAGCGTGTAAAAGCTGATGAAGAGACAGACGGACCGGGCCGACCGGCAGAAAGTTTTTGGTAAATATTTAACTAAAAACAGTAAGAGAAATTTTAACTTTACTGTGGACCATAAAAAGATTCGAACAGTATAAAGAACGAGTGACTCATATTATAACTATACACAACTGGTTTTGAAGTTGTTTTAAGTGCAGTTTCCACAAACCAGATGCCCGTCTAGAAAACTACAAAACATTTTGTGTTATGCGTATACATTTTCTAGACGAGTCTGTTGTCTGTATTGTAAAACCTGCACTTGAATTTTTTTCTATATTCTAACACATTACAAAAATAACTACATAAATTGTTTTTTTCTTCTATATGAAGAAGCACGAACATGGAATCTTTGAAGAAGAATTTTATGGCAAATATTTTTGTAGGACATTTCAGGCCGCTATATTGCTGTTTAAGGAAGTTTTTTACAGGTTTTTTTAAGAAAGAGACAAAAAAGATCCATATCGCAAAGAGTTAGAAGGTTAAAATGTTCCACAATATTATTAATCGCAATGGTTTACATAAAAGAGCTGAACACACCTTATACCTAAAATGTAAGGACTACATATAAGATTTTATATGCAAAAGGCCAAAACAAGTCTTTTCCTTTTTGTCCCCTCCCTATTTGGAAGACAAGTCACGTGAATGGTTCCCAATTACTAGCACCCGGATCGAGCTTTGGACCTGTCACTTTTACAAGGCGGTGTCTTTGGAGAGGTTCAATTGACATAATTAAGATAATCAGTGATAGGTTCTAGATCCAAACTGAAGGTACTTGTCCTGTGGTAGTTTCCCTAATATGTACTGGTCAAATTACTGAACTTTAAACAGATATTTCTCATTTAGGCTTGTACAGTGGGGGCATTGTGCTAACATTTTTGTTCTAATTAATTGTTGTGTTTTTCTTTCACCCCTCACGACTCCGGAATATATTGTACTACTCCATTTTACCACAGACATAGAACAATTACTTTGAATACAAATGGTAAAAATTTCCCGCAACGCTCTACCACGATCAGTCGTTAGAACGTTGTTTTTTTATTTTGTTGTACAGTGCAATTATAAACATCATCTATCTGAATAGCTTCTTGGAAGTTCATTTGAAGTACATACATAAATGAGTATATAATGTTATTATAAAACGAGAGCTCTACTGGAGACCTCAAACAATAACATGTCACGGAGTCACTATTTAACTCCCTGCGGACTAACCTGACAAAGGTTTTAACATCTGGAGAACTTAAGCGTTAGTCTTGCAAGGTGCGCCCAACCATGCAACTCTCTAACCTCATACCACATCGATCGATTTAGGTTACAACCACCACGTGTACTCCCGAAGGAGTCATCAACCAATAGCTGATCGCGGAATCACTAATTCCGTAATCTCTCAAACCGCCTGTAAAAGCAGGCCATATGTCGGGCTACCGGCTATCGGGTCCCGTGGTACCAGTGTATTGTTACTTGTAAAGCCTCGAAAAAAACTCCAGATGCTATCTTTCTATCTAGCCTAACAGGCCAACCAATTGTGCATATCCGAGTCAGTCTAGGTCCATAAGGAATTGATTGCCTAGACTAACAGAAACAATGTTGGGCTGACAGCTCATCTTCTTCTTCGTGAAAGTAGCTTCTGTCTACACGTTCCGTTATTCGTTCGGTCGTACTTTGGCCAACAATAATTCCACCCAGGAATGAAAGCGTGCCACATTTTTGCAATGTTTAGGAACCGCTTGGTCCTATCTCTTGTTAGTGAGGGCCAGAAAGTCTTGGATATCCTAAAAGCGGAAATAACGAACCACCCGAATACCGTTGCCTATAGCGCCCAATCATTTGCCAGCTCAACCAAGGAAACATAAATGTCCTTTTGTGTCCGACACGTCTAAGGTCATCTATAACCGAAAGTAAATAAAATACAACTCTCATGCATGGGCCAATGCTACAAAGACTATTTTTAAATACCCGATCAATTACAAAAGATACCGAAGGTTCTCTTCGGTGTCAGTAGGTGAAAAACTCTGATGATTCACTGCAGTAACGAAGCAATCACTGAAGTATCACTACTACAATGGAATGTCTAGTAATGAAATCAGGAAACATGTTTCCGATATCCGCACTATACATTTTTCATTAGAAGTTTAACCATTAAAAATCAAAATTATGGAAATACGAATTTTCAATATAACAATGCAGGTTCTACGAAAAAGAAAAAATTCCAACTGACCCCCATTTCTCTCTATCGCATTTCCAAGAAAAAAGAACTTAGATTTTATCATAACAACAAGTTTTATTTTTAAAAGACAAACAACAAAATTCCTTACCACACCAGAAATATGTTTACCAGTCCAATAAATATTAAGTTTCATAACATCTTAAATTGCCTTCTTGTTCCTTTGTTATCACCTGCCTTTATTTTTTATTAAGAAACTGCGTCATAGAGATTTGTTTTCTTTTTATTTTTTTAACTCAAAGGATACCTTTTTTTGTCATGGCTTTTTTTGTCATGGCTTTTTTTAGATTCACTTGAGTTTTTTCGTCTATTTGTTGTGAAACTTTATTCCTCTGGCTTCTTCTCTTTTTAGAAAAAAATGTTGTATGTATTTCAGTGGAACTGTTTGTTTCTTACGAGGTGTTGTGTTTAAAGGAAGAATTAAGAATTTGTGTTAAATGCAGTGAATTTATTTCAAGGTTACCCAGTTTTTTCTTTCTGTCCATATTTACTTAATTTCTTTGCAATTTTTACTGTGCGGTTTTCTAAAGAGGTGTGCGTGTTGGTTTTTTTTTCATAATTTTAGCCCTGACATTGAACAGAAGTGCATTGAAGAATAGGCGGAAAGTGAAGTAAACGAAGTTGAAATAACAAAAACAAAATATTTAGGTTTGAGCCTTGAATAAAATGATCAGTTTATACAAATGAGTCGATGAGAGCAAGAGTGGCGTAACCAGGTTACATATGAAAATGCTACGGAAAGATCAAAATAATAATTTTTTCTTCTACTAATTAGTCTTTTGTCTTTGGACTAATCAGTGTCAACTTAAGGACTGAAATGAGAGAACTGAAGATGAATAGTAAGTAGCTCTTAATAAGACATAGGTTAGGTTAAATGGCCTGTCCGCACGCTAGTAGAGCCCATAATACCCATTGTGATCCTCCGAGGACTATCTACACCATACTCATTCCCACGAAGTTCTGGTATTCCGGCTCCTGAGAGCCATCCAGAACTTTTCACAAAATCTAATAAGCTAGCCAGTGGTGCAACCCTGAGATTGCCGAGATGCTTAGCACTGCTTTCATAGTAATTTTAGCACTCACAGAGAAAAATCAACTCATGCAGTGACCATCATAGCCTAGACGTCTGATCGTATAGTGCGTGGACCCAAAGGTAAATATCCTCAGAGAGAAAGAGATCCGTGCGTAAAGACCAAACTGCATTATTTCGTGTTACACAATTTCCCTTCCAGACGTTCCTGTTTGGGTTTTCGACTAAGAAGGGTTTGTCAAGTTCATGACTGGACTTGCCTTCCTTTATTTAATAGAATGGTGCCATGTCCATACGGTCATGCCCTAAATCGTCTCACTCTTCGAGTCTAAGGGGAGACCTTGCAGGTATGTAGCTGATGTAGACATCAAGGGGAGTTAAGTTAAGAGCATTGTCTCTAGACTGTCCTGAGGACTTGACCACATTGTAACAGTAATAGCAAGACATGCTATCCTTTGCACCTTGCCCAGCGTAAAAGGTTATATACTCTTGTCCATTGCCGCCCACCAGAGAAGCGATCTGTGTGTAAGAATGGGTCGAATCACTGCTTTATACATCCACTGTAGGATATGCAGCTTCAGCCCCTATCTTTCCACAAAGGCTCTTTTACAAACATAAAAATCGCATAGAGCTTTCCACTTTTCCAGTTTTTTTTTTAGTTTGGGGGAAAATCGGTCCAACCGTTTAGCAGTTCTGAGCTGTTTTCTAGTTTATCAATGGATGATATAATTTCTGATCCTGTCGAAATCTTACTTCAATTATATTGAAAGAATATAGTAATTTTTATAAAATACCCCTCGTAACATTTAAATTTTTGTATAGAAGTTGTTTTCTGGATGATTTGACTTGGTATTTTTGAAAGTAATAAGAAATCCACTTAAAAAAAATAGTTAACAGTAATTTTAATAAGATATAACTATTTATTTTAAGTGGTCTTATACCACTTTCAAAGTAAACGGTTCGGTTGTCGTTGCAAGGTTTGTGCCTCTACTAATGCAATGGAATAACTGGAATTTAATGCACTGATTGCAGCACAGCTTTATTTTCAAGGTCTTGGTCATGGCTGTAAAACGCTGATCGTTTGTTTGGTTGTATGTGTAACTAACAAATAACATGTTTTATTTTTTGCTTGTTGTTCTTTAAGTTTTCTTTTGTTGAAAATTACGTGTAGTAATATGTGCAATGAAGCGTAACATGTCCTTGAAATGCAAACCGAATGGTGGGATTTGTTAATACAAATAAATTTTATTTATTTATTTTTTTTGTCATAATATAAAAGATATTCTCTTGCACATTTACTTGTATGAAACGAGAAAAACCCCAACTAAGTTAACAAACGAGCAACATATGCCAAGTAGTAATGCAAATTTATGCTGTTTGAAAAAAAAACCATAATTAATATGGTACCCGTAGAATAATGCAATATCCCAAAATGAGGCAACTTCTGTTTGAGTTTACTGTACACTAAGATTTTCATTGTATGTATTAAAAAAATAAATAAATAAGCTTCTTGGTGTTATTCGAAACTATCACAAAACAGTATTTCATCATATCGTGATCACAAAACAAAAAATAAACGTAAAACTCAAATTAATGAATCGACTGACTGGATGTGAAGATCAGCAATTTTTCAGCTTCAAGATTTTGTTTACTTGCGGCATAAAACATCCAAATGGTCGTTCGTTCCCACAGGAAGTAATAAAACCTTTAAATAAATATGAATGAAGTAGTTTTGTTGCTATTACGGTTTTTTTTTGCTGCCTTTCAGTTTTATTTTTGCAAATTAAAGAAATAATAACAATAAAAAATTGTTGATCAACCAATTTAGACAAATTGCTAGCATTCCATTCCTTGGTGTCAAATAAATATGTGTTTATTTTTTATATTATTGTTCTTCAAATCTAACATTTTATTTTGTTTGTACATAATAAGGAATAAACAGATAATCATATTAAAATTTTAAACTTTTTTTTAATGCTCTACTTCCGTATTTTGTTATTTTTTAATTTATTTCCAAGAAATAAGCTGAGACCTGAGACTCATGAAATAAGTAATAAAGATTCTTTATGCTAACGAAGTAATCATAGGGAGCACGTCAAATAAATAATACGATTCTTTTAGGATATTAAATAGGAAAAATAAATAAACTAAAAATACTATACAAATCAAAGGAAAAAAATAGTAGGTTATTTCAGGTTAGATGGACTGTCTGCAGTCAGAGGCCTTTAGGCCCATTGTGATGCTAAGAGGACTATCTAACCCCAAACACATTTCTATGAAGATCTGGTATTCCGGTTCTTGAGAACCACTCAGAATTGTTCCCAAAGCCTAACAGGCCAGCCAGTGGTGTAGCACTCAGACAGTCGAGGTAATACAGGAAACGATTGCCGATATGTCTAAGCCTGCGTTCCAGCAGATCCAAACGTTCACAGACAAGATGTTGAAGTGACTTTTCTTCGGCGAGGCAGCTCCTGCAGTGACCACCATAGGGAAAGCTTAGACGTTCAGAAATACATCCGATCATACAGTGACCCGTAATGACTCCAATCAGGAGTGCAAGCGACGTTTTTCCAAGTGTTAGGAGCTGATTGGTCCTAACTCTACTGAGTGAGGACCAAACAGTCTTGCATACTCTATGAGTGGTCTTCCTTAGCGCCCACTTCTTAACTTCGTTTGACGGCTCAACTAAGAGAATATCGGCCAGTTTGTGAGTCTGCTGCTTCCAATGCCAAACCTACTATTGCACAGCTTTCGTTACAATGAATGGCTTCATGCCCGGAACCCAAACTTTCTTGACATTATGTCGTTCAAGCAGAGCCAGACAGATTGAGTGCATGCCAGAACATACTTCGATTTAACCACATTTGAATTTAGGGCTCCAACTGCGTCCAGACTATCTACAAAAATGTGTATAGTACTGGGGGCAAATTAGGGGACTCGGTATCGATCGAAATTTCAATATAATTTAAATACAAATTTCGATCGAGCCAGCAATTTTTTTCGCAGCTTCCGTTATGGCATAAATCTCTGCCTAGAATACAGTGGATGTGTCGAATAACCTCAGATAGACCGATAGGTGAAGATTGTCAGAGAAGAGTTTGTAAAAGTTCATGACCATTTGTCGATCCAGAACATTCCCTCATACGTTTCCGCCGATCTGGCGGGTACATATATATTTGATATGGACATAAAGGGGAGTTAAGTGAATCGTCTCTAGGCTAGCCTGAGGAATTGACCTCATTACACTAGCAGTAGCAAGGCATGCTGTCCTTTGCACTATGCCCATCATAGAGAAATATGTACTCTTGTTCATTGCCCTCAAACGGATAAATGATCTTCATAAAATAATGGATGCATATGCTGCTTCAGCCCCCTTGTTTACGCAAAGGCTATTTTACACGCATTTTGTCCTCCGCATAACGTTTCCACACAGAAAAAAATAGACAAGAATTATATTCAATAAAACTATGTTATTAAAAAAAATATGAATTTCAATAACATTTATCTTTAACATAATAAAATATTTCGTTGTAAGTATTTCTTTTCCATGCCGGTTATTTCTTTTCTTTTTATACATAAGTACTTAAAACAAGTTGTATCCCATAAAAAAATATATGGGATATGGCTCAGCTAGAGAGTGTATGCTTTACGTCCGGAAAGCCCGGGTTCGTATTCCAGCCATGTCAACATTTTTTTAATTTATATATTTATTTTTATTTTGAAATAATTTTGTTATCAATATAGGGGAATTCTTTATCACAGGAAATTTGAAAAAAAATTATTGAATACCGGGATTTTTGTTATCAAAAACGAAACTTATTTTTTTCTGTGCACGAGAGCTTGGAGTCCAGGATTATGTTATCGCATGCCGTAATCCTAAAACTAAAAATTTCCAACAATTTTACTCGATCACGTATGCGGTAATTCGGCTCCTGCTTGAAAACCTGTGTAAATTAATCTGTTACTTAAATATAATATTAGATTACTAAGTAGTGCATGTACTAAGTTGTCCAAAATAATCGGTCAGTTGTGTAATTTCTTAAATGAAACGGCAACAAACTTGACTAAAAGTGATTTTCATGTGCATTTAAAGTTTATTTAAGTTTTACAATTAAAAGCTGGTACTGACTTTAGCCGGAATTTTAGGTTTGAACGTTGTATTTATTACGGTGAAAATTTCCCACTCATTGTCATAACATCCCTGTAAAAGACAATAAATGTAAAAATTCCTTGTACTTTAAATTTATCAACCTGGATTTCCGTAATTTTTTTATTATTGAAAAACATTGCGAAAAAGAGTAAAACATCCGATTATGTGTGGAGCATTCGATTACTTAATCGGCTACTTGCTAAATTATATAAAATTTTGTTCGTGCAAAATAATTGCTTAACTCACTTTAACGTGTTACTTCAACCGATAACCGGTTAGCGGTAGTAATCCTTTGTTTTTATTTCCTTTTTTTTATTTGAAATATAAAAATATATTATCGCTGATTACCTCTAATACTAGCTTTTATCATGTTTTATAGTATTTTTTTTCTACAATGCATTTTCTAATCTACTAAATTACTTTTTTTCATTTTTATTATCTATTTTTGTTTCAAGCAATTTAAAAAAAAATCATTCGCCATATAAAAATTCTACAATTTTTTTTAATCTATATTTTTATGGTTAACTACCTAGAACCGATTTAAACCAATTTGCTATTGTTATCTTATCGTTTATACTTTTGATTCTTTTGTTTGCATTTGTTTTTGATTTTTAATAGGGTGAATTTTAAAGCGTTTTTAAATTAAAATAAAAAAAAACAAATTTTCAAGGTAAAGAAATTTATCCTTTTATAAAACAGGTAGCTTCACATAACAACGGAAAAGTCGGGTTATGTCAAATCGCATATAGCCTCGTATTGCTGAAACCATAAGATTTAGCTTTTGTAGTATCCCTAAAGGGAAGAGAATCTGCCACAAGACAAGTAACGTAACTGGTTTTCAAGGAATAGCAAACGTTAGGAGTTCTGGAATCTATATGAGAGGGATCTGTCACTTTTACATCGCGTTGTCATTGGAGGTCAAACTTAAGGTAATTGTCGTGTGGTGGTTTCTGTAATACCACTCAAATTATAGTATTTTAAACAAATATTTTTGATTCACCGTTCACGATTCTGGGAACATATTGTAACACAAGTACATACGTCGAAGTCAATTGGTACAAAATTTCCCGCAATGATGGGTCAAAGGAAAGCTCGACACTCACAATTTTGCAACTGACAAGCAACTCCATCTGGGCACAAAATAAAAACTTGAAAAGTAAACTGTAAAAAAATTACCCTGTATATTCTGCTGATTGATAACGCTTTCACATGTTTGTTTTGCCATACAAAGTGAAATGACGCTCAGACGCTTTAAGTACCTTTTTGGAAGAAAGCAAATGTGAATAAATAAATATTACATGATTCTCTATATCTAAACAATTCTTTATTATTGTTATTTATTATGATTATTTTTTTATTTCTCTTTTTGCAATTTGTTTTATAATTAATTGTTGAAGATTACAAGGCCAACACTGTAATAGCGGTACGCGGCTTATTATTCAGTTTTATTTATTCTGTTTAATACGAGATAATCCCAATCCTACAATAGGTAAATAATAATATGCATTACTGAAACACTTGACGCCGCAGCATAAGTTCGGTTTTTCGTAGTAAGCTACTACGAGCTGTAGTACCACAGACATACATAGATACGGAGGGACTCCCTTATTGTGGTTGGGGTTTTTTGACTTCAATTTCAACATTTTATACTAGATTAATGAAAAAATGTTGCGTTTTTTCTTTAAAGAAAATATACCTCAGAAATGGTATTATCCATTCATCAACTAAAAAATGGATGATAACTTCAAAACGTCTGAACCGATTTTATTTAAACAGAGGTTTGTATCGTATACCCTCAAAATTTCGAGATTTTTAGCGGTTAGAATCAGCGTGTCGAAATACTCGCAAGTATGTAAACCGGTGGATCTCGTCAAATGTACAACTCACTTTTTTTTTGGTCTGTCGGTGTAATTTATACCGAAAATTTGTTAAGAAGTCCCTTAGTCGACTTGTGCTGTTTATAAGTACATACTTATTTCTCTCTTGTGCAAAGTACAGTCATTGAAAGCGACAATGTACACTAGACACTTTTTAAAGACTTAACAATAAAAACAAATAATTTTTTCATGGAGTATCTATTAAAAAGTATTTTTTTTTGTTAGTACACATTTTTTTCTGGATTCTCTTTTGTGTTTCTTATTTGTTTACAAAATATACTGGATAGGTATTTATTTATTACTTTTGGGGACTTTTTTTGTTGCTTAATATTTGTTAGTGTTTGGGTATGCGTGTTTATGTGTTTGAATAGGTTTATTTTGATGACCAGTTGCTTTCTTCAATTTATTTATATTTTGAATTGTTCTACCTTTACCCACTTTTGATTTCTTTCAAATTGCCAATGAAGCTTTTCGTCAATTTATACAACGCAAAAGGTTTGTGGCTTTTATGCGTCTTTAAGACCTTTGAGTTAATATTTGGTTGCGTTTGGTGGCAACTTAATAGAATATACTAATAAAAAAAACCGACAGGGGCTCGCATGAGGAGTATACATATACAGTAGTTTTCCGGTTTAACGAACATTCGATTCTGCGAACATCGCTTTTAACGAACAGTTCAAGATCAATTCGCTCCATTGATTATCTTATATAAAGAACAAAAATATTTGTTTGTGCTCAGTTTAACGAACAAATAAGATTCATAATATTAGTTAAAAAACTTATTTTAAGAAATTTCTTATACAAATAACTAAAAACAAAGCGAGTAGAAAAAAGTACCGCTATCTTACAATAAAAAATACAATTCTAGTTATTTATTTATCCATAAACTGGTTATTCTACATAAGTACTGCGTATAACGTACTTTTCAGTTTAACGAACAGGCCTGACAAAGTACTGGTTCGTTAAACCGGAAAACTACTGTACATACATACATATGTACGAGAGCTCTGCTTGGAGTAAGTTTTTTAATGCATGTGAAATTATTGCCTTTTTCAAATACAGTACATATGTACATACTTGCTCTATCTCTCAGAGCACAAGCACAGTGAAACTGATGATGACATTTACATACATATGTTTGTATGTATGTACATTAAACCGGCTTACCGAAAAAAAAATTTTGTTACCCCTCTCATATTAAAGATCCGTCTTTTAATGAGGTTTCCCAAAATATTTACGGGGTCTAGTGATGACAGCCCGTGAGCTTGACCGTGTACAAAACCAAAGCTAAAAATTATATGTACATATGTCGAAATATCGAATTTGATACTGTCGATATATTTTCCCATCCCTAGTACGCATGCAGTTTTGAGCTCGTGGCACGTACATAACAAGATCATTCGCGCTACGTACAAACTGATGAACATGTGCAAAACAGCAGCAAACAAAGAGGAGAACAAGAACTAGTTTTATTCGAAAGCTTTGTTATCTGAAAAATATGTACGTTTTTTTGTTGTTGTAATACTTCATATAAGTGTGCATGCCTTGTCACTTCATGTGTACTTCACGTATTCGAATCAATTTGTGCATACCTCTAATACATACATACATACTACATATTTTTATATAAATGCATATCGCTCATTTGCTGCTACAATGTCATAACTAAAAAAAAATCGTTTCACAAGATATTTGTATGCAAATTCTTCACAATATGGAAAACGATATGACGAATAATTCTACTTTATTAACCAAAAAAATAGAGTTTTTTGAGTTATAACGTTGTTACAACAATTGACCAATATGTATGTGTATGGACTATAAACAAATAATCATATATATTTGTAATATAAAAACAATTAATTGCATATAATTTGTAATAAATAAACAGAATAAATTGAACACTTTCATTGATAGATGTCCGTCTCGTAATAGTGTTTCAATTTATTTATTAAAAAACACGTGACTTTTTCGAACAGCGGCACACATGTCAATTACAGAAGAAACTTTTTTTAAATTTATTATTCATAAGAAGAATATTGGAATATATTTCCTTATATACAGTATAATTCGCTTATAAGCCATACTTATAATATAATTTATAATATTTATTTATAATAATATAATTTGCCATATATTCCAAATTGTTCACTTTTCTGGCATCTATAAGTTAAGTACCTGCAAAATATTTTTTATTTAGTCCATTAGTCCATTTTCGCTTATACGCCACCAAGATGTGGTATGACATACCGTCGAAATATTTTTACGCGGTTATGAGAGGTGTCCGCTTATAAGAGAGGTACACATTTATTATTATAAATATTTAATTTTATGTTACATATTATTAAAGCAATGGAGAAATAGTCTATTGTGGTTGAACAATTTAGCTTAGCGAACCAATCAATCAATGTACATTTTATCATTTCAGAGCCACCCGCTCTAACAAACATCCTCTTTTAAAGAACACTTATTCCAGTGTGTCCATTTGTGGTAACGGTGGAATTACCAATTTCATTGACATTAACAGAAATATTAATCATAGTTGAAAAAAAATGAACTACATAAAAATTTAATAAAAACCTGGTGTATTTCAACGCTTCTGTCCGCTTATGAGAAGTATTTTGAGCAAAATTTTTTTAAAATTTAGTTTTGAGCAAAATTTTTTAAAATTTAGCTGATGAAAATCTCGGTTCTACAAAGTTTGTCCGGTTATGAAAGGTGTCCGGTTGCAAGTTATTGAAGATATATGTAATCCAAAATTTTAAAATCTAAAGTAAGAGATTTTTTATTTGAATTGAATAATTAGGAAGTAATTTCGAAAAATTTTATATTTTTCTACTGTCAAAAGAAATAGTTAAATGGAAGTTTGCATATAAGCCAAAAATTGGCTTATAAAAAATCAAACTATAGTCCAATTCGCCTTATTGTTCACAAACTGCGTGCAAATGTTTTGATGATGCAAATAACACAAGCCGACAGTGAAACTCCTTTCTAAACAAAACTACAACCATTTCTAAATACTTTAATGTGCTAAAAAATACTATGCTATAGAAAAAACTGTGAAAAGCGTTAATCAAATGAAAAACCTTTATAAGATAGTTTGAAGGTAATTTTGTCATTCATCCTTTGGTGTGTTGTTGATCGAAATCGGGCATACAGCTCTCGAGTTAGGGTGAAATATACTGATGTATCCAGTGGAAATATTAGACACGCCCATAAACAATAGGTTATAGAAAAAACGCAGGACACAGCATTTTTTAGCGCATTAAACTGCTTAGAAATGGTTGTAGTTTTGTATAAAAAAAAACTTCAAAGTTGTAAGTCTGTGTAATTTTGAAAGCATAATATATACATATTTAAATTAAACACATTTGAGAACAATGCTTGAGAAGAACAACATTTGTCAATTTGCTGTCGTATCTGCGTGGCATATGATTGCCAAAATACTTAACAGATTTAAATAAAATATGAGTACATTGTATATGTGTGTACATCCCTTCTACTTGTATTTAACCATACTTTGAGCTTGAAATAGCTATAAAAAAATTACATTGTCTGCTTATATTGTAGATTATAAGATAAGGAAAAGTATAAAAATGTATAAAGAATTTTATAATTCACACTCAAACATATAATACACAACGGTTATAATATTTTGTAAACAGTTTTAACTTCCGTATTATTTGTTTTGTACAACAGGAAATAAAATTTTAACGGTTACTTAGATTAATTCTATACACACCTTCGGCGAATTTAAATTACATTATTCCTTATGAAATTTACTAACTTACCAGAAAGTCTTACTTTAGTAATTCCTGTTTGTGACCGGAATTTTAACAAAGAGATAGATTTATGTATGCCGTGATCTACGGTGTAAAAATATTTAATAACTCTGTTGGTTGGTTGCACAGAAAAAAATAAGTTTCGTTTTTGATAACAAAAATCCCGGTATTCAATAATTTTTTTTTTAAATTTCCTGTGATAAAGAATTCCCCTATATTGATAACAAAATTATTTCAAAATAAAAATATATATATAAAATAATAAAAATGTTGACATGGCTGGAATACGAACCCGGGCTTTCCGGACGTAAAGCATATACTCTCTAGCTGAGCCATATCCCATTTATTTTTTTATGGGATACAACTTGTTTTAAGTACTTAAGTATAAAAAGAAAAGAAATAATCGGCATGGAAAAGAAATACTTACAACGAAATATTTTATTATGTTAAAGATAAATGTTATTGAAATTCATATTTTTTTTAATAACATGGTTTTATTGAATATAATTCTTGTCTATTTTTTTCTGTGTGATTGGTTGGTTGGTATACCTGGCTGCCTACTGCACGAAAGCAATCAGGTAGAATCAATAAGATTCCGTTTTGACAGACCACTCCACTCGTCAGTGTCAACCCACTTAGATTCGAACCCAGATCCCGGATCCGGTAGTAGGCACTAGATCCAACCCGTCGCATTGATATACCTAACCAGGTCACCTAGACCAATTTCTGATAGGTCCGATAGGTCGTCTAGTAATGGGTGTTTTTTATTGAGGTATAGAACTTTAAGTTGGCATCACTTTTTTAACTGGCGGCCATTTTGTCAGCTGTCAAGTGATTAATATTTAGTTTGGTTTGCCATTTCATCATGAACAGGTTGACAAAAGAACAACGCTTGCAAATCGTGCAAATTTATTTCGAAAATAATGGTTCAGTTCGCTAAGTTTACCGCAAGCTCCGTCCATTTTATGGTCGACATAATCGTCCATCAGAGCAATTAATTCGGTTAACCATGGATCGTTTTCGCACTACGTTTACTTTATGTGATAATACGCATCCGCAGAGACGTCGAACAGTGCGCACCGAAGAAACAATTGCCGCTGTAGAGCAAAGTGTTGAGGAGGACCCGAATGAATCGATTCGCCACCGTGCACAGCAATTGGAGCTTTGTCCATCAACTTTATGGAAGATTTTGCGCAAAGATCTTGGCTTGCGACCTTACAAGATCCACCTTGTGCAAGAATTAAAGCCGCGAGACCATGCAATGCGTCGTGATTTTGGTGTATGGGCCGAAAATGAGATTGATCTCGATGCTGATTTTCATCGCAAAATTTTGTTCAGTGATGAGGCTCATTTTTGGTTGAATGCCTACGTCAACAAGCAAAATTGCCGCATTTGGAGTGAAGAGAATCCACATGAGACCCTTGAGACGCCATTACATCCACAAAAACTGACTGTTTGGTGTGCTTTATGGGCTGGTGGAGTCATTGGGCCATACTTCTTCCGAAATAATGCTGGAGAGTCAGTTACCGTTATTGGAGACAGGTATAGAGCCGACTATTTTGTTCCCGAATTGGATGGCAAGAATGTGGATGAGTTGTGGTTCCAACAAGACGGCGCTACATGCCACACAGCGCACGTCACAATCGATTTATTGAAGGAAACATTCGATGAGCGCATAATTTCGCGGAATGGACCTGTCAATTGGCCACCAAGATCGTGTGATTTGACACCATTGGATTATTTTCTTTGGGGATATGTGAAGTCGCTCGTCTACGCCAACAAACCAGAAACGTTAGGGGACTTGGAAGCCAACATTCGTGGCGTTATTGCCAACATACGGCCCCATATGCTCGAAAAAGTGGTTGAAAATTGGACCTGTAGAATTGGCTTTATTCGAGCCAGCCGCGGCGGCCACATGCCCGAAATCATATTTAAACATTAATGGCATAAAATTATCCTTCCAATAAAGCCAAATTGATGGACATTAAAACGATTTTCTTGTCTTTTATTTCAATTCGAAGTTCTATACCTCTAAAAAAACACCCGTTATATTGCTGCCCAAGAATTTGTGTCTCGAGAAAGTGAAAAACTGTTTCTTCTTTAGTTTGATCCCGGTAGCCACGGAAAGACGCATTGAAGGAAAGGCCTACCCTGCTACCGTGTCTGCCGATTGACCTGTGCTAAGTCGCTATTGCAAGGAGCCTCGAGATGTCCCTATGGTTTCTGTTAGTTAGTTGTGCTGTAAGCTTATCGTTGTAGCAAGGGCACCTCTTCCTAGCCACCTTACACGTGCTCGACTTGCCCCACCTGTCTTCAGCTTTCTGGCGATATTGCTTGAAAATATATTTTCTAATAGTGCCAAACGGCATGGCTACCTATTCAGCAGTGGAGGCGTCCATAACAGAGCCGGCTCATCCGCTAGTACGCATCCATAACAGAGCCGGCTCATCCGCACTAGTACGTAAACAACCTGTAATCCCAATACAAGCAGATCTCTGTATTCTGTATAGTTGGTCTACCACGTATTTCTTGCTTGTGGCGGACCACCATACCACCGATCCCTAAATCAATATGGGACGAACCACTGCATGTTCGGGCTTAGACCCCATTTGGAACCAAACATTCCCCGACAGGAGTAGTAGGCCACTGAGGCCTTTTTAACTCTGTGTTGAACATTTAGTTTCAAGGATAGTTTAGAGTCCAGGATAACTCCTAAATATTTTGCGTTGTCCAATAGGAACAGTACCTGATTCTGTAGCCGAGGGAGTCTAAAGTACTGAACTGTGGTCTTTGCAGTTAATAGTACCAGTTCAGTTTCATTTGGGTTCACTCCTAGACCACAACCTGTAGCCCAAGGCTTTGGACATGATGTTGCTTAACACGTCCGTGAACATTCCTGATACCATTAACACTACATCGTCCGCGTGGTGGTGTTCATTAGCTTGCCTCTTTTGACTTTTCGCTGTTGTATAGTTTTGCAAAGAAGTTTCTCGCCCTCAACATGGCGATAATCCACTTGCTGATGTATTCCTCAACAGAGTCTGTTGATTTGCTGCCATTGATATATTGTTAAAGGCGCCTTCTATGCGTATGTAGGAGCAAAATTTTAAAGAAAGCTGAATTTTAGTTAATTACATCGCAATCAATAAAAAATCTAGTTTGACTTTTTTGTCTTTTACGGCCTTTTGGACTTTAGGTGACGATACATACATATTTGATAAGTGTTTACAACTATTGCAGCAGCCTATAAATAAAACAGATGTTGAGATTGTATTATTTTTTTCTTTATTATATTGTTTAAAGCTGTACATATTTATTTACATATAAAGACCTAGACGAAGCAATTAAGAGATAAGAACACTTAAGTACAAACATGCAAACGCAATATTTTATAAATATAATAAATTCATTTCATTCCTTATATTACACTGTCCAACAAAACAAAAATATTTTGGAATGTTTCCTACAGCTTGTGAATGAGTAAATTCTTACTAATTTTGCTCTAAAAAACGATTAATAATATCAAAATTGCTGTTGATTAGTGTAATACATATATATGTATGTATGTATGTGTGCTTAAAAAATGATTGTAAGCTCAAGTTCCAAAGAACTAAAATAAAAATACTAACTAATGACACTTAAATCGCATTTATAAAAAGCGCTTTATCTCAAAAACTAGTGGAAATTGGTAATTTTAATGACGTTTTGCATAAGAATCAATTATATTCGAATTTCAAAGATTTTCATTGTAGGGCAGTATAATTTATTACATTTATACATAAGTACATATCGTCTCCTTAATACAGAAAGGCCATAAGTCGTATTTTTTTATCGAATTTTTTTCATATTTCGATTGATTAGAGGTTCGTTCATCTATCGAAATAAGCAAAAAACTTGTTTTGAAAAAAAAGTGAGTTATGTCCTTTCTATATTAAGGTAACGATATGTATATATTTAAGAAATAATTTTTTTATAAGATAATTAAAAAGAATGATGTCTGTGCCACAAGGAATAACGACTAAACTCGATTTTGACAAGTGGTCAAAAAAGAATTTTTTAAATCTCTGTCTAAAATAAGGGAATTTATATTAAGCTAATGTTTGTATGTATGCTCGATGTTAGCAATTTTATACTGTATTAATTTGTAATTTAATTTATAATGTAACAACAGTTAACTTAAGAGAAATAAACAAAAGTATAATGATAAATCTACTTTATCCTAACTCGACTTTAGCTGTTATTCCTTGTGGCCACAGATATAATATAGCTAGTATTAGGTGCTGGAACAGGTAATAAAAAGCTTAATTTTTTAATTTGAAGCAGATTTTGCGTGTTAGAAATATAATGTCAGTGTGTTTCCAACAACACTGTTTTATTTAAACTCTTAAGTGTTTCAAGAAAAAAATTTTTTTTTTCTGATACAAATAACAATACCGCAATGATCAAAACATACACATTTTATAGAGATAATTTCACTCCTTTGAAAGTTATGTAGGATTAAAGCTTTGACCATAGTGGATATCATAGTAGCATAAACTAAAGTGATGAAAGCACCGAAATCCCGCGCTGTTTTCAACTAGGAAATAGCTCCAAAAATAATATATTTTAAGATTTCTTTTTAAATTTTCATATTTGGGGTATTCACAAGGTGTCTTATCATGTCATAATGTCATAAAGTGCTAGTATTTTAAGATAGTTTAAAAACATTATTGTTGTGCTTCAAACAAAAAAGTCCTAAAATAATAAAACTTAAAACAGTTTTTGTAATCACAATAGTTTGCTTTTTATTAAGTTGTTTATCTCTCCTGAGCATTTTTTTCAAAATGATGATAGGCCCTTAATTAAAATTTCGAAATAGAAAATTATTCATGCATACGTACATTCATATTTAAATACATACATACATATATAAATACATACATACATACAGATGTAAATACATATCGTCACCTACAATTCAAAATAGCGTAACATCACTTTTCATAAGTTTACAGGAGAAGCAAAAAACTTTGTAAAAGAGAAAATATGAGAGATATAAAAGCAATTTTTAATATATGAGCTAAAAATGAGATAACCGACCTATTTTTGACAAAAAATAATATTTGTATTAGTATTTTTTAAGTTATGTGTGCTACGTTATTTTGAATTGTAAATTTCTGAAACAAAAAGACGTATCATCAATGAAAGTATGTTAGTATTAAGTGAAACAAACATATCAATTATGAAATAATAAATTTTTTTTGTCAAATTACACGCTCAATAAAATATTAAGAAACACCACATGTTCATGAATGCAGTACTGCGCTGCAACAGTGAATTTAAATGTTTCTACTACCTGACACATTACAGCTTACAGCTGCATGGCATTTCACCTCATATCTTTTAAAATCCTTGGCATCCTTCATTTGGTGTTGAGTATCATGTTTCTTAGATTCCAATCGAATGTTCCTGAAATTTAAAAAATTATATGGTCCATTTGTAGTCCTAATGTCATTCCATTGGTTTTCCTCCACTGCATTAAGGTCTGGAGTTTGGTTTGGCCAGCTTAGAAATATATATTTTTTTTTCGCAAAAAATACACTTGAAGGATAAATACGTGAGTATTTTGGATCATTATCGTGCAGAAATATCCATGATAGGACATCTTTTCAAACGCAAAATGTTCCATAGAGTTTTTAAGTTTTTGTTAGTCCGAGGAAAAAATAAGAAAATAATTTTTTTTGTGAAGTGTCCTATTTGTATGCCCATGACTGTACGTACTAGAGGGCTGCAAAGTGTACACAAATGTATTTGTAGAATGTACTCGTATGAATTTCGTGTGTGCATAGATGTATGTTCTTATGTATATACTTATGTGTACATGCATGTATATGTGTGTACATACATAGCCACGACCAAATATACACATATACATACATATATACACACATATATAAAAAAACATACATGCATACACATACAAACATACATACGAGTACTTTCGAATATATTCGTGCAGCCCTCTAGTACGTACATATACTATATATGTATGTATGCTTGTACATAAGCTATTTATTATAAGAAGCTTTTTAATTAATTAGCAAATCAAAAAGCACGATGAAGATTGAGTGGTTATATCAAGTGTCATCTTTATTATGAAAACAATTAACAATAAAAGTAAAAAAGCAACATCCCCACCTCCTTCATTAACAATTAAAATTCTATGGGGAGCTTATGAAATACAAACTGTTAATTAGTTGGAGTTTTTAACCAGGCGCTCAAAATTCTAAGGAAGTTCTTCTAATTAGTAACGAAACAGGAAAAAATATCTTGAGGTTTGTTGGATTTTTATTTATTTGTTTGGAAAAACGGAAATAGAAAAATTAAAAAAACAAACGCATTGCTTTCTTTCCTTTTTCAAATGGGAAAGAGAATTACAAATTAAAAATGCGTGCTATCCCAGCAAACACGCAAGTTTGATATTAAATTGAGGTATGATTTGAAATCAAATGCGATCTGAAATGGTAAACGTTGGAAACTGATTCGGATGTTATTTCGGCACAAAAAAATGGGTCTTTATTAGAAAAATAGAGAAATGGTTTTATTCGCAATTCATTGTTAAATGATGTTTTTCAAATGAGGAATATAAATTAATGTGAAAAATAACTGGGTGAATTGTAATTTGTATTTTCATATCTTTGATCATATTTTTATATTAATTTAATTATTATTACAAATACCTATAAATAAGAACTTTTATATTTCAAAAAAAATCAAAAACGAAAGTTTCTTTTAAATGCCTGGCTGTATTCACTAATTGCTAATAAAATCAGCATTTATCTATCAATTTTCATGATATATGAGTTACGGTGAAATATACAGATGCCCCTAGTGGAAATATTAGACATGTCCATTAATAAATCTATAGATAAAAAAAAACTGAGAACACGGTATTCTTAAGCGCATTGAACAGATTAGAAAGGTCGTAGCTTTGTTCATTCTCGTTGTGTTTGTTGGGATCTCATTACACTCTAATGAGAAGTTGTAAGCGAATGGTAAAGAATACTAATAGGAAAAAGAGCTGGGGGGAAAAAAGAGATAAGAAAAAAAATTACAAACAAAATTATAAGGGACTGTCTGTCAAGAGGGCGTTTCATACTATTTAAAGCATGTTGTGTTTAATTAGCTAAAGAATAAATAAATAAATTACATACACAAATTTGTGTGCGTTTGTGTGGATTCCTTCTTGTTTTCTTTTTTAAATACTTGTTATTTTAATTATTTTCTGTTTGCCTGGTAGAAATACCAATAATATTCAAATTTGAAATAATGGAATTTTTTTGTGATGAACGGGGATGATATAATAAATAATTAATGTGTGTGTGGTTGGTTGGATGTGGTAGGAATGAATGAATGTGTTTCACGCGAAATTAAAAAATATGAATTTTAAGTGATTGAATCAAAATAAAAAGTGTACTTTTAATTTCCCGTTTTCCCGGGAAAATCTAAAAAATTTTCCGGGAAAACGGGAAACTAAAAGTACACGTTATTTCATAAATATATGGACTTTTTTGACATATATATTTATAAAATGGCGTAAGTGACCGCAAAATTTATTTTGATTCATATAAGAAATTTGTATTATAATCCTGTTTTTCTTTAATATCAAAATTTTCAATTGTTTTTTTAAATATTACAAAAGTTTGTTTGACCGACTGTACGACTAAATTTGCACGATGAACGTGTTTAAGTTCACTTTTAAAGTTGCTATGTTTTTCACTTTGTCCTTGTTTCAAATGTAACTGTAAGAAGGAAAGAATTCCTTCGACATCGATAAAAAGGCAGTAAAATGTCCATACAATTTTTTTAATACAAAATAAAAATGTGAGCGGTTCAAACTTATACAGAGATTTCATAAAAATTGCATGAAATTGAATTCATGCAATTTCTCTTAAGCCGAGAAAAATTTTTGCTTGATTCGAAAAGTACATGCAAGATGAATTTAGTAATAGATGTCGTTTAATCACTATAACAGAACAAAGTGGAATACTTTGTATAAGTATGAATGACTACAGCGCTCTCTAATCGTTTTCTAAAGTAAATAATTCGATATTAAACAAACTTTGAGTGATTTTCCGCAGAATTAATGAAGCTGTAAAAAATTCGAGTGGACACTACTTAAATTTATTATAAGTCGAGGCAATTATTGAATCGTCCTATAAATTTTTAAAGAAAACTAAGAAATATTACGGCAAGTTCTTTATAAAATGATTTGAAGGTTTTAAGATAAAATGATTAACTAATTGCGATATAGTCGTCAATTAGTCTTTTTAGAATCTCCTACTGTGTAACTATAAACTCTATTTGGTTGAATTCCATTAAAAATTTGTTTTAGAATTGCTTTTATATTGAATTTTATTAAAAAAGAATGCTTACATTAATGAAACAATCGAAATTTCGCCAATTTTCATTTAATAAATCTATTAATTTAGAAAATTAACTTTTCCCGGGAACGGGATTTTTTTAATTCCCGTTTCCCGGGAAATGCAAAAGTCCGGAAAATCCCAAACCCTAGTGAAAACTGAAAATAAGGCTAAAATATCTCACAAAACTGGATTTTATGAAAATAGATTGTCTTAAAAATATGTCGCGTAAAATTTTACTATAAGTCGCCATACAAAAGAAAGCTGTAGATATAACAGCATTATATGATCGTGCGACTAAAATCGATTCATACGTATATTCGCAAGATCTAACGTTGTATACTTATACACAAATACATGGCATATTAATCTGTGTGCTTCAACTGAAACTGTTTTCAGACTGATAATTCAGTGTTATGCTCGATGTACTACAGAAGCCTAACATGAATGACACCGGGTTAAAAATTCATTGTTTGGCTCAAAATGATCCGTTTAATTTTTTCTTACAACTTTCAATCAAATATTATGGCGTAGTCATGACGAAATCGATGAAATGTGGCAACGCTTGCCTTATGTGTTATGAGTTGAATTTTTCTGCAAATGCCCATATGTACAATACTAAAGGCAAACTATAAATACATAATTAAAACTCAAGAAATATTTAAAATTCCTCACATGTTGTTGCGCCAATGCGTGTTAGTCAAATTTATGTCTGTGTGTCAATAAAAAAAAACACTCTGAGTCAATCATTCGTTCCCGGTGGGCCACATCTTTAAAGCATCTTTAACGACGGCTGCAAGACATTGTCGCTCAGATTGTTCCCAACTAAGATTAGTTCAAGATTAAACGTAAGACATTGTTGTGCGGATTGTCCTCAACAACGATTTATTGAAGACAAAAGGTGGGACATTGTCGCTCGGATTGATCCCAACAAAGTATTATTGAAGACAAAACGTGGAACATTGACGTTCAAGTTGTCCTCAACAAAGTTTGATTCAAGAGAAAACGTGCTACATTAAACGATTTCTGACGATTAGGTTTTCTAATCAACATGCATTAGTCTTCGAAGACAATGTCGTGTACGGCGATTTGGACAACTCGGTTCTTGCAAACGCACATTATAAATGTGTTCCATTACTATACTAGTGTTGAAGGGCATTCAATACTAAAGCGTAATGCATGATTTTTTTTAAATAATTTTTATTTGTTGGCGTATGCTAAGAACGCCCTAAGTTTTTCTGTTTACCTAATAAATCAGCTCCAAAAACCCGCTTTGATTTAAATATTTTTTTTTAAGGAAACCCCAAAGAATTATTATTATTTATTATGTATACTTTTATACAGAAAAGGAAGACAGATGAAATCAAACAAACCATTACATATTTATATAATGATTAAACAGCGGAGCTTAAAAAATAAATATATGTATGAACATACATATAAATAAGCATATAATTATGTAATTATGTATAAGCACATAATTAATCAATAGATGATCTTGTATATGAATGGCACTGTTCCTCCCGCTATCTCTCTGTCAGTTATACGTACAAATCAGGGTTCCCCTTTTTTGATTTGTTACCCCACAAAAAAACGAATTACGTATCAATTAGGGTTTGGGATTTTCCAGACTTTTGCACTTCCCGGAAAACGAGAATAAAAAATCGTTTTCCCGGGAATTTCCGGGAAAAGTTGATTTTTTAAATTAAGTAGATTTATTAAATGAAAATTGGCGAACTTTTCATTATTTTATTAATATAAACATTCTTTTTAAATAAAAATTAATATAATATCAATTCGAAAACAAATTTTTAAAAATATTTAAGTGAATTCTGGTAAATAGAGTTTATAGTTATCGTTGTCGTATAAAGACTAATTGACGGCTATAACCGTAATTATTCAATTAATAATTTAACTTTGAGGCCTCCAAATCATTTTATAAATGGCTTTCGGTAACATTTCTTATTTTTCTTGTTAAATTTCCGGGACGATTATTATCGTTAAGTACAAGCAAAATACAGTGCTATACACAGCTGCGCCGAATTTTCCATAGCCTATCTAAATGTCCTTGACTTCTCATATTATTTCTCTTCAAAGATCTCCGTCAGGGTTTAAATAATTGCGTCGAATTGCGTTTGAAAACTTTTCAAATGTGGTTCATCGGTTTAGCATTTGATAGTTCCTCCATTGGAGGACAATAAATGTGGAACCGATTTTTGTTTAAAGATCTACTGATGAGTTGGCATTAGCACCAACGAAATGCCGGCATATAGATTAGCTAACCACAACAAATCAGTTTAACTTTTTTATGTTGAATAAAGTTCATATATTTGTGAAATAATGTATACTTTTAATTTCCTGTTTTCTCGGGAAAATCTCAAAAATTTTCCGGACCTCTTTGTCTGAGGATATTTTGAAAAATTTGCCGAAATGGCTACGAGAATTCTGTACGATCTGAGAGATTTCTAAAGAATATTCGAGGTAAATTTCTAAAAGAATTTTTGACATGTCTGATATTTTTTACGACCTGGGGCCCGTTTCTCAAAAAGTACAAGTTACAAATCTACAAGTAAAATAAACACAAAACAACAATAAAATTTTTAAAAGTGTTTTTGTTTTGTATGTGTTTTACTTGTAGATTTGTAACTTGTAGTTTTGAGAAATTTATATGAAATTTATAAGAAATGCCGTATAAAATGTGCGGACTAATCTGTTAAATCTCTTAAGCGAAATTAAATTGCCTGCAGATAATGTGCAGACATGTCTAAGATTATTCGGATAATATGTCAGAAAATATGCAGAAAATTGTCGACTATATCGGAAATTTCTTAAGGGAAGTTTAGGCTACTTTCTTGATGGTCTGGTAAAATTTCAGATTTAAAATAGTAAATAAGAATAAGGCTTAGCTTAATATGTTATTCGGAAAAAAATCCCCAATTTGGGGTAAACTGGGAGGATTCTCTTAGAATACTGATACAATTGAGTAAATATATGAATTGAATTACTCTTTAGTTCATTCAGTTTTGTTCATTGGTGTTTTTTCATAAACAAAAAACCCAAGACCTTTTTTTGAATCCATTTATTTTTTAAAGGTTTCGTTGTTGCCGTAAGACTTCCATTTGATCAGATACAATTTTTTAATAGTTTCCCGTAAAGATATGGGAGCCTGTTAGCTAAGGATGGAAATTAACAAAAAAAAATTTTATATTTTTAGAACAATTAAGTGTTTTGTGTAAAATACCATAAGTAAAATGTAGTTTTTATGAAGTGTACTATTTATAGAGTGCTTTTTATAAAAAATACTTCTTATAAAAAGTACTTTTTCTTCAAATCCATACATACGTACTTTTTATAGTATTGTATAAAAACTTAGATCAAAATTAATTAACAATTTATAAATCTCAACCAATTCCTGACATTTTTGATTTATTACGGTTTTTTGTCATTTTACTTTGCAGAACTTTTAGCAATGGAGCATGTGATGCTTCAAATATCCAACCAGAACGTCGAGCTAGACTTAATACTGCGCCTGGAATGCGCGGTAGCGGTACAACTGCCATTTCGGTATTGGCAGGCGTTACAAAGAGACCATATAATATAATTGGTTCCACGATTTCTCATATCACAGATGATAGCAGCACGGAAAGTTTAACACCCGGCTCATTTGGTAATCGTGGCAGTATAACGAAATCTGTACAAATTAACGACACAAGAGATTTACGTTACATAAATTCGCAAAATCACAAGCAGCATCAATTTAATAAAGATGAGCGAGTCGTTTTGGTATCACGTAAAGTACCATTTTTCATATTTTCAGCCTTGCCCTATTATAAGGGGAAAAATGGAAGGTAACTTTAATATTTATGAAAAATGTTATTTAAATATATAAATATAAAAAAAATCTTTTTAATTATACTTACAGAGCTGAATTGCGCAAAGAAGGTCGTAGACGTAATACTTCTGGTTCCCGTCCTTTATCGGCTATTAACGATGCTCCTTTCGATCCTTTTGATTTGTTGGGAATTGAAAGATGTGAAAGTGGCCAGGTAATGTTTACATGCAATTATCTGTAAAGGAAAGTTTTATATTTAAAATTCCGTTTTCTTTTCGTCTAGGACATTTCTTATGGCCACTTGTTGATTCCATCGAGAATATATAGCAAAGAGAGTAAAAAAAATGCTGGCAACAATTCTCTTCTGGACAATCAAATTGAAATAACAAGCACAGCTGCTTTAAAAAATCATGGCTTTGCAAGGTATTTTTATGTTTTTTTTTTTGCTTTTATGTTTTGTTCCATAATTGCCCAATTCATTACGTATTGTATGAGTTGTATGTTCTATATAAATATTTGTTTAGAAACATGTCTATGGGGAAATTAAGAACAATATTTTTACGACCTACAACTTTTACAATAGGTTGTAAATTGAGGAAATAATTCATTAGTTCCATAAATCATTTAAATACATTTATGTACATATATTTGTTGTAAAACTATATCATACAGGGTTGAAAAATAGTTAAATTCTCGTTCTTTGAAGCCTACAACTAAGTGCATTTAAAGTTAAGTTCGAATAGAATATATTGTACGAAAAAAACACATTGAAAAACACAGCGGAGTAATTCCATTTAGCCGGGTGTGACCACTTTATACATATTTTTTGTTTTAAATAAAGAATATAAAATTTTTTACTTAAAAAAAGGTTGCGACTCGCAAGGCCGTTAAGCTTAAAGTCGTTGAATAACGGGTAGACACTGAAAGAACACGATTCCTGCTCAGAATGGTCTCAGAAAGCTGCGACGGGTGTGACATTACAAATCATAGTTTTAAAGAATTATGACTCAGCATAAATTCTATAAACTTTTTACTATAACGTACACAATAATTTTCTGCCTGTTCAAAGTGTTTTTAGCTGTCTTACGCATTTACTGTTTGGCAAAAAATCAGTTTTCTTAACAAAAAATTATTTTTAAAATGTGACAGGTGTGACCTAATACAAAAATTTAAAAAAAATCGAAGAAATAAAACTTTTTATTGATTTCATTAATGTAAATAATATAAAAACACATTAAATTATTTGCTATCCGTTCTATTATAGACAGCAGAATAATCTAGTTGAGTATTTCTTGAAATCAATAAAAAGCGAAAAAAAAGTATATTCTTTTCAGAGATAAAGGTTTTTATTAATAATGAGAAAGGGAAGAAAAGAAAATCTGAAATAAATATTAAACATACAAAGAGGGAGAGTAAAATGTTTCGTGGATGATCATTTAAAAGTGCCTCAAATTGCTTAAAAAATATTAAATAATGTATTTTTTATTAAAATTAAAAACAAGAAAAAATAAGATTTTTATTAAAAATAAGAAAATTATTTTTTCCTAATAGTTAATAGTTAATCTGTAGGATATGTAGTTGCAACATAAATAGTATTACAATTTTTTTTAATTTGTTGCATTTTTTCAAGATATTTTGCTTTGAAGTTCCATATTTATTTGTTGTTCAGCTTTAAAATTTTGATTTACTACTTTTTTTCTCGTTGGTTTACATAATTAATTCATGCTGAATCTTGTTTTTGCTAAAGTTATATGGATAAATATTTAATTTGTTTGGCATGTGGCCATTTATAAACAAGAATATGCAATTAAAGATTGCATGCAAATTTTTGTTTACACACAATAAAACCAACAATATTTTATCTGTTGTTTAAAGAAGGAAGTAATACAACATTTCCAGAAATGAAATTTGAAATAAATTTTCAAACTAATTTTAACAAGAAAGTAAAAATCAGTATTGTATTCGAACTGATTCTCCTAGTAGCCATAATAAGGAAATCGGAAAATGTTAAGTTAGCTCCAGTTTCCTTAAGTCAAACAACATCGAAATAATAACACTGAACAACAAATCATATCTCTGTTCTGCCAACAATTTGTCGAACACCCCATCACGCAGAACCAGTCCAAAAGGACCATAATCCGGAGAGTCAAGAGCCTCAAACACGACTCTGAGTCCCACTCCTTCACCCCCAGCTGAAGTTGGTCGATCAGATCGCAAATGGCCTTAATTAGCATAGATCTATTTAACGCATTCGACACGGTTGATCATCACTCCTGTTGTTTAATAATATCATGGTCCCCTCCCTTTTCAACCATATCAAAAGCTAGATTCCCAACTACCTATACAGTAGGCAAGCGTCACCTATACTCCTCAATATTTATTTAGCCAAAATTTCCACCCCACCTCAGGAAGGCTCGCTGGTATCATACGTCGACGACTCAGACTACGGTGGAAAAATCATATCTTCCAAAATAATAGTCGGGATCCACAAAAAATGTATGGATGAATTATAGCGAAGGATGTAGGCTACAAGGTGTGTTAAAAGTTAGGTAGCTATTTTTAACACAGTGCGAGCTATATGTTTTTACCGATAAAACTCTTTAGTCGTCGGGAAGCTTATATATTCCAAACTAATAGTCTGATCAACAAAAAACGTATGCCCTGAAGTGCTGTAGGCTATAAGGCCTGTAAATAAATTAGATAAGACTAATTTTTACCAATAAAATAAAAGTCTTTGGAAAACCCATATCTTCCAAGCTAATAGTCTGATCTACAAAAATATATAGATGAGTTATTGGCAACGATGTAGGCTATACATTTTGTAAAAATTAGACAACTATTTTAACACTGTGGGCGCTATATGTTGTTATATAATATCAATTTTACCGATAAAATTCTTTAGTCGTCGGACAGCTTATGCCTTCCAAATTATTAGTCTTATCGACAAAAAAAAGTATGGATGAATTATGGGCAGGATGTAGGCTTTCATGTCCGTACAAAATTAGTCACCTGTTTTAACACTATGTGTTGTTGTATAAGGCCAATTTTACCAATATAATTTTTAAGTTTTCGAAAACGCCATATCTTCCAAACTAATAGTTTGATCCACAAAAATGTATAGATAGGTTGTAGCCAAGGATGTAGGATATAAATTCTGTAAAAATTATACAGCTATTTTTCACACTGTGGACGCTATATTTTATTATATAAGATCAATTTTACCAATAAAAGTCTTTAGTCGTCGGAAACCTTATATCTTTCAAACTAATAGTCTGATCCACAAAAACGTATGCCTGGAAAGACTGTAGGCTATAAGGTCAATAAATAAATTAGATATTTTTAACACAAATGCATTAAAAATGTATCTTAAAATTGAAAACGACTACTTCATTGGTATTTTAATTTAATAACAAGTGGTTTGGGAAGCAAATTACAACAAAATCATATAGAAGTACAAACAAGAAGACAATTTTGAAAAAGGTGTATATTTAGAAAAACTGCTGTAAAAGTCGCATACGCAAGTCTCCGCAGCTAACTTTTTGGAACAATAATACTCTATAATATCTATATTAAGATTCCACAAAATTTTCTGGTAGTCTCGTGTATACTATTTTGTATCTCTACAAAGATTTAGAAAATTGAAAAAAAATTATCTGTATTTACGCTTGTAACCCTTAACTGAAATAGCAAATATATAAAGTAATACCGTTTAAATAGCTGATATAGAACTTTATCAAAAGAAGTTAATATGCCCGAAAACGTCCATCAGTAGCGATTCGATACGCCAACAAATTTGATATAAAAATCAATAAAAAATTACAATCCAATTTTTTCTCAATGCTTAAAAGGCCATATTTTCCGAACCAGGTAACATATTGATAAATAAATTTGATTTTTAAATGAACTGATTTGTCCGCTTTAATACTGCGTTTAAATATTCTTCAAATTCGAAAATTTTTTTTATTTTTCCGCCGCTAGATTGGCCTATTTTCCCTCTGTGCCACTGTCCTTGACTTGTTATCGCATGCCACCTATATAAACCAAAAAGTGAAATCCTGGGAAAAGGTCCTGAAAGCTCTCTCAGGGAAATCTTGGAGCATAACAATTAGGTCATTGTGGCGATGTACAAGGTATTGGTCGCTTCTTCCTAAACTACGTTGCCCCAATATGAACCTCGTTCCTTAGTGACACCCAATGGCAAGCATTGCAAACGACACAGAACAATGCACTCTGAATCGCAACAGAATGTGTAAGAATGACCAACATTGACCACCTTCATGCTTGCCGTGAGGAAGCACTATGTGCTGTTAAAAAAGTAGTTCCTGATGGCATTTCACCTGCCAAACCACCCTCATCATCAAATTCTGATGTAAGACCCTCTCCAAAGATACATCCGATTAGATTTTCAGCGATATCGCGTGTACATCACAAACGTCATTATACCCGACGTCATACAGTGGTTCCAATTGAAAGAAACTTTATCTTTGAAACTTGCGATCCGATTACAAAACGATGTATGTATCTGGAAATCATAGATGAGGAGATATGCTTTAAGAATGATGAAACTTGGCCCACTCTGTTGAAACACACGGTGAACTACAGGGTGTCAAAGTTAACTATCTTGTGGCACAGTTAAGAGGCGGATAGAGCAGTATTCTAAACCGCTACCTGGAATGAATAGCTGCAGCTGCCCTAAACAGGTGTCCCGATTGTCCACACTGCCCTAATAAGTTCACATATCTTTGCCCTATCGTCCTATGGCTAAGACCTGCAAACTAGCCTCTTAAAATTCGGTTTTGTGGAATATTTCAGCACTAATTGTGAATAAGTAGGAAATTGACCCTTAAACACATTTTAAGCTTTGACTTATTTCTGGCGTTAGAATATGAAGCTTAGAATCTTGAAGCTTGTTGGCTTTGACGACTGATAGAAGAATTTTATGACAAATATTTTTGTATAACAAATCAACCCGCTATATCGCTGTTTAAGGGGAGGTTTTCGGCTCTTTTTCCAGAAAGGGACAAAAATACCCATACAGTAAAGACTTTGGTGTTTTCTTTTCTAAAACAAAAGTGTACCGTAAGTGCTACATATGATTTGGCAACATTTTTAAATGTTCGCCTGATTTTTAAGAAGTGTTGCATATTTGACGTTAACAAAAGAACACAAGTTTATATTTCAGAAACAATTACAAAACCAGCTGTTATATAGTGATTCACTCACTAATCCCCCTTTAATTAAAATGAGTGTTGAACATGCAAGATTTTTTTGTTTCTTTTTAAGGGCAGCATCATGAGAAAAGAACGCATCACACTTTTAAAACAAATAACACATATTTTTCAGAAAAGAACATAAAGAAACGTAAAACGCAGAATAAATGCAGCAGAAAAGAAAACGCCCAGAAAAGAAAACGCAATTAGACGGTTAAAATATACCACAAAAATTTTGCTCGTAGTGTTTGATATAAAAGTGTTGAACACAACTTATATGTAAAATGTAACGATTCACTATAACAATGGGTAAAAGCGGGAACTTTAACTCCCTCTAAAACGACGATGTACATGTATATTTTTTTGGTCCCTTCTACCACAAACAGTTGTTAGAATCTTCTTATTTTTTGTGTTGGACAGTGTATTCAAATAATTTTAGATTCGTTAAAAGCATTTTTCAAACAACCTTTTTTAGGAATTATTTTGCCTGGGTAGACAAGTTGGCATACAGAACAATGCGGTGTAAGTCTTCTGCGTTTAGGGGTCATATTGGTGTTGAATACAAAATTATAAAAGTGTTAAGTAATATGTATCGTTCTTATACATTTAAAATGTCTTAAAATATTACCACAAACTTGTTATAGGCCTATTATAACTCTGTATATGTATTTTATTATAATCTATATCATAAATTTCATTACATACATGTTTCCATTATTTAATTACAGAACCAAAACCATGGCGCGAAATAAGAAGGGCAAATGGTAACCAAACATTTTGTAATTTAAGCTTCTGTCTGCTTATTCTATTCTAATTCTATGTATATAGAAATTTACTTTCAATAACACAAGTTTACAAGTTCAGGTCAACTTTTGGACTGGAGCAACGGAAAGTTGTTTCTTAATTTTGAATTTTAATGAAATATGGCTCGTTTTGTTTGGAACATATTTACCTGCATGCTGATAGAAAAAGAACGGAATTTTTGTTGTTGTTTTATTTTTTATGATATTTTTTAGAAACAAAGAATGTTATAAAAATTTCTGGAAAATGTTCCACGACAACTCTGAAACTACTAAGCTGATTAAAAAACAATGTTGATAGGACTTCAAGATAATATTGCTGTAAAATTTCAGATTTTTTTTATTTAACTGAATAGGTCAAACTGTTGCCAAGTTATGTTTATATTTGTCCTGCAACTGCTTCCTTTTGACATACAACAGTATATCTTGAAAACTAGAACTAATTTGAAGAAACATAAAAAGCAACTTTCCGTTACTGCGGCCAAAAGCTTGTATACTCAGTAATGATATTAGAATTAGTTCCGTAATATGATTAAAAAAAACAAAATTCAAAATTTCTTCGAAATCGAAAATTATTCGGTTTTTATTTGGTTATCAAAGTTTAATTGAAATATTTTATTGTAATTTTGACCATTTTTAAATTAATTTTTTCTTAAATTTAAAAAGTCAATTTACAAAAATGAGAATGAAAAAAATCCATGGATATTGATTTGGATTAAAAAAATCATTTCGAATGGAATGAGAGACAAGCCCTTTTATATATAAACCGATTTTCAAAAATGCCTTAACATATCATACCTCATAACTCAGTTTCCTCTTAAAATGCCCATAACTTCTTAAATACACTCAAAGAAATTTATGACTACTTATTAGTTTTAAGAAAATCGTTTAACTTTTATTTCATTTTAACTTAAAATTTCAGGTGCTTTACATATGACAACAATAATCGTAATAACACGGCTAGTCCTGCTCCTGATGTTAAACTAGATTTCGATGAATCTTTAGATGGCACCAGAAGCTTTCAGGTATTGTTTTTTTTTGTTTTTAGAAGAAAAAGCTAAAATTTTTCAACCCATTAAATTAATTTTATTTTCTAATTTCAGTTCTTGCAATATTCAGCCAATATTTTGGATGATCCGGAATTAATAGCTGGCAAACATCGCACTTTATTAACATTTACTTCATATATGACTTCAGTTATTGATTATGTCAGACCATCGGATTTGAAAAAGGAACTTAATGATAAATTCAAAGAGAAATTTCCCCATATACAATTGAGTTTAAGTAAATTGAGAAGGTTAGTAACAAGAAATATTTATAAATGTTTATGATTTATAATTAAAAATCATTTTTTTATTAAAATTTTAGTATTAAACGTGAAATGCGTCGCATTAACAAACTGGATAGTCGCATTGACTTGGTAACCATTTCTCAGGCTTATGTTTATTTTGAAAAATTAATTTTGGCCAATTTGATTAATAAATCGAATCGTAAATTATGTGCTGGCGCTTGTCTGCTATTGAGTGCCAAAATGAATGACGTTAAGGGAGATTTATTGAAAAGTTTAATTGAGGTAAGTACATTTGTTATTAATTCAATTATTGTTTTTTTTCAGCAAGGAGAGTAGATAGAATAAGTTCGAGTAATGTGGTATACGCCTTTTTTATTTAGCTGTTGTCCTTAGAAACTTGATTCGATTAGAACAGATATCAGCTGGTGTTTTACCCCAAGTCTTAGGTTTACATTCGGGAAAGTAAAAAAATCGTTAAAGTCCAAGTTTCAGAGAAAAAAAGAAAAACACAAATTATTTAAAAACATACAACATACCTTCATATAATCCGCCTCCAAGTTTCTTACGTCATCAAGTTTCTTTGACATGCTTCTTTTCTTGAAAGGTTAATATGATATGGTAATATACCACTTTAGCCACCTTTAGCTATTCCGCATTAGCCGACCACGCAGTTTATATAAACAAAATATTGAATTAAAAATATACAATATTGTTGCATATAAATATGCAATATTGTTGCATGTGCTCTTCACTAATAAAATACCCGAACTTACTCTAACTATTTATATTGTGAGTTAGCTTAATATCAAGAACACTATTATCTAGTCGTGAGAAACTCCTTTCAGCTAATAAGTCACAGTTGCCAACGGCTTATAATATAAATAGTAACTCTCATATATTATTTAACTACAATTATTAAGAAAATTCCCTCACTTCTCTCTTTTTTCCAGAAAACTGAAAATGTATTTCGTTTAAATCGCAAAGAATTGATTTCTTCAGAATTTGCTGTTTTAGTGGCATTGGAATTTAGTTTACATATTCCTATGCACGAGATATTACCCCATTATCAACGTTTGCTTTACGAATCCTAGGATTGGCCTAAACGCTATGCCGATAAGCGTTTTTTAACGGCCGCTGCAAATACATCACGTTACTATTTACGTCGTTGTGCTAGCAGCAAAAAGTAAATATATATATTTTTTATACGGATATATTTTTTCTAATTTTTAACATAATGGACTAAAGTTTCTTTAAAAAATAGTTTTATGCAGGCAGTTTTATATAAATAGCTTTTATAAATTTTTTTTTGTTATACCTAAAACTCGTACACCTTTTTTATACTATTAATTAAACTAAAACAATGCCCTTAATAAATGCCAAGCACTTTTTTAAACAATTACTTAAATATACAAAATATTTTATAAAAAAAATAGTAGTAACTTGTAGAAACATATGCACAATTTACAACCTGTTGTATGTGTTGTAGATCGTAAAAATGTTGTTGGTAATTTCCACATAAACATGTTTCTAAACAAATGCTTATTTGGAAATTACCAACAACATTTGTACGAATGTACGAACACATGCAAAATGTTGTGAATTGGCCAATAGAAATTACTTTATAATAAGAAAGAACTAAGTATGCATTAATATATTTATTGGTCAAAGGATAAACAAACAAATTGTAGCTTGACGGTCAAAGCGAATTCTTCTTTCCAACGAATAATAAAGATAAATTTAAAGCGATTAAAATGCTTACGATAAGTAGGGTAAATATTTTTTTTTAGCTTCTTAAACTAATGTTTGAAAAATAGAGATGGACTTGTTATAAAATTGCATTCCATTGGAATGTGGTGTTAATCAGCATAGATGGAGGTAGAGAATTAATTTTGCACTAACATTAAATTATTTGAGTTACAGAAAACAATCTACAGTTTATTTCAAATTATTTTTATCGCTAATTTTAGTGCAACGTAGAAACTTTACACTAAATTTGAGGTAAAATATTTGAAGGTTTAGTGAAAGTTTGTTTAAATAAAGATTTGTTTCGAGCCAAGTGCAGTGAAAATATTATCACTAGCACTAAATTTATTTAGTACTTGCACTACCTCTAAATTTGTTTAGTACTAGCACTAAATTTGCTTAGTACTAGTGAGAAAACGGTTTTTGATCACTAAGCTGCTGAAAATTTTTGCAAAATAAATGTTCTTCAATTTTATTTAGTGTTAGTGCAATATTATTTCAATCAACATTTAGTGCACTACCCCCACCTGGGTTAATCGACCTGTACAAAGAATCCAATACGTATTAATTTGGCATAGCTTTTTCTACAAAACCGATTGATTGCGCTCATGAAATCCGTATGTGCTTAAATTTGGAAAATTTACATTAAATTTAGTTTTGTGACCAATTATTGATTTACGTTCGGAAATTTGATTAACTGCTCATGAATTGGAATTCAGAATCCCTTTAATTTATTCTTTTAACAGCTAGAATTAATTTTTCCCAACCTCAAATCAAAAAATATGTATACAATTTCGTAAAGGATATTTTTAAATTGGAGTGAAAATAAACACGTTTTCATGAAACCATTTATAATTGGATTGGAACTTCGTTTCCAATATGCAGTAACAAATCAATGCCAAAATTCTTAAAAAGTTCTGAAACGTACAAATATCTTATTTTTGACTAAATACATCGCACAGGAAAAATATGCAATTGCATATTGGCGGTTTCCCTGGTGATGAAAAACCATTTATTCACTAGCACAAAAAAAATTTAGTGGTAGTGATAATTTTTTCACTATCACTAAACGCAGACTTAGTACAAAAATCTGTTGGTGCAACATTTGAGCCAGCACTAAACAAAAAGTTGCACTAAAATTTTAAGAATTAAAATTTCACTAAAATTACTGTAGAAAACAGTGACAATAAACGATCGATTTTTTTTTTTAATAAAATGGTTATAATAAACTTTAGTTCACAATTTTTTAACATCACTCAGTAATTTTAGTGATGCTGCTTATTTTCAATTCAGCACTAAACATCAACATAATTAGTACAATCATTTTGCACTATCACTAAATATTAGTGAAAACTGCAAAATTAATGCACTATCCCCATCTATGACGAGTATATGATTAGAAGAAAAAAAATTTATACGTTTTTAAACATTTTGAGGAATTGGAACAGAAAGAAATACATGAACGCCGATTTTTTGGTGTTTCGGCTTCCGAAAACATTATTGGTGTTCCGTTCTGATTTAGTCTTGTCCTAGTTGTCCTATATTTCTTTTTTAATAAAAATAATTTCTATCAAGCCTGATTTAATGGCCGCCGCTATTAAGTTGTCATAGTTGAAACTAAGCAGCCCCAATATAAAACATTCGGCAAGCGTTGCATAGTGAAGGCAACACTTATCATTTGGGTACTCAATACCAATCGATACTTTTAACGGACTCTTCTAACAGATGTGTTTTTAGGCAAAGATGTACCTTAGGCAGAGTTGTATTTTGACTATTAATTTTTCCATTCCATTTAGATATAAAAATACAACTCTAAAAGTATAAGTCAATACTTCGCCAGCACTAGTTTTGAAGCTGTAGTAAAATTTTTGGAAATATGTAATTTGACCGGAAAGAAAAACTTTTGTAGCATTAATCTATAAGACACCTAATCAAATTAAAGCGATCCTCTATTGTGAGCTCTTTTATACGTAGATGTTAAATACATTTTTAATAAATATGAGTATTTGTAGCGACACTATTTTATAAGAAGAATAACAACAACAACAAAATACAGTATTATTCAACTGTACTACACAATTAATAAAAACTATTTTGTGAAACAATTTAGCAAAAAAAAACTATTTGAATTTGAACAAGACTTTGAGATGAAGAAATTTTGAATTAAAGAAATATTAAAAAAAGAAAATTAACGGATAAAAATTTTAAAACAAAAAGATTTTGAAAGCAGTTGTATTTGAAAACAGCCGGGAAATGGTATTCATAAAATATATGCAATTTATGTTTCGTAAAAAATTAAAAAAAAAATACAAAAAATAAAAATACAAAAATAAAAAATACAAAATACAAAAAAAGGGGTTTCCACAAAAAAAACCCCTTAAAATTTTAAGCATATATTTAGAGACTTTCCACAATTAAATTTAAAAAGAAAACTAATATTCTAAATATTGAAAATAAAATACATTTTAGCCAAAATAACACCCTGTTGAAAACATGCAATAAGAATAATCCTTATTAAATTTAATACATACATTATATATGTAAGTATTCATATAATCTTACAACACAAAAATTATTTAAAAGATAAACGCAACTTACAAATTATCATTTATTACTTTAAGGGAAACTGTACTTATAATAACTAATTAGAAGTTAAGATTTTTTTATAATATTGAAATTTATAACTTTCGTTTTTGTTATTTGGTCAATTTTGTTTTTAATTTGTTTTTTCTTTTTTTTCATTACACTTTAACTAAAAATCAATCTTTATTAGTAGAAAAAGTTTTAGTTTATAAAACAACTTGTGTTTGGTAGATTTTAATTTTAATACAAAATAATCCATGTATAAGAGTTTTAATAAATAAAAATGCAAATTACATGTAAAATTTTATAAAATTGTAGTTATATTATTCTTTAAATTTAGATTATTATAGAGTTTAATTAATTTTTTTGAATTTCTATTTTTAGGTTTTTTTTGTTAACCTACTGGTTACCCTATTATTCCATTCGAATAGAAAACTGTTCGAATTTCAGAGAAGCCTGCTATGATTACATTCTGATTTGACTGAAATCAAGATTTATCTGAAATTTAGTAAGGTAGATTTTATTGATATGTCTCGGTGAATCTTAAATTAAATTGTTTATGCCTGCTCAGATATTCAGTGAGCTTTTCACATTTTAATGAATTTTTAATTTTTATAAAATTAGTTTTGAATAGAAAATTGCAAAATGAACTTGAATCTGACTAACATTTTTCACTGTAATACGTGTAAACAGGGTAAGATATGTAAATATGACAAGTTCAATATGTTTTGGCGTAAATCCTTACATCATTACATATTTGCCAAATATGTTTTTGAATTTGTGATAAATGTTAATTAGTTTTCTTCTTTTTGAGACATTTAATAATACAAAATTTTTTTATTGTGAATTAAATATTTTATCTTGTGGGCTACACCAAAGAAGATTACCGAATGGGTCATACCTCAAAATGAAAGTTATTCACTCTGATTCATTAATTCGCAGCAATATTTTATTAAAAGTAAATTTTGATTGTCTCCTAGTTGCTGTATCTAAACTTTTTGGATGAAACTATTCATAGAATTATGCACTCCCGATGCCGGTATATCGGTGATACTTGGATTTTATTGTCGATAGAACCATACTTTTGTAAGTTTTTTTTCTTATGTATAAACAAACGTTAACAGTAGTCAGTTTCTGAAACTGTGGATATTCGAAAATATTGTAAACACTTTGATCTCTCCTCATCGTACAATTTCTTATAAGCAGCACATACTTTGAAGCAGGGATGGCACATGAGATATTAAAATTATACCAATTG
>CATQFL010000131.1:0-20321 GCA_956483635.1 Panzeria rudis | reverse complement strand
AAAACCCAAAATTTCCAGAGTTTCTAAAATCTCTGGAAACAATTTTTCATATTGGAACATGTAAATACGATTTGAAGGCAGCTGCATGTACATGCGGCTTGGTTCCAGAACGCCTCAAAGAGTTTATGCACGACCAACATAATCAGAGAAGACTAACAGTGGCTGCATTTATGATGGAAATTGAAGAGCAAGTAGCAAGGTCTATGTTACCAATGTCAACATATCAACATCCCGATGATTCAACATACGCATCGCAATCGGGTCAAGAAGATATGGATACAAGCACAAGTTCACAATACACAGAAAGATACGATTGTTTTAACTTTGCCTTGATATGTGACAGATTTGGTGTGCCTGATAGAGTAGCATCAGCATTAGGATCCGCTCTTTTCCAAGATTTAAAAATGAAAGATAAGCATGGCGAACCTCTCATCATGGATAAATCGAAAGTTCACAGAGAAAAAGAGAAATGCAGATAAGAAGTGCTTCGCAAACGGTTAGATAATACCAATTTGTTAGCGTTTTCATTCGATGGCAGAAAAGATGATATTTTAACGAGACATAAAATTGATGAGAAGTATCATACTAGGATGGTAAAAGAACCTCATATTGTTATTTTGAGAGAACCGATTTCTGAATTGATTGGTTACGTAAGACTGGAACATTAAACCGCTGAATACAAAACAACCAAATTAAATGATTTTTTCAACGATAAAAATATATCACTGGATGCATTAATTGGCATATGCACTGACGGTGAGCCAACAAACACTATCCCACACGTTGGAATGACGATTCGAATTGCTGTTAAAAGACCATTGCATTGATTCATTTGCCTTCTACACTTCAACGATTTTCCATTTCGGCATTTGTTTGAAGCTTTGGATAAATCAAACAGCACTGGAACAGGATCGGCAAGCGGAAAAGTGAGCCGTCAAATCGAAACTTGTGAAACTCTTCCGATAAGTTATTGCTATCACTCATTTACTATAATTGTCAACCGTTTTTAATTATTTTATTATTATATATTTCAGGTGGTGGACGGCTTTCAGAAAATTGAGTTGAAAAATATGCCCCCTGCTGCAGAAAAAATTTAATTTTCCACCGATTCGAAGTACTTATACGACATGGCTCATGCAATATATATATAATATATATATATATATATATATATATATATATATATATATATATATATATATATATATATATATATATATATATATATATATATATATATATATATATATATATATATATATATATATATATATATATATATATATATATATATATATATATATATATATATATATATATATATATATATATATATATATATATATATATATATATATATAGATATATATATATATATATATATATATATATATATATATATATATATATATATATATATATATATATATATATATATATATATATATATATATATATATATACAGGGTGGCCCAAAATTAACGAAGGGGTTTGAATAGTCAATATCTCCATTATTTTTACATTTCTTTGATTTATTTTTTCAGATTGTTGTAAAGAAGATTTTGGAAATTAAAACTGGGAAGAGGTTTACTACTGACCAACGAACATACATCGAGGGAAACAATGGCGCTGTTACCGGACATTTTCGTGGTTTTCCATGACTTTTCACGATTTTCGAAGCTATCTTTCGAATTTTTCCTCGACTATTATTATTTTTGGTTGGGTCATGGTATGTGGCTTATTACGTATGCACGATCTTTAAAATAACCCAAAGAAAACGTTTCGAGAGCGGTTTAGTGCAGCTAATAAAATCACTGCTTCTTGAAGTAATGCGTTCGCTGAAAAAACTCCATAAGAACGTCATTGAGTCTCTTTCTCTATGATCGTTGTTCAATAGTAAATCTTTCCAGTTTCAATTTCCCATATCTTCTTTACAAAAGTCTGAAAAAATAAATGAAAAACATGTTAAGATTATGGATTTATAGACTATTCAAACCCCTTCGTTAATTCTGGGCCACCCGGTATATATATATATATATATATATATATATATATATATATATATATATATATATATATATATATATATATATATATATATATATATATATATATATATATATATATAAATATATATAAATATATATAAATATATTACATATATATATATATATATATATATATATATATATATATATATATATATATATATATATATATATATATATATATATATATATATATATATATATATATATATATATATATATATTTATATATATATATATATATATATATATATATATATATATATATATATATATATATATATATATATATATATATATATATATATATATATATATATATATATATATATATATATATATATATATATATATATATATATATATATATATATATATATATATATATATATATATATATATATATATATATATATATATATATATATATATATATATATATATATATATATATATATATATATATATATATATATATATATATATATATATATATATATATATATATACATATATATAAACGTAAACGTATTCTTTTGTGATTCTCAAAAATATAATCATTTAGGTATTTGTTATTTTATTCGAACTTACACTGTATAAGTTTAATATTTAATATTTTTGGGCTCTAGGTCACACATTCTTTTATAATAAAACTCTTATTTCAGCTTTATCAAATATTATTAAAAAATACATAAATAATTGTTTATTGTTGTTTTTAATTTAAATTGTGTTTACATTAAATTGATGTTAATATATTTTTGTTTTTGTATATTTTTGTTTTTTTAGTTTTTTCCTGAAGAAGAGCACCGACGGTGGTCGAAATATTGAATATATGAAATAAATAATATTTGATAAAGCCGAAATAAGAGTTTTACTAAAAAAGAAAGTGTGACCTAGAGCCCAAAAATATTAAATAATAAACTTATAATTATAATCATTTGTAAATTCTCAAATGGTTTTTGAATGTCTGTGCATAAGACAAGAGGTTTGTACCTGTTAAAAATTATGGTTGAAGTCTACTGACGATTTGTTAAACCGCCAATGAAATGCATATAGACAATGCTTAACTATCACCAAATAGACTTCATTTAAAATAAAATTATGACAATATGTCAAATAATAATCTTCTTAAAGGTTTAATATGGATTTTATTTTTCATTTTGCTTAATAAATACTTTTATTGTTATCCAATGGATTTCTAATTGTATAAAGGTGTAGAAAAATAAAATAGATTCTTATCGAATACAAATTATTTGCTGGGTTTTGTATAAGTTTCTAACCCTACTACGTTTATCTTACACTACATCTTGACGAGAACATATTTTGTTATAACAATGAACAAAACGTCGGCAGAGCTGGTAAAAAAAAATTTTTAAGGTCTTTGTTGTGGAGAGTACGTACAATGTTTTGGTTGGGCCTAGTCATATTATTTTAAGGTGGTGCGGCAGAGATAGCAAATTTCTTTTGTTTGCTGTCTCTTTTTTTCGTATTGAAAACAATGCTTGTTGGTAAGACATCGTTGTTATAACAATTGTTTTAACAACGATGTCATAACAATGATAAACGAGTAACAACAGCGGTCAAGACGTGACAAATTCTTGGGCTAACAATTGTTATAACAAATAATTTTCTCGTCAAGACGCTATGTTATTCCTTTCTCAAAAATATTATCATTTGTAAATTCTCAAATGTTTTTGCATAAGATAAGAGGTTTGTAATTGTTTAAAGTTGTGCTTGAAGTCTATTGAAGATTTGGTATAGCGCCAATGGAATGCATATAGACAATATACATACATATCGATAATATGCATATAGATAATATACACATAGATAATATACATACATACACATTAATTAAAATACATATTAATTAAAATACATATGTACATATGAGAGGCTTATTTCAATAACTCGTTAAGACACAAAAACTAAATGTTGAATAAATTTACCTTTAAGTTTAAACAATATTTAAAATGATTTTTTAAAATTTATAATCGCACTATTTCCCAAAATTAATATTTTACTTATTCAATAGAATATTAATATGGTACAGTAAGAAAATAAAAAAAACATCATTGATTACTTTGTTCATGTTTAATCTTTGATATTGTTTGAGCTTCTTATTGATTTCAATAAAAGTTTGCTACAATATCTTTAGATTTTCTATGAGATTTTTGGGTAAAGGTTCCCTGATGATCTGCATTTAGCCCCAGTGAAATGCGCATAGGAACTAGCTAATACCCTTCAGTAATCAATGTCAATGTGTTTTTATTACCAACTACCTTTTTTGGACCCGGGTTAATATGTTGCGGTGGAGAGTTGTGGAGATCCCTACAGGATTTATATATACTAAAGAAAATATATGAATTATGTTTTTAATACGATATAAAAATGGCTAGGCGTCCCTACTTATATAGCAATAGTAAAATATCGTTTTTATTCTTATCAATAAAATAAATAAATAGTCTCTATTTTTAAAACTAATGTTTGAAGTATAACTTATATTTCGCATTATAAAAGCGTAACCAATAAATTTATGTATTAATATATAGTCTTAAAAATATTGTTATTCAATTATTCAAATATAACTACTGTAGATGTGATAAGACATTTCCATACAAAATATTCGGTGTTCTTCCGTTTGGTGTCAAGATGAAAAAATTTTTAGCACTTGGGACACGTGAGCAGGCTACATATAATTGGCCATGAGAAAAGCATGGTGTTTCCAAATTTAGACCTGCCACATTTAGTGTCTGACCCTTCGATTTGTTTATTGTTATAGCGAATGCCAGTTTTACTGGAAACTGCAACCGTTTAAATTGAAATAGCAGACTTTTTGATAATATTGGTATACGGGGAATAAAAACATCTTCCCCTTTTGATGAGCCTGTCAAAATTGTTGCTCCAATTAGATTGCGACTAAGATGCGGCACTCGAATTCTTGTTCCATTGCATAGGTTTGGTGCGCTAATGTTTCTCATAAGTATAATAGGACCACCATTTTTCAACTTAATTTTATGTTGTGGAACTCCAGATATCTCGATAGAGTTCAGAAACTCAATTGGATATGAAGTAGAATGATCTTCGTTCACTACACTATCAACTAGGGTATATATTGTAGAAACACCTGAAATTGTATTTTATTTTATTATTTACATCTCTCGAAACTTGGTCATTTCCAATCTTAAGTAGTTCAGTGGCATGAGCTTCAGCTTCATGGTCATTAACAAGAGCTACTCGCATATTAGTTGTCAAACTCAATTGGATATGAAGTAGAATGATCTTCGTTCACTACACTATCAACTGAGGTATATATTGTAGAAACACCCGAAATTTTTTCCAAAATTTGATGGTTAATTTGTGCTACAAAATTGTTTTTCGATGCTAGTATAGCTCTCTCGCACAACCAATTTCTGTTTTCCTTATTATTGTTAATTTCTAGATAAACTTTGGATATTAGCTCTAACTTACAAAATCCCTTTGGAAACGAAATCTCTCCATTTACATCTCTCGAAACTTGGCCATTTCCAATCTTAAGTAGTTTAGTGGCATGAGCTTCAGCTTCATGGTCATTAACAAGAGCTACTCGCATATTAGTTGTCAAACTAATTTTTGAAACCTTGTTCCATAAGGGCGAAACTTTTAAGCAGGCTTTAATTTCATCAGCTGGAGTTCCTCTTGGGACTACGGGTAAAGTTTGCCGAAAGTCCCCAGCAAGCAATACGACCATTCCTCTCATTATCTTATCACAGCTTTTGATATCTTGCATACTTCGGTTTAATGCCTCTACTTCATGTCTGTGGGACATAGTACATTCATCCCATACCAATAATTTACATCTTTGGAGTAATAGATCACCATCTATTGGTAATTTAAAAGCGGAATGCGCCGTCTGACCACCATTAAGAAGAGTTGCAGCTACACCCGAAGAAGCGACTGCTAGAGCTATATTGGAATCTTTACGAATTTGTGCCAACAAAAGATTTAACACGAATGTTTTACCAGTGCCTCCCGGTGCATCTAAAAATAATAAAGCTCCATCTCCTTTATTGACTTCGCTTAGAACTTGATCAAAAACTATTTTGTTCAGGTATTAATTTTGGCAACATCTCCTCAATTTGAGCATTTAACGCAGAAGTATTGTAGTTAAGTTCTGTTGACAACTAATCAGGCACACTTTCCAATCGATTTGGCCGTGTAATACCAAAGTTACTTACATCTTTTCCTACCATAGCAATCACCTTGTCATCAATAATTATGAGAGCCTCATTATATATCGTTTAGTTAAAAGTAAGTTCTTCATTGTGTATCTGTTCTCGGCGCAAAATATCCTCAGATAAATCATTTTTATATCGCTCCCAAAGATCCAAAGGTTTTGATAATCCACACATTGCAATCAAAATAGCAAATAGGTCCCTCATTTTGCTTGGAGAAGAACATGAAGCAGATTCCTGCATAGCTTCCATTGACTGTCGTTTCCCATTAGTCTTAATACCTCGCATGCTTCTCGAAAAGTATGGCATTCATAGCCATCAATAGTTTTGAGATCAGAAAAACATTTTGGTCCCTTTATGTTATGTAGTAACATTCGTAGACAATAGCATTCCATATTGCTAACATCCAAGGTATATACACGTCCTATAGTGTCTCCTGATCTAACTCCTGGCCAGTTTTCGACTATTTTACCAACTTTTCTACGTTTCCATTGTCTTTGAGCGATATTCCAAGTATAAAACCGAGGATTCTCTGCATAAAACAGCGTCTTAGCAAAGTCGTCGGCTTGGCACAAATCAACAAATGCTGTTAGGAGGCGTGTAAATCCTTTGGTTGAAATTATGCTCATTGAAGTATATTCTCTCGCCATTCTCCAAATGAACAGCCAAATGAGTTACACTGGAATATCTTTCACGTAATGGAAAGCTTAATAAACGCCACACTGCCTCATTGTTGGTTATATAGTGCCCTGCTTGATAGGCTTGTATTTAATTTCTTACGTCCACATTGATATGTTCCTGTTGTAAGTCGAAAATCGCTTGATCGCTTCCCTTATTAATATACTTGCAAATATATTTTATTGCCCTACAGAGTTACAAATCTCAATATTTATGTGGGCTTTAAATTTTTTCAATAACAACGGTGAATATGGAACAATCCAATCGTTATCAATAACCACTTCCTCCTGTATATTACGCACTTTTATCTGAGTTGTTTGACCGCCATATCTTGGAGCTCTACGCCTATATAATGGATAGCCATTTTCATTTTGTTGGGTCTCTTGCGCCAATTGTCTAGGGAATTTCTTGCTGCATTTCCCGTTCTTCATGCATGGTGATGTTGGATTAAGTTGACCACATGTACAGTTGAGACATTAGTACAGTCTGCAACGAATAAGATTTTTGTTATTCGTGAAGTTCTATATTTTTCGAATACAGTACATACTCGCTCTCTCACTCAGCAGAACAAAAAGAACAGAATTGAATAGCTGTTTATAAAGTACATATAAGTATGTAGTCGCAACCATCGCTGTTCCTTTGATTGTGAACAAACAAAAATGTGAACGTATTAAAATATGGGCATGTGTTAAGAAATAGTTATGTACGTCAGTGATGGGAAATTCAGTACTATTGTACTATTTTTAGTACTTTTTCATTCTCAAAATACCTCAGTACCACCACGACATAAAAAGTACTTTTTCCAATCTGTAACGTTCAAAAAATTTAATTTTTTTCCGGCTTATTAATATTCAACCCATTATATTCAAAAACTTGTTCTAAAACACTTGAATCTTTATTTGAAGAAATACAATCTATTCAAACAGAAGTTATTAGAGAACTGTTTATAACTGGTATAAAATTCTTTGTTACATATAGTAGACTATATAAGTTGCACTTTGAGATTATACCCAAATCATATTGTAAGACCTCAGTATTTTCATTTCGAGTGAAATAAGATATATTTTCATCGTAGATTGAGCTTCAAAAGCTAAATGAATCTGCAGTTTTAGCTTCATATTCATAAAAATTTATTGAAGTTAATGTTGGTTTACTGTACGAATTTTGTATGGGAAAACCGGTTTTACTCCACACATTACCTTTAATAATCATTTATGAATATGGGCGTTAGCATTTGAAATCGTATTTTAGCTTTTTCTGTGCATGAAACTAAATTTTTGTCTAAGCACTGGCTGAACTTTATTTAATATTTTCTGCCTTAACATATGAATAGTTGTTGCTAGTTCAAGATGCCTAAATTTTCAAAATTTAATAGCCAACAATACACCGGAAGTTCCATATTTACAGTGAACATTAATCCGAATATCTTCAAGAGCTCCAATCACATACATCTAGAAAAAACAACGGAAAAATATATTAATATGTCAAAAATGGTTTCTTTGTGTGATAATTAAGAATACCTGAAGTATAACATTTTCAATTCTTGAAAAAGTACCATTAAGGTGAAAAAAGTAAATAAATAACATTGACATAGAGAAATTTAATAGGCACTCAATACTCCCTCCCCTAATACAAAATGACAATAGTCAACTTTCATTTCACTTGCAAGGTAGTTTTTCATTCAGAAATGTTGATTCGTTGGAAATATTTGATGCCATGACAAGTATTAAGTCGAATTCTGTTGGACCTGATGGAATTTCGCTAAAATTTCTTAAAATGGCTTATCCAGTAATTGCTACTCAATTTACATGTCTTTTAAATTCTATAATTACGTCGTCCACTTATCCGAAATCATGGAAAATCGGTAGAGTCATACCAATACCAAAGATAAAATCACCGCGGTCGTATTTAGACTACCGACCACTAAGTGTGCTAAATGCTTGCTCCAAAGTGCTAGAGGTGCTATTGAGGAAACAGATGTTGGACCATATTAATATTAGGAATATGATAAACCCATATCAATCTGGTTTCAGGGAGGGTTACAATACAACAGGACTAGTAATGGATATCTCTGAAAATATTAGATCCAATATGGACAGATCTTTGAACACATTGGTGGTAGCGCTGGATTTAAGCAAGGCATTTGATTCTTTATGTCATAAAACGTTATGCCAAAAACTTCAGAGTATATTTGATTTTAGCTCCTCTGCTTGTAGGTTAATATGGTCGTTTTTGACTAGAAGATTTCAATATGTGCAGTTGGGTAGTGAAAAATCCTCTATTAGAGAATTATACAGAGGTGTACCGCAAGGATCTATATTAGGACCTCTTCTGTTTATAATGTATGTTAATGATATATATAATGTAGTTAAGTTTTGCAAATGTTATACATATGCAGATGACATTCACTTATTGGCACATGATTCTGGATTTGGGGTAAACTATCTGGAAACGAATGTCAATGATGACTTGCAATGAATTGTGGACTGGGCTAACTATAACTTCTTACATTTAAATCCTTTAAAAACAAAGGCACTATATTTTTCTCATAATGCTGTTCGTCCAAATTTATGTTTAATGAATGATAGTATAGAATTTGTGTCTCATCACAAGGTATTAGGTGTATACATTGACTCGAAATTAGATTTTTCTTTTCACATTAACTTCATAATATCAAGAATATCCTTTACCTTAAGAAAAGTGTATTGCGCTGGACTTTATTTGCCTATTGGTGTTAAAAAGAGATTAGCTATGTCGATTTGCCTACCTATGTTTCTTTATGGGATGGATATTTTTTCAGGCACCTCTCAGGTGAATATATCAAAGCTAAAGCTGTGCTTTAATCGGGTGGTGAGATATATTTTTAATCTGGGAATAAGAGATCATGTTTCTAGCCATATAATTAGTTTATTAGGTTCTGATTTCTAAAGCTTTATTAACCAACGAGTAATGCTAAAATTTTTTAAGATAAACAAATCCGGTAAGCCTCCATACCTGTTAAAGAAATTTAACTTTGGAAGGTCTTCTAGAATGAATACAGTTATTTGTCCACGTCACTCGTCTCTTATCATGACTAGACCATTTTTGGTTAGAGTTTCGAGATTGTGGAATGACTACGTTCCCCATGAAGAACGAAATTTTGATCAATCCATTAGTGGATTTAAAAAAGGCAACATCTGTGAAAATTGCTGCTGCCTAAATAGGAACTATTGTTAATTGATTGATTATTTTTCCATTCGGCTTCGATGTATTGTGCAAAACTGGGGGGCCTTAGTTTTATAAATTTTGTAAATATCTTTAAATTTTGTAAATATCTTGAACTATATAAATATAAGCATATACATATACATATATCCTTATTAATGAAAATTGTTAATGTTAGCCATGTTTTTTCTACTGGATTAATTGGGCCTTATAGGCTTGTAATCTTATGAAATTGAATAAATAAATAAATAAAATAAATAAAAGCACTTATTAAGTTAAGGTTCAGTAGCATTTCAAAATCTGTATTTTCCATCACTGATGTACGTACAAAACGAAACAGTAAATAATCCAGTGAAGCTGATGAAGATGCCAGGCATTTTTTCCTAAAATCGTCAAAGTTTAGAAATAAATTCGTCAATATCGTCAAGATTTTTGGAAAAACTCGTTATAAACAATAGTATTTTAGAATATTAAAACAATGCTGCCTGTTCTGTAAATCGAGTCGATTTGAAAACGCCCGATTTAGAGAAATTAAATCCACTAATAACACATTTTTTCAGATTTTTTTCCAGTTTCATATATTTTAGAGCTAAAAATATGATATCTGAAATTAATTTACTATATACGATCTAAAATAAATCATTCTTTATTTTTGGAAAACGAGAAATTTAGTCTGATTCGGTTTACAGAACAAGGCCGAATATCTTATCTTGTGATATATTGTTAAAAAAAAATGGGATTGGTATATTTGACTCCTACTCTCTCCAGTATTTACGTCATTTTACTTCTTTCTTTTTATGAAAATAATTTTTCCTGCCGGGTTTACCGTCTTACATAAAATTTTGAGATAAAAGCAATGATGTCAACAAATCGTCAAAGTATAAGGGGTCATGAACAAGAAATCGTCAAAATGAAGAAGAATGATCACGTTGGTCACGTATGGCATTCTTTTAAGCTGATGATGACATTTACATACATACATAGGTATGTATGTGCGTATGTACATATATCCACAAGAAATGTGTAGTCTAAAAATGTATGTCTATGTCCATAAGAGTCACCTTTTGCTGCGCAACTTTTGAGTTTATGGGAGAGAGAGGTGAGAAGATAGGGAAGGGGTACACTGCTTCATGTACATGCAACTCTCTTTTGTTTTCTTATTCGTGATATTAATCAACAACAAATTCTATGTAAAAAAACAAAAGCTGCGCAGCAAGAATATTATTATATGGACACGAATGCAACTTCAAAAGAAAATTTAAGAAAGTTTGAGAAGCAAAAGTTGATTCATATGGACTTGGACTTTACTTTTTCTGTGATTTTGCAAGAAGCTATTTTTTATGTGTTTTCAATTTATTAGGTCTGTTCAATAACTAAAAGTTGTTACTAATTGTTACTAGCTGTTACTGGAAAGTGTTCACGTACTTGAAAAACTAGCAACGAGAGAGTGGAAAAAGAGCATAAAAAGTTGAGAAAAAAAATTTTTTTTGCAAGTTTTTGCTAGTAAAATTTTTACTAGCAGGAATTAGCCAAACAGCTCTTTAGATCTCTTGTTTATAAAATAAATGCTTTGAAAATTCATGAAAAAATTCACTTTTTATAATTTTAATGAATTATTAAGAAATTGTTAATTTTTAATGAGTTAAAAATATTAAATATAGTAATATTAGATATTTTTCTTTAATTTGACTGCACCAGTGTTCGCTAAAAGAGTTTAAAACGCTTGAATTGGATGGCAGAAAATTTTCCACCTTAAGGTTAAATCATAAGGGGTACACTCGAAATATTATGTGAGTCAAATATAAACAAAAAACCCGACAAGTTCCTGCAAATAACAAATTCAACTAAATTGATAAAAAGTCCATTGAAGTTAATTTTATTTCTACTGTTTACAAATATTTTAACTAAAAAATCCTTGTGTACGAGCAGTTGTATTTTTACTTCTGTTATTTAAATACTTTACACATAAAGCTTCATTTACGGAGTTTCTTTCTTACAGTTTTAAGCCTTATGACACTTACTTTTTTCCCTCTTTTCTTAATTTAAGAATAAAGTGTGAAATAGGAATGCAAGAAAGAGAAGAATATAAGGAATATCTATTTTTGTTTACAATTTCTTTTTAGTGGTTTACTTGGGATGTGTTTCTTACATCGTAAACTAACTGCTTGTTCAACGATCTCGAAAGAAAATGATTAGAAATGAGTTTTAAGTTGAACTGAATTTTAAGCGGACTAATAGTCGAATCGCACCGTGAGGTAACGGATAAACTGCCAAAATCTGCTACATTAATAAAACATGTTACTGTTTATTCAATATGTATCCTGACTTTTGTAAGGTATAAATCTATAGAAAATATATTTTTACGTAGAGAGCGTCAAACTGTAGCATATGCCAAAAATAAAAAGCAAAGGAAACTAAAAAACAAATGTAAATAATTACAATAAATGAAAAAAAATTCAAATAAAAACTTAATGATGGTACATTTATGTGCAAAAAGTTAAATTAATTTGTTGTAGCTAGCTATATGTCGGCATATCGTTGGTTGATTTATTTATTTATTTAATATCAGAAAAAAATTTTCCAACGCTACGTTTTCATTAACTAAGACACAAAGTATAATGATACGGAAAGAAGTAAAGTAACGCGATACGAATCGACTAATTCTACCATAAACAGCCTTACATCTAGTTAAATAGTAAAAGTCGATGAAATAAAAATATTAACATCTGCAGATTCGGATAAACGATTTTTTTACGTTTTTTAAAAGGTGAAGACGATTTTCAAATATTTTATCATCTGGCAGCACCGATCGTTGTATGTATTCAACACGAACACATATAGAACACTGAAGATGGCACATAGCCGAAACCGGTCTGTTTACAAACCAAATTTGACGTGGGATGACGGAAAATCGTTCCAAATTCAAAAAAACCCCGTCGGAAGAAAAACACAACACATACTGACACACTACAAAAGCAACCAGCGGCAGACTTTTGCACACCTTCAATTATAACGCGTTCTGTAAGACCTTCCTAGCCCTTTTTTTAGATCCAGTAGTCATGCTCACTTGTCTTCGCAGGAAGGTCTTATGGAATGAGTACCTACTCCCTTCTACAGAGGTTGTTTTTTATTATGTGTATGTATGTATACATACACATTTTGTACACGTACTACCCCAGCGGCAAACTTTTGCAGACCTTCAATTAAAGGCCTTCTGTAAGACCTTCCTAGGCTTTTTTTAGCTCCAGTAGTCAAGCTCGCTTGCCTTCTCAGGAAGGCCTTATAGAAGGAGTACCTACTCCCTTCTACAGAGGTTGTTTTTTATTATGTCTATGTATGTATACATACACATTTTATATATGTACTACGTTTGTAGCAACTAAACTCATAAACCGTTACAAAAAAAATCACATTCCAAAGACAAGACAACAAATACAAAAACCTTAAATACAAATGCTAAAAGTGAAAAGAAGAAGGCCTTATACCAGGCCTGTTGGAGAAGGAAACGCAGAAGGCCTTGGGTGGCTAGGACATCGTGTGTAAAAAATGTATGAGTATGGAATGGGGTAATAAGGCCTTGTGTCTTGCAAATAAGGGCTTCCAGAAGGCATGCTTACTACTTCTTTTCGCCGCTGGGACTTTCGTAGCAACTAAAGTCATAAACCGTTACAAAAAAAATCAAATTCCAAAGACAAGACAACAAATACAAAAACCTTTAATACAAATGCAAAAAGTGAAAAAAAGAAGGCCTTATACCAGGCCTGTTGGAGAAGGGAACGCAGAAGGTCTTGGCTGGCTAGGACATCGTGTGTAAAAAATGTATGAGTATGGAATGGGGTAATAAGGCCTTGTGTCTGCCAAATAAGGGCTTCCAGAAGGCATGCTTGCTACTTCTTTTCGCCGCTGGGCATAGCCAATTACAGCGCACACGTGGTTTAATATATATAAGGTGGCCGCATATAGCATCCATATCCTACAATACAACAAAACTGGAGAATGGTTGTCAAAAACCAAATGTTTTTGACGTACGGTATACACAAAACGAACAGAACGAAAAACAATAAGCTGCCGTAACGCTACCACCTGTAGACTTATTACAGTATAACCGCACTCGTGAGGTTTGGTGCTCGTGACATATACACAAAAATGATCGTTTGTTGCACTTAAGAACTGATAGCATGCTCGTAACAGCAACAAACAAAAAAAAGAGCAACAGGTAGATTTATTCTACAGCTTTGTTGTGCATAAAAATGTGCACGCATTTTTTTAATCATACTTCGAATAAATGTTCATGCTTTGTTATTTCATGTGTACTTCACGTGTTCGAGTATTCGTTGCAGCCCTCTACCGTGTACCATATTTTTTATGACTATATCGTGAAGATCCTTATCAAGCTGTGGATCGGGAATTTCAGCAGATATAATTTCATCAATTTGATTCGGCCGTATCTTATTTTTTCGCCAAAGTAATAAATGCATATGTGGCAGTCCCCGTTTTTGCCATTCTATAGAATACATAAAGCATAAATGTTCGCCAAATAATTGCCTTTGGTTAAAATTGCCACAAATTTTTGAACTTTTTGGTGGAAAACGCAGGCGATAAGATCATGTCTGTCAAGAGGTTTTTGGCCTGGTAGTAATTCATCATTCAATTCCTTCCATGCCGGATTGCAAGTAAAAGTTAAGAATAGATCTGCTCTGCCATATGCACGAACATAAGCGAAAACGTCTTGGGTATATTCGTGTAAATATCTAGGGCGGTTAATAAAAGTTGACAGAAGAATTATCATTTGACCTAAATTATTGGGATCATTATTTATAACATCACGTAAATGTACATAAGAGTCTGCTCTTAACCTCTGTTGCTTGAGCGTTAGATATCTCAATCGTTCACTCTCGACTTTGACATACATATCCACCAAAAACTGATGAAAAAGTTGTCTCTATCGAACCAGCAAATTAAAATTATTGGGACGCACCATGATATGATATGCATAAAAGTCTTTACATGACACCTTTTTATTTTTAATAGATGCTCCAGTTGCCATATTTCTTTGGTGAATTTGAAAGTTGTACCCTTCTTGCCCAACCCAGTATATAAGAGGATACTGAAGAGTATCGTAGAAGCGATGTGTATCAGAAATTCTTGTCAATTTGTTATCTCGAGCGTGAAGAAAAATATCACGTGGGGAATCGTAGTTCGTAGTTCCCAGATATCAACGCGTTATACCGGCGTTCGTGCTCACCGCTAGGGACCCTATCAGGGTATATAACTATTGTATAACTTTCGTCTGGCATATTTTCAATAGCCGTTTTGAATGATTTCATAAGTACATTATGGGTATGAAGAAAATTTTGCAGATCATCAATAATGCATCTTTCGATAACTCGTATAACTTCACACCTCCTTTCTGCTTCTGCTCTTTCGTCCCCTACATTTCTGAAGAAATGTAGGTTGATGCTCCTCCGTTGGATATATCGACCCAATTTTGAGATTAATTTGGCATTGTATTGAAAATGTCGTTGAAAACCCTGGCAAAGCTACATCTTTGTCCACTCCAAAAGATGTCACTTGAAATGAGGAGTTGTACTTTCTAACACTTTTTTAAAAATGATTTGGCTCAATTGTTCCACTTATAAGAAGTTGTTTCAAAGACCCCGGCGCTCTAATAAAAATGGCAGATTAATTTTTCCAGAGCTGCAGCACATTCCAGGGGTTTCAGACTACCATTTCAATGCTCCACAATATCTGCATTCGTGTACCATTCTTCCAATATTCAATTGAATGTAGTTGCTATAATCAAGCAAATTGTCATAATCAAAGGCTGCATCGTTGAATACTAACCAACTTACTCTTTTAAGGTTTCGACGTCGTATCGCATTACGTTGGCTTTGCTCGGCACGTCGAATATTCGACTGTTCCTGACTTTCTCTGGCTCTCAAGGCAGACTGCCGTTGGCTCTGGTTATAGGGAAGAATATTCGCCTGTTCTTCTGTCTCCGTTGCTCTTAAGGAAGACTGGCGTTGGCCTTGCTTGATACGTCGAATATTAGCCTGTTCCTGACTCTCTCTGGCTCTTAAGGCAGACTGCCGTTGACTCTGGTTAGAGAGACGAATATTTGCATGTTCTTCTGTCTCCATCGCTCTTAAGGAAGACTGGCGTTGGCCTTGCTCTGCACGTCGAATATTCGCCTATTCCTGACTTTCTCTGGCTCTTAAGGCATACTGCCGTTGAGTCTGGTTAGAGAGAAGAATATTCGCCTGTTCTTCTGTCTTCCCCCCGCGGAGCACAGTGTACACATCTTGGTGATAACAATAGCCTTGATGTTGTGCTTTCTGTGGAGAGGGTAATTGGTTTTTGCTGATAGTACCTTTGGCCAATTACCCATAAAACTTATATGTACTACCCAATCTCTGGAGACAACGGGCGTGCATATATTTATTTAAGGAAGTAGGCTTGCCTACGCGAATCAGTAAGGAGGTGAACAGGCACCTATGGTTTACCCCAAGACCAAAGTCGATAGAAAGTTAACCTCTAGGGGTTTTCTTTTGAGGCTTTACCAGTAGCATGAATCAGGTACCAGTTGCCCCACAGATGACAACCCTTCCGAGGGTTAAAGAGATGATGCTCGCCGCATAAGCGACATCATCTGGGATGATGTCGCTGGAGGACTTCGTCTCACCCTCACAGGAAGGATGATTCTGTGTCTGGTTATTGGAGAGGTCTCCTTCGGGAGTCCACGTGGTGGCTGTGGTTGCCACCAAAACCGCTGGGAGAGGTGTTGGTTAAAAGACTGATGCTTGCCTAGTGCTAGTGGCTAGCGTGTACTTCGGTACACCAACAGAAAGCCTCTTTGTGCTGTTGCTAAACCAATAGAAGTTACACTCGGTAGTGCTTTGTGGCAGGTGGAAGGGGAATATTTTGCTGGGTGCGTCTACACATGGTGTAGATACCTGCCAGCTTCTGTTTCCCCGGAAGCCTTGTAGGCATCGCGTTAAACTACTGATGTAATAGAGTTTAGATAGCTCAAACACTCTAACAAGGTGTTTGTGTATGGTGGGGTGGACTATGCATGAAAAGTTGCTACCTGTGTGCTCTGCCAGACACAGGTATGCCTTCAGGGTAACTCGGGGGTGGTGGTGAACACTCAACTTCACTGTGTGTTTTGATTAACACCGTCAGATTAAGCCGTAATGGCAGGAGCTGATGCTAATCAAAGTACATCTGTTCTTCTGTCTCCATTGCTCTTAAGGAAGACTGATACGTCGAATATTAGCCTGCTCCTGACTCTCTCTGGCTCTTAAGACAGACTGCCGTTGACTCTGGTTAGAGAGACGAATATTCTCGTGCTCCTCTGTCTCCATGGCTCTTATGGAAAATTGGCGTTGGCTTTGCTCGGCACGTCGAATATTCGCCTTTTCCTGACTTTCTCTGGCTCTTAAGGCAAACTGCCGTTGACTCTGGTTAGAGAGACGAATATTCGCCTGTTCCTCTGTCTCCATTGCTCTTAAGGAAAACTGGCGTTGGCCTTGCTTGATACGTCGAATATTAGCCTGTTCCTGACTCTCTCTGGCTCTTAAGGCAGACTGCCGTTGACTCTGGATAGAGAGACGAATATTTGCATGTTCTTCTGTCTTCATGGCTCTTAAGGAAGACTGGCGTTGGCTTTTCTCAGCACGTCGAATATTCGCCTGTTCCTGACTCTCTCAGGCTCTTAAAGCAGACTTCCGTTGACTCTGGTTAGAGAGACGAATATTCGCCTGTTCTTCTATCTCCATTGCTCTTAAGGAAGACTGGCGTTGGCCTTGCTTGATACGTCGGATATTAGCCTGTTCCTGACTCTCTCTGGCTCTTAAGGCAGACTGCCGTTGACTCTGTTTAGAGAGACGAATATTTGAATGTTCTTCTGTCTCCATGGCTCTTAAGGAAGACTGGCGTTGGCTTTTCTCAGCACGTCGAATATTCGCCTGTTCCTGACTCTCTCAGGCTCTTAAAGCAGACTGCCGTTGACTCTGGTTAGAGAGACGAATATTCACCTGTTCTTCTGTCTCCATTGCTCTTAAGGAAGACTGGCGTTGGCCTTGCTTGATACGTCGAATATTAGCCTGTTCCTGACTCTCTCTGGCTCTTAAAGCAGACTGCCGTTGACTCTGGTTAGAGAGACGAATATTCGCTTGTTCTTCTGTTTCCATTGCTCTTAAGGAAAACTGGCGTTGGCCTTGCTTGATACGTCGAATATTAGCCTGTTCATGACTCTCTGGCTCTTAAGGCAGACTGCCGTTGACTCTGGTTAGAGCGACGAATATTTGCATGTTCTTCTGTTTCCATGGCTCTTGAGGAAGACTTGCGCTGGCTCTTGCTAGATCGACGAATATTCACAGTATTCAATAGAACACTGAAGATGGCACATAGCCGAAACCGGTCTGTTTACAAACCAAATTTGACGTGGGATGACGAAAAATCGTTCGAAATATTCGCTTGTTCTTCTGTTTCTATAGCTCTCAAGTCACGCTGACGTTGGCCTTGTTCCGCTCGTCGAGCATTCGATTGCTCTTCCGTTTCCAACGCTCTTATGATAGACTGGCGTTGACTTTGCTTAAGGCGTCGAATTCTTGCCAGTTCCTCCATCTCTGCTGCTCTTGATTCATACTGACTTTGAGCGTCCCCTGAGCTTCGGATATTCTGAGCTTCTTGAACTTCTCATGGCTAATGCATTTTTAGTATCTTTATTTAAAGGTGTTTTTTTTCCTTGCAGGCATTAGTACAATTTTAATATTAATTGATTTCGACTTCGCAAAATGTGTCAATTAATTATATATTGATTTTTTAAATTTTTTGTTTATTTTTTTAACAGCAAAATAGTACTTGTTGCATTTATCATACAATATATATGACTGAACAGTAAAACAATACATTTTAGTATTTATACAAAGTTATCAGGTCATTTTTATCTACCGCAGAAAATTTCACAATTCCAAACTTGTGCGAAATATAAGTATATAATAACAGGTAGCGCAGAAATGAAAAGATTTGCAGTACACAAACACCAAAAGGATTGTTTGCAGTATTTTACTCCAGGAAAATAATTATCGTATACCTGAGGAGGCTTAACATCTGTAATGTACTGTATAGCTGTAGAATTTTGATGTTTTATTGAAGATCATAAAAAAGTACGCTAAAAACAGGTTTTGGTATGAAATCTAACCCTTTATGTCTTCTATTGAATATTGCGACGCTAAAAAGTATTCTTAAGGGATGCCATAAATAGGAATTTTTAAATTGTACTTCGCGTTTATTTATAATATTATTTAGGTACTGGTTTCAATCTGCATAATATTGTATTTGCAACATTAAATCGAATTGAGAAAAGTGCAAAATATTTAATGCAGTATTACCTAATATTATAAACCAATTGAAACTGAATGTCATATTGTTTGTTTTGTAAGATAATAAAAATGTTTCATACTTTTTGTTATTTTAAAATTTCAAAATTTTAAATTTAAAACAACAAAATGTATGGAAAATTTTTCTTATTTTACAAAATGGAGAATATGACATTCAGTTTGAATTGCCTCTATATCAGTTTAGCCATTAAGGCGTAAAAACAGAAACAATCAACCACACTTAAAATTTTTTTATTATGCATATGCGATGGTTTTATTATGTACAGTAGCCATAGTAGTACACATTAATTCCTACTTGCGGACGTCTACATACATATATCGATTCAGAAGATGCAGTCTTGTGATAGCCAGGAGGAAAGACTGACAAACATGCATAATTCTGCAAAAAATCAATTTCAATGCAAAGTTCTTATGGAACAGATTACAAAAAGGATGACATTTTGTTTTATATCAAATGGTATGTTTTTCTACAAATAGGGAGTCCGGACGCAGTTTTATAGTACCAAACCTTTTATGTACTTTCAAATAAAATATTTTCAAAACCAGTCGAGAAATGGGGAATTATGCGATAGTTAATACATATATTGGGCTGCCACTTTGTCCATCCAATTTTCACAAACTGCAATTATACCATTTCAAACATAGTTCTACAAAAAAACCGACTTCAATGCAAAGATCTTATGAAACAGATTACAAAACGGACGCAATTTAGCGTTAGATGAAATGGGTGTCCGGCCACAATATTGCACATTTCTCCACGGATGTTGGAAAAA
>CATQFL010000130.1:0-24051 GCA_956483635.1 Panzeria rudis | reverse complement strand
GTACTGTGAACTGTACTGTGAACTGTACTGTGAACTGTACTGTGAACTGTACTGTGAACTGTACTGTGAACTGTACTGTGAACTGTACTGTGAACTGTACTGTGAACTGTACTGTGAACTGTACTGTGAACTGTACTGTGAACTGTACTGTGAACTGTACTGTGAACTGTACTGTGAACTGTACTGTGAACTGTACTGTGAACTGTACTGTGAACTGTACTGTGAACTGTACTGTGAACTGTAGTGTGAACTGTACTGTGAACTGTACTGCGAACTGTACTGTGAACTGTACTGTGAACTGTACTGTGAACTGTACTGTGAACTGTACTGTGAACTATACTGTGAGCTGTACTGTGAACTGTACTGTGAACTGTACTGTGAACTGTACTGTGAACTGTACTGTGAACTGTACTGTGAACTGTACTGTGAACTGCACTGTGAACTGTACTGTGAACTGTACTGTGAACTGCACTGTGAACTGTACTGTGAACTGTACTGTGAACTGTACTGTGAACTGTACTGTGAACTGTACTGTGAACTGTACTGTGAACTGTACTGTGAACTGTACTGTGAACTGTACTGTGAACTGTACTGTGAACTTTACTGTGAACTGTACTGTGAACTGTACTGTGAACTGTACCGTGAACTTTACTGTGAACTGTACTGTGAACTGTACTGTGAACTGTACTGTGAACTGTACTGTGAACTGTACTGCGAACTTTACTGTGAACTGTACTGTGAACTGTGCTGTGAACTGTACTGTGAACTGTACTGTGAACTGTACTGTGAACTGTACTGTGAACTGTACTGTGAACTGTACTGTGAACTGTACTGTGAACTGTACTGTGAACTGTACTGTGAACTGTACTGTGAACTGTACTGTGAACTGTACTGTGAACTGTACTGTGAACTGTACTGTGAACTGTACTGTGAACTGTACTGTGAACTGTACTGTGAACTGTACTGTGAACTGTACTGTGAACTGTACTGTGAACTGTACTGTGAACTGTACTGTAAACTGTACTGTGAACTGTACTGTGAACTGTACTGTGAACTGTACTGTAAACTGTACTGTGAACTGTACTGTGAACTGTACTGTGAACTGTACTGTGAACTGTACTGTGAACTGTACTGTGAACTGTACTGTGAACTGTACTGTGAACTGTACTGTGAACTGCACTGTGAACTGTACTGTGAACTGTACTGTGAACTGTACTGTGAACTGTACTGTGAACTGTACTGTGAACTGTGCTGTGAACTTTACTGTGAACTGTACTGTGAACTGTACTGTGAACTGTACTGTGAACTTTACTGTGAACTGTACTGTGAACTGTACTGTGAACTGTACTGTGAACTGTACTGTGAACTGTACTGTGAACTTTACTGTGAACTGTACTGTGAACTGTACTGTGAACTGTACTGTGAACTGTACTGTGAACTGTACTGTGAACTGTACTGTGAACTGTACTGTGAACTGTACTGTGAACTGTACTGTGAACTGTACTGTGAACTGTACTGTGAACTGTACTGTGAACTGTACTGTGAACTGTACTGTGAACTGTACTGTGAACTGTACTGTGAACTGTACTGTGAACTGTACTGTGAACTGTACTGTGAACTGTACTGTGAACTGTACTTTGAACTGTACTGTAAACTGTACTGTGAACTGTACTGTGAACTGTACTGTGAACTGTACTGTAAACTGTACTGTGAACTGTACTGTGAACTGTACTGTGAACTGTACTGTGAACTGTACTGTGAACTGTACTGTGAACTGTACTGTGAACTGTACTGTGAACTGTACTGTGAACTGCACTGTGAACTGTACTGTGAACTGTACTGTGAACTGTACTGTGAACTGTACTGTGAACTGTACTGTGAACTGTGCTATGAACTTTACTGTGAACTGTACTGTGAACTGTACTGTGAACTGTACTGTGAAGTTTACTGTGAACTGTACTGTGAACTGTACTGTGAACTGTACTGTGAACTGTACTGTGAACTGTACTGTGAACTTTACTGTGAACTGTACTGTGAACTGTACTGTGAACTGTACTGTGAACTGTACTGTGAACTGTACTGTGAACTGTACTGTGAACTGTACTGTGAACTGTACTGTGAACTGTACTGTGAACTGTACTGTGAACTGTACTGTGAACTGTACTGTGAACTGTACTGTGAACTGTACTGCGAACTGAACTGTGAACTGTACTGTGAACTGTACTGTGAACTGTACTGTGAACTGTACTGTGAACTGTACTGTGAACTGTACTGTGAACTGTACTGTGAACTGTACTGTGAACTGTACTGTGAACTGTACTGTGAACTATACTGTGAACTGTACTGTGAACTGTACTGTGAACTGTACTGTGAACTGTACTGTGAACTGTACTGTGAACTGTACTGTGAACTGTACTGTGAACTGTACTGTGAACTGTACTGTGAACTGTACTGTGAACTGTACTGTGAACTGTACTGTGAACTGTACTGTGAACTGTACTGTGCACTGTACTGTGAACTGTACTTTGGACTGTACTGTGAACTGTACTGTGAACTGTACTGTGAATTGTACTGTGAATTGTACTGTGAACTGTACTGTGAACTGTACTGTGAACTGTACTGTGAACTGTACTGTGAACTGTACTGTGAACTGTACTGTGAACTGTACTGTGAACTGTACTGTGAACTGTACTGTGAACTTTACTGTGAACTGTACTGTGAACTGTACTATGAACTGTACTGTGAACTGTGCAGTGAACTGTTCTGTGAACTGTACTGTGAACTGTACTGTGAACTGTACTGTGAACTGTACTGTGAACTGTACTGTGAACTGTACTGTGAACTGTACTGTGAACTGTACTGTGAACTGTACTGTGAACTGTACTGTGAACTGTACTGTGAACTGTACTGTGAACTGTACTGTGAACTGTACTGTGAACTGTACTGTGAACTGTACTGTGAACTGTACTGTGAACTGTACTGTGAACTGTACTGTGAACTGTACTGTGAACTGTACTGTGAACTGTACTGTGAACTGTACTGTGAACTGTACTGTGAACTGTACTGTGAACTGTACTGTGAACTGTACTGTGAACTGTACTGTGAACTGTACTGTGAACTGTACTGTGAACTGTACTGTGAACTGTACTGTGAACTGTACTGTGAACTGTACTGTGAACTGTACTGTAAACTGTACTGTGAACTGTACTGTGAACTGTACTGTGAACTGTACTGTGAACTGTACTGTGAACTGTACTGTGAACTGTACTGTGAACTGTACTGTGAACTGTACTGTGAACTGTACTGTGAACTGCACTGTGAACTGTACTGTGAACTGTACTGTGAACTGTACTGTGAACTGTACTGTGAACTGTACTGTGAACTGTACAGTGAACTGTACAGTGAACTGTACTGTGAACTGTACTGTGAACTGTACTGTGAACTGTACTGTGAACTGTACTGTGAACTGTACTGTGAACTGTACTGTGAACTGTACTGTGAACTGTACTGTGAATTGTACTGTGAACTGTACTGTGAACTGTACTGTGAACTGTACTGTGAACTGTACTGTGAACTGTACTGTGAACTATACTGTGAACTGTACTGTGAACTGTACTGTGAACTGTACTGTGAACTGTACTGTGAACTGTACTGTGAACTGTACTGTGAACTGTACTGTGAACTGTACTGTGAACTGTACTGTGAACTGTACTGTGAACTGTACTGTGAACTGTACTGTGAACTGTACTGTGAACTGTACTGTGAACTGTACTGTGAACTGTACTGTGAACTGTACTGTGAACTGTAGTGTGAACTGTACTGTGAACTGTACTGTGAACTGTACTGTGAAGTGTACTGTGAACTGTACTGTGAAGTGTACTGTAACCTGTACTGTGAACTGTACTGTGAACTGTACTGTGAACTGTACTCTGAACTGTACTGTGAACTGTACTGTGAACTGTACTGTGAACTGTACTGTGAACTGTACTGTGAACTGTACTGTGAACTGTACTGTGAACTTTACTGTGAACTTTACTGTGAACTTTACTGTGAACTTTACTGTGAACTGTACTATGAACTGTACTGTGAACTGTACTGTGAACTGTACTGTGAACTGTACTGTGAACTGTACTGTGAACTGTACTGTGAACTGTACTGTGAACTGTACTGTGAAATGTACTGTGAACTGTACTGTGAACTGTACTGTGAACTGTACTGTGAACTGTACTGTGAACTGTACTGTGAACTGTACTGTGAACTGTACTGTGAACTGTACTGTGAACTGCACTGTGAAATGTACTGTGAACTGTACTGTGAACTGTACTGTGAACTGTACTGTGAACTGTACTGCGAACTGTACTGTGAACTGTACTGTAAACTGTACTGTGAACTGTACTGTGAACTGTACTGTGAACTGTACTGTGTACTGTACTGTGAACTGTACTGTGAACTGTACTGTGAATTGTACTGTGAACTGTACTATGAACTGTACTGTGAACTGTACTGTGAACTGTACTGTGAACTGTACTGCGAACTGTAGTGTGAACTGTACTGTGAACTGTACTGTGAACTGTACTGTGAACTGTACTGTGAACTGTACTGTGAACTGTACTGTGAACTGTACTGTGAACTGTACTGTGAACTGTACTGTGAACTGTACTGTGAACTGTACTGTGAACTGTACTGTGAACTGTACTGTGAACTGTACTGTGAACTGTACTGTGAACTGTACTGTGAACTGTACTGTGAACTGTACTGTGAACTGTACTGTGAACTTTACTGTGAACTGTACTGTGAACTGTACTGTGAACTGTACTGTGAACTTTACTGTGAACTGTACTGTGAACTGTACCGTGAACTGTACTGTGAACTTTACTGTGAACTGTACTGTGAACTGTACTGTGAACTGTACTGTGAACTGTACTGTGAACTGTACTGTGAACTTTACTGTGAACTGTACTGTGAACTGTACTGTGAACTGTACTGTGAACTGTACTGTGAACTGTACTGTGAACTGTACTGTGAACTGTACTGTGAACTGTACTGTGAACTGTACTGTGAACTGTACTGTGAACTGTACTGTGAACTGTACTGTGAACTGTACTGTGAACTGTACTGTGAACTGTACTGTGAACTGTACTGTGAACTGTACTGTGAACTGTACTGCGAACTGAACTGTGAACTGTACTGTGAACTGTACTGTGAACTGTACTGTGAACTGTACTGTGAACTGTACTGTGAACTGTACTGTGAACTGTACTGTGAACTGTACTGTGAACTGTACTGTGAACTGTACTGTGAACTGTACTGTGAACTGTACTGTGAACTATACTGTGAACTGTATTGTGAACTGTACTGTGAACTGTACTGTGAACTGTACTGTGAACTGTACTGTGAACTGTACTGTGAACTGTACTGTGAACTGTACTGTGAACTGTACTGTGAACTGTACTGTGAACTGTACTGTGAACTGTACTATGAACTGTACTGTGAACTGTACTGTGCACTGTACTGTGAACTGTACTTTGGACTGTACTGTGAACTGTACTGTGAACTGTACTGTGAATTGTACTGTGAACTGTACTGTGAACTGTACTGTGAACTGTACTGTGAACTGTACTGTGAACTGTACTGTGAACTGTACTGTGAACTGTACTGTGAACTGTACTGTGAACTTTACTGTGAACTGTACTGTGAACTGTACTATGAACTGTACTGTGAACTGTACTGTGAACTTTACTGTGAACTGTACTGTGAACTGTACTATGAACTGTACTGTGAACTGTACTGTGAACTGTTCTGTGAACTGTACTGTGAACTGTACTGTGAACTGTACTGTGAACTGTACTGTGAACTGTACTGTGAACTGTACTGTGAACTGTACTGTGAACTGTACTGTGAACTGTACTGTGAACTGTACTGTGAACTGTACTGTTAACTGTACTGTGAACTGTACTGTTAACTGTACTGTGAACTGTACTGTGAACTGTACTGTGAACTGTACTGTGAACTGTACTGTGAACTGTACTGTGAACTGTACTGTGAACTGTACTGTGAACTGTACTGTGCACTGTACTGTGAACTGTACTTTGGACTGTACTGTGAACTGTACTGTGAACTGTACTGTGAATTGTACTGTGAATTGTACTGTGAACTGTACTGTGAACTGTACTGTGAACTGTACTGTGAACTGTACTGTGAACTGTACTGTGAACTGTACTGTGAACTGTACTGTGAACTGTACTGTGAACTGTACTGTGAACTTTACTGTGAACTGTACTGTGAACTGTACTATGAACTGTACTGTGAACTGTGCAGTGAACTGTTCTGTGAACTGTACTGTGAACTGTACTGTGAACTGTACTGTGAACTGTACTGTGAACTGTACTGTGAACTGTACTGTGAACTGTACTGTGAACTGTACTGTGAACTGTACTGTGAACTGTACTGTGAACTGTACTGTGAACTGTACTGTGAACTGTACTGTGAACTGTACTGTGAACTGTACTGTGAACTGTACTGTGAACTGTACTGTGAACTGTACTGTGAACTGTACTGTGAACTGTACTGTGAACTGTACTGTGAACTGTACTGTGAACTGTACTGTGAACTGTACTGTGAACTGTACTGTGAACTGTACTGTGAACTGTACTGTGAACTGTACTGTGAACTGTACTGTGAACTGTACTGTGAACTGTACTGTGAACTGTACTGTGAACTGTACTGTGAACTGTACTGTGAACTGTACTGTGAACTGTACTGTGAACTGTACTGTAAACTGTACTGTGAACTGTACTGTGAACTGTACTGTGAACTGTACTGTGAACTGTACTGTGAACTGTACTGTGAACTGTACTGTGAACTGTACTGTGAACTGTACTGTGAACTGTACTGTGAACTGCACTGTGAACTGTACTGTGAACTGTACTGTGAACTGTACTGTGAACTGTACTGTGAACTGTACTGTGAACTGTACAGTGAACTGTACAGTGAACTGTACTGTGAACTGTACTGTGAACTGTACTGTGAACTGTACTGTGAACTGTACTGTGAACTGTACTGTGAACTGTACTGTGAACTGTACTGTGAACTGTACTGTGAACTGTACTGTGAATTGTACTGTGAACTGTACTGTGAACTGTACTGTGAACTGTACTGTGAACTGTACTGTGAACTGTACTGTGAACTGTACTGTGAACTATACTGTGAACTGTACTGTGAACTGTACTGTGAACTGTACTGTGAACTGTACTGTGAACTGTACTGTGAACTGTACTGTGAACTGTACTGTGAACTGTACTGTGAACTGTACTGTGAACTGTACTGTGAACTGTACTGTGAACTGTACTGTGAACTGTACTGTGAACTGTACTGTGAACTGTACTGTGAACTGTACTGTGAACTGTACTGTGAACTGTAGTGTGAACTGTACTGTGAACTGTACTGTGAACTGTACTGTGAAGTGTACTGTGAACTGTACTGTGAAGTGTACTGTAACCTGTACTGTGAACTGTACTGTGAACTGTACTCTGAACTGTACTGTGAACTGTACTGTGAACTGTACTGTGAACTGTACTGTGAACTGTACTGTGAACTGTACTGTGAACTGTACTGTGAACTTTACTGTGAACTTTACTGTGAACTTTACTGTGAACTTTACTGTGAACTGTACTATGAACTGTACTGTGAACTGTACTGTGAACTGTACTGTGAACTGTACTGTGAACTGTACTGTGAACTGTACTGTGAACTGTACTGTGAACTGTACTGTGAAATGTACTGTGAACTGTACTGTGAACTGTACTGTGAACTGTACTGTGAACTGTACTGTGAACTGTACTGTGAACTGTACTGTGAACTGTACTGTGAACTGTACTGTGAACTGCACTGTGAAATGTACTGTGAACTGTACTGTGAACTGTACTGTGAACTATACTGTGAACTGTACTGCGAACTGTACTGTGAACTGTACTGTAAACTGTACTGTGAACTGTACTGTGAACTGTACTGTGAACTGTACTGTGTACTGTACTGTGAACTGTACTGTGAACTGTACTGTGAATTGTACTGTGAACTGTACTATGAACTGTACTGTGAACTGTACTGTGAACTGTACTGTGAACTGTACTGCGAACTGTAGTGTGAACTGTACTGTGAACTGTACTGTGAACTGTACTGTGAACTGTACTGTGAACTGTACTGTGAACTGTACTGTGAACTGTACTGTGAACTGTACTGTGAACTGTACTGTGAACTGTACTGTGAACTGTACTGTGAACTGTACTGTGAACTGTACTGTGAACTGTACTGTGAATTGTACTGTGAACTGTACTGTGAACTGTACTGTGAACTGTACTGTGAACTGTACTGTGAACTTTACTGTGAACTGTACTGTGAACTGTACTGTGAACTGTACTGTGAACTTTACTGTGAACTGTACTGTGAACTGTACCGTGAACTGTACTGTGAACTTTACTGTGAACTGTACTGTGAACTGTACTGTGAACTGTACTGTGAACTGTACTGTGAACTGTACTGTGAACTTTACTGTGAACTGTACTGTGAACTGTACTGTGAACTGTACTGTGAACTGTACTGTGAACTGTACTGTGAACTGTACTGTGAACTGTACTGTGAACTGTACTGTGAACTGTACTGTGAACTGTACTGTGAACTGTACTGTGAACTGTACTGTGAACTGTACTGTGAACTGTACTGTGAACTGTACTGTGAACTGTACTGTGAACTGTACTGCGAACTGAACTGTGAACTGTACTGTGAACTGTACTGTGAACTGTACTGTGAACTGTACTGTGAACTGTACTGTGAACTGTACTGTGAACTGTACTGTGAACTGTACTGTGAACTGTACTGTGAACTGTACTGTGAACTGTACTGTGAACTGTACTGTGAACTATACTGTGAACTGTATTGTGAACTGTACTGTGAACTGTACTGTGAACTGTACTGTGAACTGTACTGTGAACTGTACTGTGAACTGTACTGTGAACTGTACTGTGAACTGTACTGTGAACTGTACTGTGAACTGTACTGTGAACTGTACTATGAACTGTACTGTGAACTGTACTGTGCACTGTACTGTGAACTGTACTTTTGACTGTACTGTGAACTGTACTGTGAACTGTACTGTGAATTGTACTGTGAACTGTACTGTGAACTGTACTGTGAACTGTACTGTGAACTGTACTGTGAACTGTACTGTGAACTGTACTGTGAACTGTACTGTGAACTGTACTATGAACTGTACTGTGAACTGTGTAGTGAACTGTTCTGTGAACTGTACTGTGAACTGTACTGTGAACTGTACTGTGAACTGTACTGTGAACTGTACTGTGAACTGTACTGTGAACTGTACTGTGAACTGTACTGTGAACTGTACTGTTAACTGTACTGTGAACTGTACTGTTAACTGTACTGTGAACTGTACTGTGAACTGTACTGTGAACTGTACTGTGAACTGTACTGTGAACTGTACTGTGAACTGTACTGTGAACTGTACTGTGAACTGTACTGTGAACTGTACTGTGAACTGTACTGTGAACTGTACTGTGAACTGTACTGTGAACTGTACTGTGAACTGTACTGTGAACTGTACTGTGAACTGTACTGTGAACTGTACTGTGAACTGTACTGTGAACTGTACTGTGAACTGTACTGTGAACTGTACTGTGAACTGTACTGTGAACTGTACTGTGAACTGTACTGTAAACTGTACTGTGAACTGTACTGTGAACTGTACTGTGAACTGTACTGTGAACTGTACTGTGAACTGTACTGTGAACTGTACTGTGAACTGTACTGTGAACTGTACTGTGAACTGTACTGTGAACTATACTGTGAACTGTACTGTGAACTGTACTGTGAACTGTACTGTGAACTGTACAGTGAACTGTACAGTGAACTGTACTGTGAACTGTACTGTGAACTGTACTGTGAACTGTACTGTGAACTGTACTGTGAACTGTACTGTGAACTGTACTGTGAACTGTACTGTGAACTGTACTGTGAACTGTACTGTGAACTGTACTGTGAACTGTACTGTGAACTGTACTGTGAACTGTACTGTGAACTGTACTGTGAACTGTACTGTGAACTGTACTGTGAACTGTACTGTGAACTGTACTGTGAATTGTAATGTGAACTGTACTGTGAACTGTACTGTGAACTGTACTGTGAACTGTACTGTAAACTGTACTGTGAACTGTACTGTGAACTATACTGTGAACTGTACTGTGAACTGTACTGTGAACTGTACTGTGAACTGTACTGTGAACTGTACTGTGAACTGTACTGTGAACTGTACTGTGAACTGTACTGTGAACTGTACTGTGAACTGTACTGTGAACTGTACTGTGAACTGTACTGTGAACTGTACTGTGAACTGTACTGTGAACTGTACTGTGAACTGTACTGTGAACTGTACTGTGAAGTGTACTGTAACCTGTACTGTGAACTGTACTGTGAACTGTACTGTGAACTGTACTGTGAACTGTACTGTGAACTGTACTGTGAACTGTACTGTGAACTGTACTGTGAACTTTACTGTGAACTGTACTGTGAACTGTACTGTGAACTGTACTGTGAACTGTACTGTGAACTGTACTGTGAACTGTACTGTGAACTGTACTGTGAACTGTACTGTGAACTGTACTGTGAACTGTACTGTGAACTGTACTGTGAACTGTACTGTGAACTGTACTGTGAACTGTACTGTGAACTGTACTGTGAACTGTACTGTGAACTGTACTGTGAACTGTACTGTGAACTGTACTGTGAACTGTACTGTGAACTGTACTGTGAACTGTACTGTGAACTGAACTGTGAACTGTACTGTGGACTGTACTGTGGACTGTACTGTGAACTGTACTGTGAACTGTACTGTGAACTGTACTGTGAACTGTACTGTGAACTGTACTGTGAACTGTACTGTGAACTGTACTGTGAACTGTACTGTGAACTGTACTGTGAACTGTACTGTGAACTGTACTGTGAACTGTACTGTGAACTGTACTGTGAACTGTACTGTGAACTGTACTGTGGACTGTACTGTGGACTGTACTGTGAACTGTACTGTGAACTGTACTGTGAACTGTACTGTGAACTGTACTGTGAACTGTACTGTGAACTGTACTGTGAACTGTACTGTGAACTGTACTGTGAACTGTACTGTGAACTATACTGTGAACTGTACTGTGAACTGTACTGTGAACTGTACTGTGAACTGTACTGTGAACTGTACTGTGAACTGTACTGTGAACTGTACTGTGAACTGTACTGTGAACTGTACTGTGAACTGTACTGTGAACTATACTGTGAACTGTACTGTGAACTGTACTGTGAACTGTACTGTGAACTGTACTGTGAACTGTACTGTGAACTGTACTGTGAACTGTACTGTGAACTGTACTGTGAACTGTACTGTGAACTGTACTATGAACTGTACTGTGAACTGTACTGTGCACTGTACTGTGAACTGTACCTTGGACTGTACTGTGAACTGTACTGTGAACTGTACTGTGAATTGTACTGTGAACTGTACTGTGAACTGTACTGTGAACTGTACTGTGAACTGTACTGTGAACTGTACTGTGAACTGTACTGTGAACTGTACTGTGAACTGTACTGTGAACTGTACTGTGAACTTTACTGTGAACTGTACTGTGAACTGTACTATGAACTGTACTGTGAACTGTGCAGTGAACTGTTCTGTGAACTGTACTGTGAACTGTACTGTGAACTGTACTGTGAACTGTACTGTGAACTGTACTGTGAACTGTACTGTGAACTGTACTGTGAACTGTACTGTGAACTGTACTGTGAACTGTACTGTGAACTGTACTGTGAACTGTACTGTGAACTGTACTGTGAACTGTACTGTGAACTGTACTGTGAACTGTACTGTGAACTGTACTGTGAACTGTACTGTGAACTGTACTGTGAACTGTACTGTGAACTGTACTGTGAACTGTACTGTGAACTGTACTGTGAACTGTACTGTGAACTGTACTGTGAACTGTACTGTGAACTGTACTGTGAACTGTACTGTGAACTGTACTGTGAACTGTACTGTGAACTGTGCTGTGAACTGTACTGTGAACTGTGCTGTGAACTGTGCTGTGAACTGTACTGTGAACTGTACTGTGAACTGTACTGTGAACTGTACTGTGAACTGTACTGTGAACTGTACTGTGAACTGTACTGTGAACTGTACTGTGAACTGTATTGTGAACTGTACTGTGAACTGTACTGTGAACTGTACTGTGAACTGTACTGTGAACTGTACTGTGAACTGTACTGTGAACTGTACTGTGAACTGTACTGTGAACTGTACTGTGAACTGTACTGTGAACTGTACTGTGAACTGTACTGTGAATTGTACTGTGAACTGTACTGTGAACTGTACTGTTAACTGTACTGTGAACTGTACTGTTAACTGTACTGTGAACTGTACTGTGAACTGTACTGTGAACTGTACTGTGAACTGTACTGTGAACTGTACTGTGAACTGTACTGTGAACTGTACTGTGAACTGTACTGTGAACTGTACTGTGAACTGTACTGTGAACTGTACTGTGAACTGTACTGTGAACTGTACTGTGAACTGTACTGTGAACTGTACTGTGAACTGTACTGTGAACTGTACTGTGAACTGTACTGTGAACTGTACTGTGAACTGTACTGTAAACTGTACTGTGAACTGTACTGTGAACTGTACTGTGAACTGTACTGTGAACTGTACTGTGAACTGTACTGTGAACTGTACTGTGAACTGTACTGTGAACTGTACTGTGAACTGTACTGTGAACTATACTGTGAACTGTACTGTGAACTGTACTGTGAACTGTACTGTGAACTGTACAGTGAACTGTACAGTGAACTGTACTGTGAACTGTACTGTGAACTGTACTGTGAACTGTACTGTGAACTGTACTGTGAACTGTACTGTGAACTGTACTGTGAACTGTACTGTGAACTGTACTGTGAACTGTACTGTGAACTGTACTGTGAACTGTACTGTGAACTGTACTGTGAACTGTACTGTGAACTGTACTGTGAACTGTACTGTGAACTGTACTGTGAACTGTACTGTGAACTGTACTGTGAATTGTAATGTGAACTGTACTGTGAACTGTACTGTGAACTGTACTGTGAACTGTACTGTGAACTGTACTGTGAACTGTACTGTGAACTATACTGTGAACTGTACTGTGAACTGTACTGTGAACTGTACTGTGAACTGTACTGTGAACTGTACTGTGAACTGTACTGTGAACTGTACTGTGAACTGTACTGTGAACTGTACTGTGAACTGTACTGTGAACTGTACTGTGAACTGTACTGTGAACTGTACTGTGAACTGTACTGTGAACTGTACTGTGAACTGTACTGTGAACTGTACTGTGAACTGTACTGTGAAGTGTACTGTAACCTGTACTGTGAACTGTACTGTGAACTGTACTGTGAACTGTACTGTGAACTGTACTGTGAACTGTACTGTGAACTGTACTGTGAACTGTACTGTGAACTTTACTGTGAACTGTACTGTGAACTGTACTGTGAACTGTACTGTGAACTGTACTGTGAACTGTACTGTGAACTGTACTGTGAACTGTACTGTGAACTGTACTGTGAACTGTACTGTGAACTGTACTGTGAACTGTACTGTGAACTGTACTGTGAACTGTACTGTGAACTGTACTGTGAACTGTACTGTGAACTGTACTGTGAACTGTACTGTGAACTGTACTGTGAACTGTACTGTGAACTGTACTGTGAACTGTACTGTGAACTGTACTGTGAACTGTACTGTGAACTGTACTGTGAACTGTACTGTGAACTGTACTGTGAACTGAACTGTGAACTGTACTGTGGACTGTACTGTGGACTGTACTGTGAACTGTACTGTGAACTGTACTGTGAACTGTACTGTGAACTGTACTGTGAACTGTACTGTGAACTGTACTGTGAACTGTACTGTGAACTGTACTGTGAACTGTACTGTGAACTGTACTGTGAACTGTACTGTGAACTGTACTGTGAACTGTACTGTGAACTGTACTGTGAACTGTACTGTGAACTGTACTGTGGACTGTACTGTGGACTGTACTGTGAACTGTACTGTGAACTGTACTGTGAACTGTACTGTGAACTGTACTGTGAACTGTACTGTGAACTGTACTGTGAACTGTACTGTGAACTGTACTGTGAACTATACTGTGAACTGTACTGTGAACTGTACTGTGAACTGTACTGTGAACTGTACTGTGAACTGTACTGTGAACTGTACTGTGAACTGTACTGTGAACTGTACTGTGAACTGTACTGTGAACTATACTGTGAACTGTACTGTGAACTGTACTGTGAACTGTACTGTGAACTGTACTGTGAACTGTACTGTGAACTGTACTGTGAACTGTACTGTGAACTGTACTGTGAACTGTACTATGAACTGTACTGTGAACTGTACTGTGCACTGTACTGTGAACTGTACTTTGGACTGTACTGTGAACTGTACTGTGAACTGTACTGTGAATTGTACTGTGAACTGTACTGTGAACTGTACTGTGAACTGTACTGTGAACTGTACTGTGAACTGTACTGTGAACTGTACTGTGAACTGTACTGTGAACTGTACTGTGAACTGTACTGTGAACTTTACTGTGAACTGTACTGTGAACTGTACTATGAACTGTACTGTGAACTGTGCAGTGAACTGTTCTGTGAACTGTACTGTGAACTGTACTGTGAACTGTACTGTGAACTGTACTGTGAACTGTACTGTGAACTGTACTGTGAACTGTACTGTGAACTGTACTGTGAACTGTACTGTGAACTGTACTGTGAACTGTACTGTGAACTGTACTGTGAACTGTACTGTGAACTGTACTGTGAACTGTACTGTGAACTGTACTGTGAACTGTACTGTGAACTGTACTGTGAACTGTACTGTGAACTGTACTGTGAACTGTACTGTGAACTGTACTGTGAACTGTACTGTGAACTGTACTGTGAACTGTACTGTGAACTGTACTGTGAACTGTACTGTGAACTGTACTGTGAACTGTACTGTGAACTGTACTGTGAACTGTGCTGTGAACTGTACTGTGAACTGTGCTGTGAACTGTACTGTGAACTGTACTGTGAACTGTACTGTGAACTGTACTGTGAACTGTACTGTGAACTGTACTGTGAACTGTACTGTGAACTGTACTGTGAACTGTATTGTGAACTGTACTGTGAACTGTACTGTGAACTGTACTGTGAACTGTACTGTGAACTGTACTGTGAACTGTACTGTGAACTGTACTGTGAACTGTACTGTGAACTGTACTGTGAACTGTACTGTGAACTGTACTGTGAACTGTACTGTGAACTGTACTGTGAATTGTACTGCGAACTCTACTGTGAACTGTACTGTTAACTGTACTGTGAACTGTACTGTGAACTGTACTGTGAACTGTACTGTGAACTGTACTGTGAACTGTACTGTGAACTGTACTGTGAACTGTACTGTGAACTGTACTGTGAACTGTACTGTGAACTGTACTGTGAACTGTACTGTGAACTGTACTGTGAACTGTACTGTGAACTGTACTGTGAACTGTACTGTGAACTGTACTGTGAACTGTACTGTGAACTGTACTGTGAACTGTACTGTGAACTGTACTGTGAACTGTACTGTGAACTGTACTGTGAACTGTACTGTGAACTGTACTGTGAACTGTACTGTAAACTGTACTGTAAACTGTACTGTAAACTGTACTCTGAACTGTACTGTGAACTGTACTGTGAACTGTACTGTGAACTGTACTGTGAACTGTACTGTGAACTGTACTGTGAACTGTACTGTGAACTGTACTGTGAACTGTACTGTGAACTATACTGTGAACTGTACTGTGAACTGTACTGTGAACTGTACAGTGAACTGTACAGTGAACTGTACTGTGAACTGTACTGTGAACTGTACTGTGAACTGTACTGTGAACTGTACTGTGAACTGTACTGTGAACTGTACTGTGAACTGTACTGTGAACTGTACTGTGAACTGTACTGTGAACTGTACTGTGAACTGTACTGTGAACTGTACTGTGAACTGTACTGTGAACTGTACTGTGAACTGTACTGTGATTTGTACTGTGAACTGTACTGTGAACTGTACTGTGAACTGTACTGTGAACTGTACTGTGAACTGTACTGTGAACTGTACTGTGAACTGTACTGTGAACTGTACTGTGAACTGTACTGTGAACTGTACTGTGAACTGTACTGTGAAGTGTACTGTGAACTGTACTGTGAAGTGTACTGTAACCTGTACTGTGAACTGTACTGTGCACTGTACTGTGAACTGTACTGTGCACTGTACTGTGAACTGTACTGTGAACTGTACTGTGAACTGTACTGTGAACTGTACTGTGAACTGTACGGTGAACTGTACTGTAAACTGTACTGTGAACTGTACTGTGAACTGTACTGTGAACTTTACTGTGAACTTTACTGTGAACTTTACTGTGAACTGTACTGTGAACTGTACTGTGAACTGTACTGTTAACTGTACTGTGAACTGTACTGTGAACTGTACTGTGAACTGTACTGTGAACTGTACTGTGAACTGTACTGTGAACTGTACTGTGAACTGTACTGTGAACTGTACTGTGAACTGTACTGTGAACTGTACTGTGAACTGTACTGTGAACTGTACTGTGAACTGTACTGTGAACTGTACTGTGAATTGTACTGTGAACTCTACTGTGAACTGTACTGTTAACTGTACTGTTAACTGTACTGTGAACTGTACTGTGAACTGTACTGTGAACTGTACTGTGAACTGTACTGTGAACTGTACTGTGAACTGTACTGTGAACTGTACTGTGAACTGTACTGTGAACTGTACTGTGAACTGTACTGTGAACTGTACTGTGAACTGTACTGTGAACTGTACTGTGAACTGTACTGTGAACTGTACTGTGAACTGTACTGTGAACTGTACTGTGAACTGTACTGTGAACTGAACTGTGAACTGTACTGTGGACTGTACTGTGGACTGTACTGTGAACTGTACTGTGAACTGTACTGTGAACTGTACTGTGAACTGTACTGTGAACTGTACTGTGAACTGTACTGTGAACTGTACTGTGAACTATACTGTGAACTGTACTGTGAACTGTACTGTGAACTGTACTGTGAACTGTACTGTGAACTGTACTGTGAACTGTACTGTGAACTGTACTCTTAACTGTACTGTTAACTGTACTGCGAACTGAACTGTGAACTGTACTGTGAACTGAACTGTGAACTGTACTGTGAACTGAACTGTGAACTGTGAACTGTACTGTGAACTGTACTGTGAACTGTACTGTGAACTGTACTGTGAACTGTACTGTGAACTGTACTGTGAACTGTTCTGTGAACTGTACTATGAACTGTACTGTGAACTGTACTCTGAACTGTACTGTGAACTGTACTGTGAACTGTACTGTGAACTGTACAGTGAACTGTACTGTGAACTGTACTGTGAACTGTACTGTGAACTGTACTGTGAACTATACTGTGAACTGTACTGTGAACTGTACTGTGAACTGTACTGTGAACTGTACTGTGAACTGTACTGTGAACTGTACTGTGAACTGTACTGTGAACTGTACTGTGAACTGTACTCTTAACTGTACTGTTAACTGTACTGCGAACTGAACTGTGAACTGTACTGTGAACTGAACTGTGAACTGTACTGTGAACTGAACTGTGAACTGTGAACTGTACTGTGAACTGTACTGTGAACTGTACTGTGAACTGTACTGTGAACTGTACTGTGAACTGTACTGTGAACTGTACTGTGAACTGTACTATGAACTGTACTGTGAACTGTACTCTGAACTGTACTGTGAACTGTACTGTGAACTGTACTGTGAACTGTACTGTGAACTGTACTGTGAACTGTACTGTGAACTGTACTGTGAACTGTACTGTGAACTGTACTGTGAACTGTACTGTGAACTGTACTGTGAACTGTACTGTGAACTGTACTGTGAACTGTACTGTGAACTGTACTGTGAACTGTACTGTGAACTGTACTGTGAACTGTACTGTGAACTGTAGTGTGAACTGTACTGTGAACTGTACTGTGAACTGTACTGTGAACTGTACTGTGAACTGTACTGTGAACTGTACTGTGAACTGTACTGTGAACTGTACTGTGAACTGTACTGTGAACTGTACTGTGAACTGTACTGTGAACTGTACTGTGAACTGTACTGTGAACTGTACTGTGAACTGTACTGTGAACTGTACTGTGAACTGTACTGTGAACTGTACTGTGAACTGTACTGTGAACTGTACTGTGCACTGTACTGTGAACTGTACTGTGAACTGTACTGTTAACTGTACTGTTAACTGTACTGCGAACTGAACTGTGAACTGTACTGTGAACTGAACTGTGAACTGTACTGTGAACTGAACTGTGAACTGTGAACTGTACTGTGAACTTTACTGTGAGCTGTACTGTCAACTTTACTGTGAACTGTACTGTGAACTGTACTGTGAACTGTACTGTGAACTGTACTGTGAACTGTACTGTGAACTGTACTGTGAACTGTACTGTGAACTGTACTCTGAACTGTACTGTGAACTGTACTGTGAACTGTACTGTGAACTGTACTGTGAACTGTACTGTGAACTGTACTGTGAACTGTACTGTGAACTGTACTGTGAACTGTACTGTGAACTTTACTGTGAACTGTACTGTGAACTGTACTGTGAACTGTACTGTGAACTGTACTGTGAACTGTACTGTGAACTGTACTGTGAACTGTACTGTGAACTGTACAGTGAACTGTACTGTGAACTGTACTGTGAACTGTACTGTGAACTGTACTGTGAACTGTACTGTGAACTGTACTGTGAACTGTACTGTGAACTGTACTGTGAACTGTACTGTGAACTGTACTGTGAACTGTACTGTGAACTGTACTGTGAACTGTACTGTGAACTGTACTGTGAACTGTACTGTGAAATGTACTGTGAACTGTACTGTGAACTGTACTGTGAACTGTACTGTGAACTGTACTGTGAACTGTACTGTGAACTGTACTGTGAACTGTAATGTGAACTGTACTGTGAACTGTACTGTGGACTGTACTGTGGACTGTACTGTGAACTGTACTGTGAACTGTACTCTGAACTGTACTGTGGACTGTACTGTGAACTGTACTGTGAAGTGTACTGTGAACTGTACTGTGGACTGTACTGTGAACTGTACTGTGAACTGTACTGTGAACTATACTGTGAACTGTACTGTGAACTGTACTGTGAACTGTACTGTGAACTGTACTGTAAACTGTACTGTGAACTGTACTGTGAACTGTACTGTGAACTTTACTGTGAACTGTACTGTGAACTTTACTGTGAACTGTACTGCGAACTGAACTGTGAACTGAACTGTGAACTGTACTGTGAACTTTACTGTGAACTGTACTGTGAACTTTACTGTGGACTGTACTGTGGACTGTACTGTGAACTGTACTGTGAACTGTACTGTGAACTGTACTGTGGACTGTACTGTGAACTGTACTGTGAACTGTACTGTGAACTGTACTGTGAACTGTACTGTGAACTGTACTGTGAACTGTACTGTGAACTGTACTGTGAACTGTACTGTGAACTGCACTGTGAACTGTACTGTGAACTGTACTGTGAACTGTACTGTGAACTGTACTGTGAGCTGTACTGTGAACTGTACTGTGAACTGTACTGTGAACTGTACTGTGAACTGTACTGTGAACTGTACTGTGAACTGTACTGTGAACTGTACTGTGAACTGTACTGTGAAATGTACTGTGAACTGTACTGTGAAGTGTACTGTGAACTGTACTGTAAACTGTACTGTGAAGTGTACTGTGAAGTGTACTGTGAACTGTACTGTAAACTGTACTGTGAACTGTAGTGTGAACTGTACTGTGAACTGTACTGTGAACTGTACTGTGAACTGTACTGTGAACTGTACTGTGAACTGTACTGTGAACTGTACTGTGAACTGTACTGTGAACTGTACTGTGAACTGTACTGTGAACTGCACTGTGAACTGTACTGTGAACTGTACTGTGAACTGTACTGTGAACTGTACTGTGAACTGTACTGTGAACTGTACTGTGAACTGTACTGTGAACTGTACTGTGAACTGTACTGTGAACTGTACTGTGAACTGTACTGTGAACTGTACTGTGAACTGTACTGTGAACTGTACTGTGAACTGTACTGTGAACTGTACTGTGAACTGTACTGTGAACTGTACTGTGAACTGTACTGTGCACTGTACTGTGAACTGTACTGTGAACTGTACTGTGAACTGTACTGCGAACTGTACTGTGAACTGTACTGTGAACTGTACTGTGAACTGTACTGTGAACTGTACTGTGAACTGTACTGTGAACTGTACTGTGAACTGTACTGTGAACTGTTCTGTGAACTGCACTATGAACTGTACTGTGAACTGCACTGTGAACTGTACTGTGAACTGTACTGTGAACTGTACTGTGAACTGCACTGTGAACTGTACTGTGAACTGTACTGTGAACTGTACTGTGAACTGTACTGTGAACTGTACTGTGAACTGTATTGTGAACTGTACTGTGAACTGTACTGTGAACTGTATTGTGAACTGTATTGTGAACTGTACTGTGAACTGTACTGTGAACTGTATTGTGAACTGTACTGTGAACTGTAGTGTGAACTGTACTGTGAACTGTACTGTGAACTGTACTGTGAACTGTACTGTGAACTGTACTGTGAACTGTACTGTGAATTGTACTGTGAATTGTACTGTGAACTGTACTGTGAACTGTACTGTGAACTGTACTGTGAACTGTACTGTGAACTGTACTGTGAACTGTACTGTGAACTGTACTGTGAACTGTACTGTGAACTGTACTGTGAACTGTACTGTGAACTGTACTGTGAACTGTACTGTGAACTGTACTGTGAACTGTACTGTGAACTGTACTGTGAACTGTACTGTGAACTGTACTGTGAATTGTACTTTGAACTGTACTGTGAACTGTACTGTGAACTGTACTGTGAGCTGTACTGTGAACTGTACTGTGACCTGTACTGTGAACTGTACTGTGAACTGTACTGTGAACTGTACTGTGAACTGTACTGTGAACTGTACTGTGAACTGTACTGTGAACTGTACTGTGAACTGTACTGTGAACTGTACTGTGAACTGTACTGTGAACTGTACTGTGAACTGTACTGTGAACTGTACTGTGAACTGTACTGTGAACTGTACTGTGAACTGTACTGTGAACTGCACTGTGAACTGTACTGTGAACTGTACTGTGAACTGTACTGTGAACTGTACTGTGAACTGTACTGTGAACTGTACTGTGAACTGTACTGTGAACTGTACTGTGAACTGTACTGTGAACTGTACTGTGAACTGTACTGTGAACTGTACTGTGAACTGTACTGTGAACTGTACTGTGAACTGCACTATGAACTGTACTGTGAACTGCACTGTGAACTGTACTGTGAACTGTACTGTGAACTGTACTGTGAACTGCACTGTGAACTGTACTGTGAACTGTACTGTGAACTGTATTATGAACTGTTCTGTGAACTGTACTGTGAACTGTACTGTGAACTGTACTGTGAACTGTACTGTAAACTGTACTGTGAACTGTATTGTGAACTGTACTGTGAACTGTACTGTGAACTGTATTGTGAACTGTACTGTGAACTGTAGTGTGAACTGTACTGTGAACTGTACTGTGAACTGTACTGTGAACTGTACTGTGAACTGTACTGTGAACTGTACTGTGAATTGTACTGTGAATTGTACTGTGAACTGTACTGTGAACTGTACTGTGAACTGTACTGTGAACTGTACTGTGAACTGTACTGTGAACTGTACTGTGAACTGTACTGTGAACTGTACTGTGAACTGTACTGTGAACTGTACTGTGAACTGTACTGTGAACTGTACTGTGAACTGTACTGTGAACTGTACTGTGAGCTGTACTGTGAACTGTACTGTGAACTGTACTGTGAATTGTACTTTGAACTGTACTGTGAACTGTACTGTGAACTGTACTGTGAGCTGTACTGTGAACTGTACTGTGACCTGTACTGTGAACTGTACTGTGAACTGTACTGTGAACTGTACTGTGAACTGTACTGTGAACTGTACTGTGAACTGTACTGTGAACTGTACTGTGAACTGTACTGTGAACTGTACTGTGAACTGTACTGTGAACTGTACTGTAAACTGTACTGTGAAGTGTACTGTGAAGTGTACTGTGAACTGTACTGTAAACTGTACTGTGAACTGTAGTGTGAACTGTACTGTGAACTGTACTGTGAACTGTACTGTGAACTGTACTGTGAACTGTACTGTGAACTGTACTGTGAACTGTACTGTGAACTGTACTGTGAACTGTACTGTGAACTGTACTGTGAACTGAACTGTGAACTGTACTGTGAACTGTACTGTGAACTGTACTGTGAACTGTACTATGAACTGTACTGTGAACTGCACTGTGAACTGTACTGTGAACTGTACTGTGCACTGTACTGTGAACTGCACTGTGAACTGTACTGTGAACTGTACTGTGAACTGTACTGTGAACTGCACTGTGAACTGTACTGTGAACTAAACTGTGAACTGTACTGTGAACTGTACTGTGAACTGTACTGTGAACTGCACTGTGAACTGTACTGTGAACTGCACTGTGAACTGTACTGTGAACTGTACTGTGAACTGTACTGTGAACTGCACTGTGAGCTGTACTGTGAACTAAACTGTGAACTGTACTGTGAACTGTACTGTGAACTGTACTGTGAACTGTACTGTGAACTGTACTGTGAACTGTACTGTGAACTGTACTGTAAACTGTACTGTGAACTGTATTGTGAACTGTACTGTGAACTGTACTGTGAACTGTATTGTGAACTGTACTTTGAACTGTAGTGTGAACTGTACTGTCAACTGTACTGTGAACTGTACTGTGAACTGTACTGTGAAGTGTACTGTACTGTAAACTGTACTGTGGACTGTACTGTGAACTGTACTGTGAACTGTACTGTGAACTGTACTGTGAACTGTACTGTGAAATGTACTGTGAACTGTACTGTGAGCTGTACTGTGAACTGTACTGTGAACTGTACTGTGAACTGTACTGTGAACTGTACTGTGAGCTGTACTGTGAACTGTACTGTGAACTGTAGTGTGAATTGTACTGTGAACTGTACTGTGAACTGTACTGTGAACTGTACTGTGAACTGTACTGTGAGCTGTACTGTGAACTGTACTGTGAACTGTACTGTGAACTGTACTGTGAACTGTACTGTGAACTGTACTGTGAACTGTATGGTGAACTGTACTGTGAACTGTACTGTGAACTGTACTGTGAACTGTACTGTGAACTGTACTGTGAACTGTACTGTGAACTGTACTGTGAACTGTACTGTGAACTGTACTGTGAACTGTATTGTGAACTGTACTGTGAACTGTAGTGTGAACTGTACTGTCAACTGTACTGTGAACTGTACTGTCAACTGTACTGTGAACTGTACTGTGAACTGTACTGTGAAGTGTACTGTACTGTAAACTGTACTGTGGACTGTACTGTAAACTGTACTGTGAACTGTATTGTGAACTGTATTGTGAACTGTACTGTGAACTGTACTGTGAACTGTACTGTGAACTGTACTGTGAGCTGTACTGTGAACTGTACTGTGAACTGTACTGTGAACTGTACTGTAAACTGTACTGTGAACTGTATTGTGAACTGTACTGTGAACTGTACTGTGAACTGTATTGTGAACTGTACTGTGAACTGTAGTGTGAACTGTACTGTCAACTCTACTGTGAACTGTACTGTGAACTGTACTGTGAAGTGTACTGTACTGTAAACTGTACTGTGGACTGTACTGTGAACTGTACTGTGAACTGTACTGTGAACTGTACTGTGAACTGTACTGTGAAATGTACTGTGAACTGTACTGTGCACTGTACTGTGAACTGTACTGTGAACTGTA
>CATQFL010000128.1:0-140000 GCA_956483635.1 Panzeria rudis | reverse complement strand
TATATATATATATATATATATATATATATATATATATATATATATATATATATATATATATATATATATATATATATATATATATATATATATATATATATATATATATATATATATATATATATATATATATATATATATATATATATATATATATATATATATATATATATATATATATATATATATATATATATATATATATATATATATATATATATATATATATATATATATATATATATATATATATATATATATATATATATATATATATATATATATATATATATATATATATATATATATATATATATATATATATATATATATATATATATATATATATATATATATATATATATATGTATGTGACCTTCTCCGAGAAAAGATGGGTAAAATACTTTTGGAACCCATTTAATTCGTCTTGATTACGACTGCAGCTTTAATAGGCCATTCAATAAATTTATTTTAAACTAAATGAGTTGAAATAAGTATTTACAGCTTGTCACATGTCAGCTGATACTGCCAGTTTTTTATTCCCAAATGATCGGTATAATGCATCGTGCCGTGTGAGTTATTTTTGGTTTGATGTACTACGACAGATTCGGTGATGGTGTTTAACATTTTGGGGATTTTAGCCAAATTCGTCGAATCATTTCCAGATTTGTTTGCTTTATTTGAGATTTTTAACGGTACTTCTATCATTGGGTGTTCTAGTTGTCTGGGACGATAGTTAAAATCATAAGACTGTGTAGTCGTGCCAGTTTGTTGATGCTGTTTGGTAAGCTTTAACTGACTACTATTAAACTTTGAGCGTCTTAAATCTTTACCAACTTTAGTATCCGACTGTGCACTGCTACAACGTTTCAAGATTATCGACGGTCGAGCGAACCACTTTTGTCATAAATCACAATTAAATTGTGCATTAGATGACAAAGAGTCGCGATGTAGTAAATATACGCATAAGCATAGTAAGGTCAGTAGAATCAGCACAAGACCTAGCATTACAAAAAACCCATGCTTAAAACGTGCCGCGTCAGCTGAAGCTTCCATGTAAAGAAAATGTTCTGTCATTGCTGCATTATCGGAATGTAAAGCATAGTCCCTTGAAATGGCCTCAGGAAGAAAAACTTCCCAAAACCCATATACTCTCATTAAATGAGCCGTATAAGGTGATGGATGCTTAATAGTTGCAGCAACTGACAGCCGATCATTGTTTTTTGGCATCTGATAAGAGTTACTGAAATCATTACGATTTGATCTTGATTGAATTGATGCAACTTGACCTTTAAGTAAAACATGTGTGATTTTTTGTAAAGTTTTTGAATCCAAATGAGTGGGATCGGCTTTCGATGGTACCCATGTCCTCCCAAGTTCATAAATAAATTTGTTTTTACTGTTGTATGGAATCCAATCTTTGTAGTTCTCCCCGGGATGAGGATTACCATTTTTGATAAAATTCAAAAAGGGTTTTTTAATTTTTTGGTATATTATCTCTTCTTCGTTATTAAGACGTCGGCGTGCGATTTGTTGAAATAATGTTGGACCAAATAGGAAAGGTAAATCTGAACTGTGCGATGCCCCACCAAATAAATTTATCTTTCCACGGATATCCATTGAATTTGAAAAATCATTTATATAAGCGTATAGCTTGTTGTTATTATTCATCCTTGCTTCGGTCGCGTTAGTTAAAATATTAAGTAATTGATAAAAGGGAATTTCGTAATTATATTCGGAGATAAATATCTGTAGAGCCGCTAGTAATTGAATCGGATTTTCTTCAAAGTCTTCAGTAAAATAACGCCAGTTTAAGGCATCTAAACTCCGCTTGCTACCGCTGTCATTTGGCTCATTTTGATGTACAAGTACTTTCCTCAATAACGTGTACTTTATGTACGATTTCAAAGAGTAATAACTGTCTCGTGCCAATTCTAGCCAATAATCTTGCATAAAAGCTCCCTCATTCGATGTAATGCCTATCATTGTGGACGGAAAATTGTTCACAATTGATAAGTTAGTAAGAATTTCTTTAAAACTATTAGCAAGACTTGGTCCTAAACGGATTGTAGCGTTACCGTGATCATATACACTTTCAAATGCCTTTAAAAGATCACTTACACTTTTCGAGCGGAGACATATCAGTAACTGTTTACTATACTCTTCAAATTGGCAACCGAGTTTTTTAACTACGACGTTAGAACCTGCTTGTACCAATGATACCGGATGAAAAGCTCGATCAATATATCCGCTAGACATTAGAATCAATTGATTAAAATATGGAGAAGATGAGTGCATCACACCATTATTAAGAAGGGCATGATAAAAAGCACATGATGCCCCGCTAGTGCCATGACCCAACAGAGTTATTTGATTCTGATTACCACCAAAGCTTTCAACATTTTGTTGTATCCATTTCAATGCCAATGACTGATCAAGAAGGCCATAGTTTCCATTTAAATCTTTACTGCCTGCTACATTCAGCCAGCCAAAAATGTTTGTGCGATATTGCACAGTTATTACAACAAATCCATCAGCAGCAATGTCTAAACCTGTGATTCTATTACGGGGCCAGTCGTATGACATGTCTTCTCCAGTTAAAACTACCAATACGGGCAGTTTTCCATAACGCAGACCATTCTAAAAATAAAAAAATTTAATTTCTTAAAAAAAATGATCAAAAACTTTATAAGTATATACCAACCTCCGAAACCCAAATATTCAAGTACAAACAATCTTCATTGGTCTCAGATGGGCGTGCGAGAAGTTCTCCTGTCATCACCTCATCGTAAATGGTGTTGGAAAGTTGGGGACAAACAGGTCTCATAGTCATCGCAAGTAACGTGCGATTCCAACCACTATGAACTTTAGGTGGCTGCAATAAAAATGCACAGTATGTAAATAATTTTTATACTAAGGCCTACATATGTACATATCGATGGTCTCAAGTAGAAAGGCCCTAACTCGTATTTTTTACGAAATCGAGTTTTTCAGTGATTCTAATATATTTCACGCACATACACCTATATAAAAATTAAGCAAATAATCTTAAACTCAAATTTTTGTTTGATTTTCATTAAAACATGCATTTAAAAAAAGTTACATTTTGAAAATTGCAGTTTCTATTATGTTTTTATATTCTCGTATAAAGTTACAATTATTTGAGTTAGGGCCTTTCTACTTGTGACCAAGGATATACATATAGTAGAGCGTCTTTTATTTTGTTTCAACCTTCAAAAAGTTGAGGCTTGATGCAAAAATGGTTCGTGTTTATTTTGTTAAATATGAGATTTAGATAAAATTCCGTAAGGCAAAACTGTTGGAAACTGCAGAGACCACAACTTTTTATAGGCTTTTTCCACTTACCAAGATCTAACATCTGCCATCAATTTGTGAATTTGCCCATAAGAATTAAGGCCGGGGCACATAGAATCCGTCATACGTCATCCGTTGCCTTTTTCAACTGACGTTAACGGAATGACGGATAATGTTGGCACAATGAGTACTTTGTTAACGGAGAGAAAATCAGCTGTTATATATTTATTAATTTTAATTTCTTTAATTCTTATTTCTTAATTCTTAATTTCTTTATTTTTTTATAACAAAGCACCAATACTTTATACAATCGGGTAAATTTTAATTTAAATTATTTTATTTTTGAGCGAAAAACAAACCCACAACAAAGAACAAATCAAACAATAGTTGTCAAAGTACTCAACGTACGTTAAAAGTTAAAAGTTGGCCAACTTTGTACTTTGCGTTGACGGAGAAGTACTGTATGTGATCAAGTTCATAAGAAAACATGTATTTTAACTTAGCTGTCAGTTGAAAAAGGCGACGTATAACGTATGACGGATTCTATGTGTCTCGGCCTTTATACAGGGCTGAACGGCCAACATATTTCAACATCATTATAAAATGTTCTATCTCAATTTGTTCCACCCACCATCATTCGATAAATTTAGTATCATCACTAAAAAGCGGCATAATAAAGTGTACAGGTGGCAGCGTTACGTATGCTGCTTATTTTTTGCTCTGGTAGTTTTGTGTATAATTACGTCAAACACGTGTATTTTTTTGACAAGCATAATTTAGTTTTTGTTGTATTTGTTGCCCTCATATGGCCACCTGTACATTAGCGCAAATTGATGGTAGATGTTGGTAAGTGGAAAAAGCCTATTAGAAGAACGCTTTTTATGATGTTATCATATTTTTTGACTTGTGGACCATCATGCCGTATGAGTGTAATTCAAAGTCACCAAAAATTGCCCCAAGGGAAAAACACATACACCACTAAAAACACGTACACAATACGTGTGTGTACACAAGAGAACAAAACACACAAAAATTTCATTTAGTACACAAAAAACTAAATTTTATTTTCTGTAAAGTAATTCAATGAAATAGTAAATATTTTGCCTACGAACGGACCTACAATCAAATTTGTAAATATAGACAAAAGTATCTGAACAATTTCATTGAAAAACGTGTTTTTTTCAGTGAACAAATTGTTTAAATCTATAAAAGAATTTGTCTAAAAATATTTACAAATTGTAAACAAAACAATTTACTAAATCACATAAAAAGATTTACTGGATTTTCCGATAAATATCAAACTATATTTTTGTCTAAATTTATAAAAATACTAACAAATATTAAACAAAATATGTAGTTTACTTAATTAAACAAAAGTGTTTAGTGGATTGTTTGTAATATAGAGCCATAACCGTAAAAAAATCTCAAGCGACATGCTTTTCGAAAATCATTTTAGGTCGAAAATCTATTATTTACGATAAATCGGACTATATGTCAGAGTTTAAAAGTCCTGGCATGTACCGTTACAGAAATACAGCAAAAGAAATTTTAGCTTAAGTGCTTTTTACCTTTAAATTTTTTAATTTGTTTACTTTTTTTGTAACTGCAATGTATCGCTTAAGCTAAAATTCTCTTTTGCAAGTAGAGCAAAACTAATGCCAAAAACTGCAAGGATATCAATTAAAAGGTTAAAGAACAGCTTGATAAGGATTAATAGTTTTAAAATAATTTGATTAAATTATATGATTTTTCATGGCATCAATAATATCTTAAAATATATTAACCCCTACAAATATGCGTTGACTAATAGGAAATTTATTAAAACTACAATCCTATATAGCCAATATACGGGCTCTACTTCGATTTAAAGCAAGGATAACTAAAAAATAGTTCATTAATATGATTATTTCGAACGTATTTGCTTTGTGAATCCAAATTGATTATTAGGCTAAGGTTCGTAACGTTATATTCAGAAAGAATTGGGCATGATTAATATTCCAAGGAACAATGGAAATTTTAACATCAACTTAATTTTTCAACGCACACAGCAGAACAGAGTAGCGCCACTTTCGGAAGCCGCTACACTTCCATCGTCAGTGCTCACGTGTATTTGCTTATCACCACTTGTCAGGTGGCTCTGTTGAATGTGATTTTAATTCTTATATATACAACTTTTTTGTGAAAATTGAATACGTAGCTAATTGTTTATTAATATGATTATTTCGAACATATTTGCTTTGTGAATCTAAATTGATTATTAGGCTAAGGTTCGTAACGTTATATTCAGAAAGAATTGGGTATGATTAATATTCCAAGGACAAGTGGTGATAGCAAATACACGTGAGCACTGACAATGGAAGTGTAGCGGCTTCCGAAAGTGGCGCTACTCTGTTCTGCTGTGTACGTTGAAAAATTAAGTTGATGTTAATTTTTCCCTTGTTCCTTGGAATATTAATACTACCCAATTCTTTCTGAATATAACGTTACGAACCTTAGCCTAATAATCAATTTAGATTCACAAAGCAAATACGTTCGAAATAATAATATTAATAAACAATTAGCTACTGGCTTGAGCTTTTCACATGTTTACATGTTCATATATACTTAAGTATAAAATCAAACCAAAAAAGTTTGTCTTGAGTAGAATAAAAATCAGAAAAATGGGAATGAAGAAAAATAAACCGATGGCAATGCTGGGAAAGTGCACTTTAATATCAGCTTGAGAGTGATTTAATTCTCGTATTCAATTTTCACGAAAAAGTTGTATATATAAGAATTAATATTACATTCAACAGAGCCACCTGACAAGTGGTGATAGCAAATACACGTGAGCACTACCGATGGAAGTGTAGCGGCTTCCGAAAGTGGCGCTACTCTGTTCTGCAGTGTACGTTGAAAAATTAAGTTGAATTTAATTTTTCCCTTGTTCCTTGGAATATTAATACTACCCAATTCTTTCTGAATATAACGTTACGAACCGTAGCCTAATAATCAATTTAGATTCCAAAAAATTTTTTCGTTTTCAAAAAGTCATGAAAAAATGAAGAGGGAAGCTTTGTAGGTATATTAGGAATATAATAAGCCATAAACCATTAAAATCGAAAGTAAATGTCGATTTTATTCACAATTAGTTGGGGGAACTAATACACACAAAATTTTAAATATTTCCTTTGTATGAAAATTGTGAACTGACCACCTTCACTTAATTGCGAATAAAATCAACATTTGCCATCGATTTTCATGATTTAAGGCTTATTTTATTTCTAGTTATCCTACCTGTCAGACTAATGATAACAATTTAAAGTTTTTGCAATTTTAATGTCTTATGAGTTTTTGAAAACGAACAATTAATTTTGCAAAAAAAAAAAAAATTTCGCCGATTATTTCTGAAGAACTCCAAAAAAGTTGGAAATATAAAAAATTTGTATGCATGATTGGCTTAATTATTCAAATCGGATATTGAGTTAGGGTGAAATATACTGACGTAGCTAATTGAAATATTAGTCATACCCATAAAGAGAAACCTGTACATGATAGAAACAAATTTAAAAATTATTTGAATTTAGCCCAATAAACTTTGTACATCACACAAACATTTTTTATCATCGAATATGATTGATAGCTTTATCATTGAAAATCATCTTTCAAAGCTGATGAATGCACTTCAATAAACTTTTATATTAAAAACGTTTGAAAATTATATATTAATTGATCCAAACAACTACAAAAAGTAAGGCATAATACGTTTCAATAACTATTTATATATCGTCACAGAAAATGCAGAAAGCCCTATCTAACATTTTAAAAGTTTTACAGAAGAAGCATAAAACTCGTTGAAATGAAAAATATATGGGCAGTTCATGCCAAATTTCGCAATAAATATATAAATTTGTTGGTCCTTTTTTAATTATATTGTAAAATTGTACACTAATTGTCAATATATTTTTTTCATTTAAACAGGTTTCATCCTTCTCCTGTAAAACTTGGAATATGTCCGATGTGGCTTTTTGCATTTTCTTTGACGATATACATATAAATAGTATAAGAAAATTATAATTTGCGAGAAAAAAATCATATCATATTTTGGTTAAAAAATCATCAGAAATATGATAAAATCAGCATTCTGGCAACGCTGCTAACAACTTTCTATACTTTGAGAATTGTTATATTTATGGCCCTTTTCTCAATATACGATTAAAAGTTAACGTGTTCTTTAACGGGAAGTTTTGTATGCCGAACTTGAGTTAAAGTACACGTTAACTTTTAATCATACATTGTGAAAAGGGCCGTTAATTCACTTTCTCTCTAGAATAAAGCCTACAGTACACGGAATGTAAAAATCCACATGCGCATGTGGCTCTGACGTAATTTTGACGTCATCATGAAGCTACATTTGCTACATGCCGTGTACTTCCACTTTTTGGGACGCTCACATGAAGTAAACATTCGTATGTGTACCACATGTAGCTATCAAGACGCATACGCCCATGTGTATTTTTCACATGCCGTGTACTGCCTTGTTACATGTGAATTGTGACACGTGCAATAGTTTTTACATGCGCATGTAGCTGTCACAAATATGTAACAGCAAGAATTTTTGTCAGAACATGTTCTAACCGTATGTACCCATTGAAAGCGTTGCCAGTTGGGTGTTTCCTAGCAAATTATGTAGGAATTTTTTCGTTTGATTGGTTTGTGTATATGTTTATGCATATTTATTATTAGAAGTTTCAGTGCAGTTAGTAAAAACTCACGAATTAAATATGTAAAGATGTTTTTATAAAACTAATTATTTGTAGTATAATTGATAAAAGTTGTAATTAAGACTGAGGCCACACGGGCGTTTTTAAAACGCGGCGTTTCTGCTTTTTATATTAATTTAAAATTTTTTAAAAATTGAAAACTTTCAAATTTAATATAAAAATGATAGTTTAAAAAAACTTAGACACGCTTTAATATCAAAAGGAACTAAAAAATAGAAAATAAATTGTAAGTATGAAGAGTTTCAGCAATCCCAATAATCAATTATGACTAATTAATTTTTAATAAGATTAAAATAAAAATTAAGTTATGTATTAACAAAATAATGCACTTATACCATATTTACACTATGCAACTTTGTTGCATGCAATTCTCATTTTAAGTGAGAGTGGCAATCGACATGAAAAACAATCGGCCAAGCGTGGATCGACGTTATCATTTACGTGTTGGCAAAGCTCTTTAAACGTTTAACGTCATACGTTGGCAAGATTGTATTTTTCTGAATGGAATGTTGTTGGGAAAGCACTGCATTTTTAGTTTTCACAATGCTTGGCTATCGACATCAAAAACAGTCGGCCGAGCCTGGATCGACGTTATCATTTTCGTGTTGGCAAAGCACTTTAAACGTTGAACGTGTTACGTCTTGCCAACGTTTGAACCACCTTAGAAAACGCTTTGCCAACGTTGGCCCGATTGTATTTTTCTGCCTGGGTAGTTATTAAAGCGGCCTGCAGAATATTGGATTTAGTGTTATTACATGCCAAAAAAAAAAACTGAAATCTTTAGTAAAAATCCAATAGTGTGAAAACAAATTGTTATGAGTTGTCAAATGATACGTGAAGAAATTTGACAGTATTATGGTATTCGTCATTTTTAAGAAAAAAATTTTTTTTAAGTTCTAAAATCATGTACTACCGCCCGACCTATACCATCATATAGGAAGGAGGAATCCAAGCTTTCCGCTCCCAAGTTTAATGGTCTCCACCAGTTTAATCGACTTTAGGTTGGCACTCGTAACCAAAAAAGTCTATAAATTTTCTAAAACTAATGGCCACCGACGCGAAACTGTACACGATACTGTTAACCGACGCCAACCACTACACACATGCGATCGAATCGCAAAACTCTCGAAGACAAATGGTTGCATTGATGCCAACTTTGGCTCTTTTTACGATATAACATAAAACGATATGACATACTGTATTGTCATATCGTAAGCTTTTTACGATATGACAACACTAAGACACGGTGTTGTCATATCGCAGCGTTGTCATATCGTAAAAAACTTACGATATGACAATACAGTATGTCATATCGTTTTTTGTTATATCGTAAAAAAGAGCCAAAGTTGCCATCAATGCCTGGTTGCATTTACGAAGTAATTGCCAACGACGCTTGATGTTGACTCGTCCAGAGCTGCTTTACGACCATGGTGAAATAAGTATACAGGTGACCGCATAAGGGAAACAAATACAACAATACAACAAAAAATAGATGATGCTTGTCAAAAATATATACGTACTGGACGTGGATTATGCACAAAACTAGCAGAGCAAAAAATAATCAGCTGACGTTATGCTGCTACCTGTATACTTATTTCACCATGTTTACGACTGAGAAATTTTCTTAATCATCACATTTTTCAAGGTTGTCTTACTCCCATTTTTTGACTTGATAATTAAATATATAATTAGCTAATTTTGATTTAAAATTATTTTGTACTTAAATAAGGTTTCTTTTTTTTCTTATATAATTACGATGAAAATATGGTAGCACCATTAAATGTCATAATTTTCCCAATAATTTTAACCTAACCATATGTTATGTGTACATACATAGTGCTTATTTAATTTAGTTATTTTTCACAAGTCATCTTTTGTGTGGTTTTTACAGAGAAATAAACACGTTTTACTAAAGCCTATACAACAAAATGATTTTGTTTGCATTCAATAAACACAAATACCTTTATTACCTGTTACAACGTAACTACATTATTAATCCGTTGATAATATAGCATTATTCAATTGAATTATACTTATTTTCATGATGCAGTAATAAATATAATAATTTTTATTTTTTATAAACATAATAAAAATGAATTTTCCACAAAGAACAAATAATGTTTTTCATTGCGGTCTGAATAAATCCGCAACATTTGAGTATATAACTAATTAAGTTTTTTTAGATTTATTTTTCTACAAAACTAAATAGTTCGTTCGCAACCCACGATAAAATCGGTAGAGCAGACACCTCAAATATCTCAAATTAAAAAAGTTAGAAAACTATCTACTCATAGAATTTTAAATTTCGTCGGGTTTCGCAGTTAGGCGATCATAACAGATCAAAAAATATAGTGGTACTATTTGGTATTTCTTTTGTTGTATAGTGTAATTATTGACTATTTTACATGAGAAGTACCCCTACCCCCGCACCGACCCCCCAGTCTTTTACTATCTTCGTATGTTGTCTTCAAATTAACTCGTACCAAGTTTTAATACTCTTACTAACATAGCTTTCAAGATAGCAAGTAATTACTAATTCCTTTGAACATCCATTTCCTATTCTACCAATATTTTGACATACTTGCTCTCGAAATAGTCCATACCAAGTTTGAATACTCTGACTGCTATAGCTTTCAAGATATGATATTTCGTTCGTATGGGCGTGGCACAGCCCACCTTTTTATCCATTAAATTATATTTCATCGGAACATAATGCGCCACAGGTTTCTATATCGAGAACCGTCAGCCTTTTCCAAAAAAGTTCATTTAAAAAACATTTTCCAATTAATTAGTACCGTTCCCGAAAACATTTTAAAAGGGTATATTTAACAAATGTACGTTGTCCATATCTTCAGCACGCAATTCATACATTAATTTTGCACAATACCCTTCCGTATCACGCTTTTTTAACCAGTTTCTCGTCCATGTCATACGCATTCGCTGTTTTTTTCGTATTTGTGATGTTCGTCGTCTGCTTCTTCATTTAAAATATCCGTGGCCAAAATAGCAATAGCAGCCCACTTTCTCTTCGACATTTCAATAAGTTTTTAATAAAAAAGAAAAATTATTGTTTACAACTCCAATAGAAGAATACAAATGCCGTGTACTAGAAATCCTCATAAACATATGGTTTTCGCACATGCTAATATGTAAAACGCGTCCATCTGCTGCATGCCGTGTACTAGTAACATACATGTAACCATTCAGATGTTTACACATGTATTGCTTCTGCAAATGTGTCCGCTTCGGCCACATATGTTACATTTGAATTTTGGTACAAAAATACATGCCGTGTTCTATCAAAATTTTACAGCATGTAGCCACTACTACTTGTATAAAAAATGCAACCAATATGCTGAAAATTCTCGTGACGTCAGACTCACATACGTATATGTCTTTTTACATTCCGTGTACTGTAGGCTTAACAGCAAGAATTTTTGTCAGAACATGTTCTAACCGTATGTACCCATTGAAAGCGTTGCCAGTTGGGTGTTTCCTAGCAAATTATGTAGGAATTTTTTCGTTTGGTTGTATTCTGTATTTGTTTATGCATATTTATTATTAGAAGTTTCAATTAGGGAGGTAACGATACGCCGTTTTGCCGATCCGATACCGATATTTAAAAATAAATATCGCCGATATCTATTCCGATACCGATACGAATATTGAAATTGAGTTCAAGTTTAGATTAACAAAACTCAAGTGCAATTTTTTATTATACAAAATTACATTATAAGAGAGAATATTTAAAATTGATAGAACATTGGAAGTAATTTTTAAGGAACTACATTTTCTTTGCTTCCAAAAAATCTATATTAAAATTATGCAGATAATTAGTAGAAAAGCAAGAAAAATTTAAAAATACTCGGCATGCTTTTTAAAAAATCGATTTTTTAAAGGACGTTTATCAACTAATATTCTTCTAAATAACTTAATAGCTTAATTATTAAAAGACTTCTAAGTTTATATTTATTCACTTAAATTTACATGAAAATACAGTTCTGAGTTTAAATTTGCAAAAAAAAATTGTGAAAATGGGTAATTTTTTATCCTTTTTCCTTGAGGAAAAATCATTATAGAATACCGAAAAAGAAATTTGTCCTAGCATCGCTTCCAATTCGGTGATTGGTAATCGAAAGACAGAACTTCTTGCAATGGCAATGATATGTAAAACTAATTAGAAATTATCCAAATTTGCAATACTTCCAGATGGCGAATTCTACATTTTCATGACTTCTTTGGAGTATCTTTTTTTTTTGGCTGGAATAAGATTTAAAAAACAACGACTTGAATTTGAATTCATGGTAAAATTAACAAAAAATAAATAATTTTTTTTACAAAATAACATCATAAAATATTATTAATTTTTAAAATTGATATTAATAAGATTTAAAAAATAACGAAGTGAATTTAATTCGTGGTAAAATCGAACAAAAATAAATAATTTTTTAAAAAAACTCTGAAAAAATTTTTAAAAGTATCGTCGTATCGATAGTAAAATATCGCCGATACCGATGTATCGGAAAATCTGAAGTATCGCCGATATATCGGTATTCGTTACATCCCTAGTTTCAATGCAGTTAGTAAAAACTCTCGAATTAAATCTGTAAAGAGGTTTTTATAAAATTAGTTATTAGTAGTCTAATTGATAAAAGTTGTAATTTAGACTGAGGCCACACGGGCGTTTTTAAAAAGCGGCGTTTCGGCTTTTTATATTAATTTAGAATTTTTTAAAAATTGAAAACTTTCAAATTTAATATAAAAATGATAGTTTAAAAAAACTTAAACACGCTTTCATATCAAAAGGAACTACAAAATAGAAAATAAATTGTAAGTATGAAGAGTTTCAGTAATCCCAATAATCAATTATGACTAATTAATTTTTATTAAGATTAAAATAAAAATTAAGTTATGTATTAACAAAATAATTCACGTATAGTAAAAAATCGTGGGGCGTTTCATGCTAAATGTTACAGTATATAGCAATTTTTCCCCACCCTTTTTCACTATCAGTGAATTATTTTGTTAATACATAACTTAATTTTTATTTTAATCTTACTCGTATTGGGATTTCTGGAACACAGACTCTTCATACTTACAAATTATTTTCTATTCTTTAGTTCCGTTTGTTATTAAAGCGAGTTTTTAAGTTTTTTTAAACTATAATTTATTTTCTTAATTTTTAGTCGCAATACGATGCCAAAAGTAATTATAATCAAAAGTCTCGATTTTTATCATATCTTATGTTTATTATACTATAGTTTATTTAAATACGGGCTGCTGTCAAGCTTGGTTTAGCTGCCTGTTAAATAGAATACTCTATTTTTCACAAGTCACCTTTTGTGTGGTTTTTACAGAGAAATAAACACGTTTTACTAAAGCCTATACAACAAAATGATTTTGTTTGCATTCAATAAACACAAATATCTTTATTACCTGTTACAACGTATTTACATTAATCCGTTAATAATATAGCATTATTCAATTGAATTATACTTATCTTCATGATGCAGTAATAAATATGATAATTTTTATTTTTATAAACATAATAAAAATGAATTTTCCACAAAGAACAAATAATGTTTATCATTGCGGTCTGAATAAATCCGCAACATTTGAGTATATAACTAATTAAGTTTTTTTAGATTTATTTTTCTACAAAACTAAATAGTTTGTTCGCAACCCACGATAAAATCGGTAGAGCAGACACCTCAAATATCTCAAATTAAAAAAATCTAGAAAACTATCTACTCATAGAATTTTAAATTTCGCCGGGTTTCGCAGTTAGGCGATCATTACAGATCAAAAAATATAGTGGTACTATTTGGTATTTCTTTTGTTGTATAGTGTAATTATTGAATATTTTACATGAGAAGTACCCCTACCCTTTTACTTATCTATCTATCTTTTACTATCTTTTACTTATCTTCGTATGTTGTCTTCAAATTAACTCGTAACAAGTTTTAATACTCTTACTAACATAGCTTTCAAGATAGCAAGTAATTACTAATTCCTTTGTGTGGGGAACATCCATTTCCTCGTAGCTTCCCCGTCAGTTTTTTACCTACGAAAGTTTCTTGTCTGCAAATTAATCCATACCAAATTTAAAGGCTTTTACTATTTTAGCTTTCCAGATATAACGCAATTGCTATTTACTTTGTCTGGGGAATACCCTTTCCTCGCAACTACCTCGCCGTGTCTTGTTTTCCAATTAAGTCATACCAAATTGAAAGACTCTTGCTATTATAGCTCTCAAGATATAAGATCATAATTAATTACTTTGTGTGGGGAGTGCTCCTTCCTCCGATCCTATTCTACCAATATTTTGACATACTTGCTCTCGAAATAGTCCATACCAAATTTGAATACTCTGACTGCTATAGCTTTAAAGATATACGATATTTCGTTCGTATGGGCGTGGCACAGCCCACCTTTATATCCATTAAATTATATTTCATCGGAACATAATGCGCCACAGGTTTCTATATCGAGAACCGTCAGCCTTTTCCAAAAAAGTTCATTTAAAAAACCTTTTCCAATTAGTACCGTTTCCGAAAACATTTTAAAAGGGTATATTTAACAAATGTACGTTGTCCATATCTTCAGCACGCAATTCATACATTCATTTTGCACAATAGCCTTCCGTATCGCGCTTTTTTTTAACCAGCTTCTCGTCCATGTCCTCCGCATTCGCTGTTTTTTTCGTATTTGTGATGTTCGTCGTCTGCTTCTTCATTTAAAATATCCGTGGCCAAAATAGCAATAGCAGCCCACTTTCTCTTCGACATTTCAATAAGTTTTTAATAAAAAAGAAAAATTATTGTTTACACTCCAATAGAAGAATACAAATGCCGTGTACTAGAAATCCTCATAAACATATGGTTTTCGCACATGCTAATATGTAAAACGCGTCCATCTGCTGCATGCCGTGTACTAATAACATACATGTAACCATTCAGATGTTTACACATGTATTGCTTCTGCAAATGTGTCCGCTTCGGCCACATATGTTACATTTGAATTTTGGGACAAAAATACATGCCGTGTACTATCAAAATTTTACAGCATGTAGCCACTACTACTTGTATAAAAAATGCAACCAATATGCTGAAAATTCTCGTGACGTCAGACCCACATACGTATGTGGATTTTTACATTCCGTGGCTTAAGGAAACATTTTTTTAAGTAATTATAAAATTTCAGAGAAATAAAATAATATAAATGCTTTCGTTTTTCTGCCACAAAAGTTTTAAGAAACCGTTACAGTTTTGCGATTCTGGAAAACCCAGCCCAGATGTGTGCTGAAGCAGATTAAGGCTACGCTAAAGCCAATTATTCCGCTCGATGATAGGTTACATACTTCACTTGGAGTCATCAGTATTTCTCCAAGAAACTTCATTCTGTGAGCAATTACAAATAGTGGTCTGAGGCAGGGTTGTCAGATGTGGCGATTTCTCGCCAAACGTGGCGATTTTAAAACTCGTTTGGCGTCTTAATTTTCGATTTGGCAACATGGCGATATTTTGGCGATTTATAAAGTAGTTGGCGATTTTGTTGGCTATTTTTCATGAGTCATAAACTTTTTTTGAGAAACTGAAAGTCAGTATGAAAAAATAACATTATATTTACTCTTGTAGTTTTATGTATGAATTTTTATACATTCATATGCATGTATGCGAACAAAATGTATTGAAAGAATATTTTCAACACATCAAAGCTCATCTGCAAAATAGAATGCAATTTGAACTTCTGGAAACGTAATTACGAGTTGTAAAATAAATAAACGTATATAACACTTTGTTGCACTTCTTCTGCACCTTCTCAAGAAATTTGCTCCACCATCCGCCCCCCCCAATTCATAGCTCTGTCATTTGTGAACCGATTTCAAAATTCTTGTTTTGTTGAAAGGGTCTGACAAAAATTGGTCGAAAAATTTTTTTGTTGAAAGTCGGAGGCGGAAATTCCCCCCATGCATAACTCTGTCATTTGTGAACCGATTTTCAAAATTCTTGTTTCGTTTGAAAGTGTTTGACAAAACTTGGTCTTAAGATTTGTTTGTCGAAAATCGGAGTGAAATTTGCTTTTGAAAGGGTTTGCTAGCAGTTTGGCCCAATAATTCTTCTTGACTTAATTACTCATTTCTGCACTTGCACCCCTTTGCTTCTCAACCCCTTAGTTAGACTGAAAGCATTACGAACCACGAAATAAAATAACTGAAAATTTATTAGTATATAATCAGGTATGTTATGAAAAACGATTTACACACAAAAACGATTTGAAAATGATAAAAGATATGAATATGTTTGCTATAGTCCTTTTGTCAATAATTTTCAAATTAGTTTTTAATAGTTTTCTGTTAAATTTCTTCTCACAGATCTAATATATTGATTATATTTTATCTTCTCGTGCACTTTTGAAAATTCAGTAGCTTGAGTTTGGCTCGAAACTAATTGTCAAAATCGGTCAGAATTCATCACACCTTTTCAAAGCAATCGTATTGAAAACATTTTGAAAAGATCGTTTTCCATCACCTACCTGAATATTAATTAATTTCAGTTTGTTTATTTTGAGGATAGGAATTATTTTTTAAAGATTTACATTATAAAATTTTCTGTGTTCCCTGAAAAATAATACAAAATTAGTTACGTGATGTTAATATATCGCCCCGTACCATGCCTATTTAATTCAATCTTCTATGAAAAATTTAGCATTTTGCAGCGAAGCGTATCGTGTAAATTGGACGACCATTGTTACGAACAGTGCTGTTAGGAGTTTTTTCCCAAAAATCGTCAAATTTGGAAAATAAAATTGTCATGATTTTCGAAAAATTTCGTAAAAAAATCGTCACACTACAAATCAACTGTTTTATAAAAAACCAACACTGTTTTATAAAAATAAAACAATAATTTCTATACAAAGTAACAATTCAGCTGTTTTATTAAAAAATAAAAACTTAAACACAAAACAGCAAAGTTAAGAAACAGAAGTTTAACGCCAATATACCCTTATAGACACAAACACATTTCAGTACATTATTTGTACAATAAACCTTACTTTCTAACTTTATTGTTTTATCTTTAAGAAATTTATTATTTGACATATTGTCATAATTATATTTTAAATGAAATTTATTTGTTAATGGTTATTAAGCATTTGTCTATATGCATTTCATTGGCGCTTTTACCAAATCGTCAGTAGACTTCAACCACAACTTTGAACAGTTACAAACCTCTTATTTTATGCACAGACTTTTAAAAACCATTTGAGAATTTACAAACGATATTATTTTTGAAAATCACAAAAGAATAAAATAAGTGTAGTAGGCTTAGAAACTTATCCAAAACTCAACAAATATTTTATATTCGATATGAAGCTATTTTATTTTTCTACACCTCATCTGGCTACACTAGTACATATACATATTTACATGTATGATATTTTGTTTACTTTCATTAAAGCAGAAACCGGCAAACACATACTAATACATTTCGCTTGTATGGGTTTTATTTCGCAACTCTAGCTCTTACAAAAATTTTGTTAAGCCTACAGTACACGGAATTTTCAGCATATTGGTTGCATTTTTTATACAAGTAGTAGTGGCTACATTCTGTAAAATTTTGATAGTACACGGTATGTATTTTTGTCCCAAAATCAAATGTAACATACATATGTGGCCGAAGCGGACCACGGCATGCAGCAGATGGACGCGTTTTACATATTAGCATATGCGAAAGCCATATGTTTATGAGGATTTCTAGTACACGGTATTTGTATTCTTCTATTTAAGTTGTAAACAACAATTTTTCTTTTTTATTAAAAACTTATTGAAATGTCGCAGAGAAAGTGGGCTGCTATTGCTATTTTGGCCACGGATATTTTAAATGAAGAATATATGAATGAATATACCCTTTTAAAACGTTTTCGGGAACGGTACTAATTGGAAAAGGTTTTTGAAATGAACTTTTTTGGAAAAGGCTGACGGTTCTCGAGATAGAAGCCTGTGGCGCCTTAGGTTCCGATGAAATATAATTTAATGGATATAAAGGTGGGCTGTGGCACGCCCATACGAACGAAAAATCTTATATCTTGAAAGCTATAGCAGTCAGAATATTAAAATGTGGCATGGACTATTTCGAGAGCAAGATATGAAGTATGTCAAAATATTTGTAGAATAGAATCGGGGGAAGGAGCACTCCCCACACAAAGTAATTAATTATAATCTTATATCTTGAGAGCTATAATAGCAAGAGTCTTCAAATTTGGTATGACTTAATTGGAAAACAAGACACGGCGCGTTAGTTGCGAGGAAAGGGTACTCCCCATACAAAGTAAATGGCAATTGCGTTATATCTGGAAAGCTAAGATAGTAAAAGCCTTTAAATTTGGTATGGATTAATTTGCAGACAAGACACTATCGTAGGTAAAAAACTGGCGGGGAAGCTACGAGGAAATGGATATTCGCCACACAAAGGAATTAGTAATTACTTGATATCTTGAAAGCTATGTTAGTAATAGTCTTAAAACCTGCTACGAGTTAATTTGTAGACAATATACAAAGATAAGTAAAAGGCTGGCGGGGGTAGGGGGTACTTCTCATGTAAAATAATCAATAACAACACTATACAACGAAAGAAATACCAAATAGTACCACTGTATTTTTTGATCTGTTATGATCGTCTAGCTGCGAAACCAGACGAAATTTAAAATTCTATGAGTAGATACTTTTCTAGATTTTTTTAATTTGAAATATTTGAGGAGTCTGCTCTATCGATTTTATGGTGGGTTGCGAACGAACTATTTAGTTTTGTAGAAAAATAAATCTAAAAAAACTTAATTAGTAATATACTCAAATGTTGCGGGTTTATTCAGACCGCAATGATAAACATTATTTGTTCTTTGTGGAAAATTAATTTTCCTTATGTTTATAAAAAATAAAAATTATCATATTTATTACTGCATCATGAAGATAAGTATAATTCAATTGAATAATGCTATATTATCAACGTATAAATGTAGTTACGTTGTAACAGGTAATAAATATATTTGTGTTTATTGAATGCAACACAAAATCATTTTGTTGTAAAACTTTAGTAAAACGTGTTTATTTCTCTGTACAAACCACACAAAAGGTGACTTGTGCAAAATAGAGTATTCTATTTAACAAGCAGGTAAAACAAGCTTGGCAGCAGCCCGTATTTAAATAAACTATAGTACTAAACATAAGATATGATAAAAATCGAGGCTTTTGATTATAATTACTTTTGGCATCGTATTGCGACTAAAAATTAAGAAACTAAATTATAGTTTTAAAAAACTTTAAAACACGCTTTAATAACAAACGGAACTGAATAATACAAAATAATTTGTAAGTATGAAGAGTCTGTATTCCAGAAATCCCAATAATCAATTATGACTTATTAATTTTTAATACAAGTAAGATTAAAATAAAAATTAAGTTATGTATTAACAAAATAATTCACTTATAGTAAAAAAGGGTGGGGGCAATTTTCTATATATTGTAACATTTAACATAAAGCGCCCCACGATTTTTTACTATAAGTGAATTATTTTGTTAATACATAACTTAATTTTTATTTTAATCGTATTAAATATTAATTAGTCATAATTGATTATTGCGATTGCTGAAACTCTTCATACTTACAATTTATTTTCTATTTTTTAGTTCCGTTTGATATTAAAGGGTGTTTAAGTTTTTTTAAACTATCATTTTTATATTAAATTGGAAAGTTCTAAATTTTTTTAAAATTCTAATTTAATATAAAAAGCAGAAACGATGCGTTTTAAAAACGCCCGTGTGGCCTCAGTCTAAATTACAACTTTTATCAATTATACTACTAATAATTAATTTTATAAAACCTCTTTACAGATTTAATTCGTGAGTTTTTACTAACTGCATTGAAACCTCTAATAATAAATATGCATAAACATATACACAATACGAAAAAATTCCTACAAAATTTGGTAGGAAACACCCAACTGGCAACGCTTTCAATGGGTACATACGGTTAGAACATGTTCTGACAAAAATTTTTGCTGTTACATATTTGCGACAGCTACATGCGCATGTAAAAAATATTGCACGTGTCACAATTCACATGTAACAAGGTAGTACACGGCATGTGAAAAATACCCATAGGCGTATTGATAGCTACATGTGGTACACATACGAATGTTTACTTCATGAGAGTGTCCCAAAAAGTGGAAGTACACGGCATGTAGCAAATGTAGCTTCATTATGACGTCAAAATTACGTCAGAGCCACATGCGCATGTCGATTTTTACATTCCGGTACTGTAGGCTTTAGTGTATATCAAGCAATAGCAAGAAACAAGCTATAATACAACCTGCTTGTTTGAATGTTCATGCCACACTGAATGATTTTATTTACTTTTAGTTAATACGTGTGGGTGCATATGTGTGAGAGTAAAAGAGTAAAAAACCAACCCCATGTGATATGTTTTGCCGGTTCCTGCATTAAAGTAAGTGCATTAATAAAAGACTGGTTTTTAATGCTTGCACTTGTACTACGTACATACATATGTATGTATGCACGTATGTATGTTAATATGTATTATGCTTAAACTATGTATGAATTATTAAGTACCTACCTACTGTTAGACATTTTTTGGGCTCTTTTAATATTAAAATACTATTTAGGGAGTTCACAACAGCCTTCTAAAATGTGTCTTAATATATCGACGTTTCAATTTTAGTCTTTTATTATGGGTGGGCAAGTTTGTTGTTTTTGTTTTGCATGTAAATGAAATTTTCTACCAGATGACAAGTTTTAACGTTCAAGAAGCATGTGTTTTTCAATGCGGCAATATTTTACATAAAGAATTTGTGTGTGGTTTAAGTGTATTGGTGTTTCTTTGTCATGTTGATAGCTCAGCAGCTAAATTTACAACAAGATACGCTTTGGGACAGTCATATATTAGTTGTAATGATACTAGTCAAAAAACTACAGTCATATTACTAGTTGTAACAAGACTAGTAACTATACTAGTAGAAAAGGACAATTATATTAGTAGATGTATCGAGACTTGTAACGATACTAGTAAAAAAAAGACACAATTTTCAGGTATACGACTTATATATGAAATATATTTTTAGCTCTTAAAAAGATAAGTAGAAAGTGGCTCAGTGGGTAGAGTACATGCCTTGAAATATGAGGAATGTGTGTTCGTACCCCGCCAGAGCCAAAGTTTTTTAAGAACTACAAAACGATAAATAAAAAAACTAGTAAGAGCACTACTTTACAGCAACTGGTATTCCAACTGGGATATCACTGTATATAAATGAGCTAGTTGTGCTCCTATGACAACCTAATGTTAAAATCGAATCGTTATATGAAAAAAACATAGATAGGCAACTAGTCTGATTTAAAAAGCAACTAGTATGTAAACACATACTAGTCATTTTGTCTGCAGGGAGGTACCAAGCACTATCGTGCTTGTGTTGTTGTTTGTTGTGTATTTGGAGTTCGTGTTCTATACATGTAAATAGTGGGAAATATTCGGCAAACCTCGTCGTTACTTTTATTACTTTAATATGCTGTACTTTGTATCGTTGCTCACAATGATGAAGGAGCACTCCCCACACAAAGTAATTAATTATAATCTTATATCTTGAGAGCTATAATAGCAAGAGTCTTCAAATTTGGTATGACTTAATTGGAAAACAAGACACGGCGCGTTAGTTGCGAGGAAAGGGTACTCCCCATACAAAGTAAATGGCAATTGCGTTATATCTGGAAAGCTAAGATAGTAAAAGCCTTTAAATTTGGTATGGATTAATTTGCAGACAAGACACTATCGTAGGTAAAAAACTGGCGGGGAAGCTACGAGGAAATGGATATTCGCCACACAAAGGAATTAGTAATTACTTGATATCTTGAAAGCTATGTTAGTAATAGTCTTAAAACCTGCTACGAGTTAATTTGTAGACAATATACAAAGATAAGTAAAAGACTGGCGGGGGTAGGGGGTACTTCTCATGTAAAATAATCAATAACAACACTATACAACGAAAGAAATACCAAATAGTACCACTGTATTTTTTGATCTGTTATGATCGCCTAGCTGCGAAACCAGACGAAATTTAAAATTCTATGAGTAGATACTTTTCTAGATTTTTTTAATTTGAAATATTTGAGGAGTCTGCTCTATCGATTTTATGGTGGGTTGCGAACGAACTATTTAGTTTTGTAGAAAAATAAATCTAAAAAAACTTAATTAGTAATATACTCAAATGTTGCGGGTTTATTCAGACCGCAATGATAAACATTATTTGTTCTTTGTGGAAAATTAATTTTTCTTATGTTTATAAAAAATAAAAATTATCATATTTATTACTGCATCATGAAGATAAGTATAATTCAATTGAATAATGCTATATTATCAACGTATAAATGTAGTTACGTTGTAACAGGTAATAAATATATTTGTGTTTATTGAATGCAACACAAAATCATTTTGTTGTAAAACTTTAGTAAAACGTGTTTATTTCTCTGTACAAACCACACAAAAGGTGACTTGTGCAAAATAGAGTATTCTATTTAACAAGCAGGTAAAACAAGCTTGGCAGCAGCCCGTATTTAAATAAACTATAGTACTAAACATAAGATATGATAAAAATCGAGGCTTTTGATTATAATTACTTTTGGCATCGTATTGCGACTAAAAATTAAGAAACTAAATTATAGTTTTAAAAAACTTTAAAACACGCTTTAATCAATTATGACTTATTAATTTTTAATACAAGTAAGATTAAAATAAAAATTAAGTTATGTATTAACAAAATAATTCACTTATAGTAAAAAAGGGTGGGGGGCAATTTTCTATATATTGTAACATTTAACATAAAGCGCCCCACGATTTTTTACTATAAGTGAATTATTTTGTTAATACATAACTTAATTTTTATTTTAATCGTATTAAATATTAATTAGTCATAATTGATTATTGCGATTGCTGAAACTCTTCATACTTACAATTTATTTTCTATTTTTTAGTTCCGTTTGATATTAAAGGGTGTTTAAGTTTTTTTAAACTATCATTTTTATATTAAATTGGAAAGTTCTCAATTTTTTTAAAATTCTAATTTAATATAAAAAGCAGAAACGATGCGTTTTAAAAACGCCCGTGTGGCCTCAGTCTAAATTACAACTTTTATCAATTATACTTCTAATAATTAATTTTATAAAACCTCTTTACAGATTTAATTCGTGAGTTTTTACTAACTGCATTGAAACCTCTAATAATAAATATGCATAAACATATACACAATACGAAAAAATTCCTACAAAATTTGGTAGGAAACACCCAACTGGCAACGCTTTCAATGGGTACATACGGTTAGAACATGTTCTGACAAAAATTTTTGCTGTTACATATTTGTGACAGCTACATGCGCATGTAAAAAATATTGCACGTGTCACAATTCACATGTAACAAGGTAGTACACGGCATGTGAAAAATACCCATAGGCGTATGCGTATTGATAGCTACATGTGGTACACATACGAATGTTTACTTCATGAGAGTGTCCCAAAAAGTGGAAGTACACGGCATGTAGCAAATGTAGCTTCATTATGACGTCAAAATTACGTCACAGCCACATGCGCATGTCGATTTTTACATTCCGGTACTGTAGGCTTTAGTGTATATCAAGCAATAGCAAGAAACAAGCTATAATACAACCTGCTTGCTTGAATGTTCATGCCACACTGAATGATTTTATTTACTTTTAGTTAATACGTGTGGGTGCATATGTGTGAGAGTAAAAGAGTAAAAAACCAACCCCATGTGATATGTTTTGCCGGTTCCTGCATTAAAGTAAGTGCATTAATAAAAGACTGGTTTTTTATGCTTGCACTTGTACTACGTACATACATATGTATGTATGCACGTATGTATGTTAATATGTATTATGCTTAAACTATGTATGAATTATTAAGTACCTACCTACTGTTAGACATTTTTTGGGCTCTTTTAATATTAAAATACTATTTAGGGAGTTCACAACAGCCTTCTAAAATGTGTCTTAATATATCGACGTTTCAATTTTAGTCTTTTATTATGGGTGGGCAAGTTTGTTGTTTTTGTTTTGCATGTAAATGAAATTTTCTACCAGATGACAAGTTTTAACGTTCAAGAAGCATGTGTTTTTCAATGCGGCAACATTTTACATAAAGAATTTGTGTGTGGTTTAAGTGTATTGGTGTTTCTTTGTCATGTTGATAGCTCAGCAGCTAAATTTACAACTAGATACGCTTTGGGACAGTCATATATTAGTTGTAATGATACTAGTCAAAAAACTACAGTCATATTACTAGTTGTAACAAGACTAGTAACTATACTAGTAGAAAAGGACAATTATATTAGTAGATGTATCGAGACTTGTAACGATACTAGTAAAAAAAAGACACAATTTTCAGGTATACGACTTATATATGAAATATATTTTTAGCTCTTAAAAAGATAAGTAGAAAGTGGCTCAGTGGGTAGAGTACATGCCTTGAAATATGAGGAATGTGTGTTCGTACCCCGCCTGAGCCAAAGTTTTTTTAAGAACTACAAAACGATAAATAAAAAAACTAGTAAGAGCACTACTTTACAGCAACTGGTATTCCAACTGGGATATCACTGTATATAAATGAGCTAGTTGTGCTCCTATGACAACCTAATGTTAAAATCGAATCGTTATATGAAAAAAACATAGATAGGCAACTAGTCTGATTTAAAAAGCAACTAGTATGTAAACACATACTAGTCATTTTGTCTGCAGGGAGGTACCAAGCACTATCGTGCTTGTGTTGTTGTTTGTTGTGTATTTGGAGTTCGTGTTCTATACATGTAAATAGTGGGAAATATTCGGCAAACCTCGTCGTTACTTTTATTACTTTAATATGCTGTACTTTGTATCGTTGCTCACAATGATGAAGGAGCACTCCCCACACAAAGTAATTAATTATAATCTTATATCTTGAGAGCTATAATAGCAAGAGTCTTCAAATTTGGTATGACTTAATTGGAAAACAAGACACGGCGCGTTAGTTGCGAGGAAAGGGTACTCCCCATACAAAGTAAATGGCAATTGCGTTATATCTGGAAAGCTAAGATAGTAAAAGCCTTTAAATTTGGTATGGATTAATTTGCAGACAAGACACTATCGTAGGTAAAAAACTGGCGGGGAAGCTACGAGGAAATGGATATTCGCCACACAAAGGAATTAGTAATTACTTGATATCTTGAAAGCTATGTTAGTAATAGTCTTAAAACCTGCTACGAGTTAATTTGTAGACAATATACAAAGATAAGTAAAAGACTGGCGGGGGTAGGGGGTACTTCTCATGTAAAATAATCAATAACAACACTATACAACGAAAGAAATACCAAATAGTACCACTGTATTTTTTGATCTGTTATGATCGCCTAGCTGCGAAACCAGACGAAATTTAAAATTCTATGAGTAGATACTTTTCTAGATTTTTTTAATTTGAAATATTTGAGGAGTCTGCTCTATCGATTTTATGGTGGGTTGCGAACGAACTATTTAGTTTTGTAGAAAAATAAATCTAAAAAAACTTAATTAGTAATATACTCAAATGTTGCGGGTTTATTCAGACCGCAATGATAAACATTATTTGTTCTTTGTGGAAAACTAATTTTTCTTATGTTTATAAAAATAAAAATTATCATATTTATTACTGCATCATGAAGATAAGTATAATTCAATTGAATAATGCTATATTATCAACGTATAAATGTAGTTACGTTGTAACAGGTAATAAATATATTTGTGTTTATTGAATGCAACACAAAATCATTTTGTTGTAAAACTTTAGTAAAACGTGTTTTTTTCTCTGTACAAACCACACAAAAGGTGACTTGTGCAAAATAGAGTATTCTATTTAACAAGCAGGTAAAACAAGCTTGGCAGCAGCCCGTATTTAAATAAACTATAGTACTAAACATAAGATATGATAAAAATCGAGGCTTTTGATTATAATTACTTTTGGCATCGTATTGCGACTAAAAATTAAGAAACTAAATTATAGTTTTAAAAAACTTTAAAACACGCTTTAATAACAAACGGAACTGAATAATACAAAATAATTTGTAAGTATGAAGAGTCTGTATTCCAGAAATCCCAATAATCAATTATGACTTATTAATTTTTAATACAAGTAAGATTAAAATAAAAATTAAGTTATGTATTAACAAAATAATTCACTTATAGTAAAAAAGGGTGGGGGCAATTTTCTATATATTGTAACATTTAACATAAAGCGCCCCACAATTTTTTACTATAAGTGAATTATTTTGTTAATACATAACTTAATTTTTATTTTAATCGTATTAAATATTAATTAGTCATAATTGATTATTGCGATTGCTGAAACTCTTCATACTTACAATTTATTTTCTATTTTTTAGTTCCGTTTGATATTAAAGGGTGTTTAAGTTTTTTTAAACTATCATTTTTATATTAAATTGGAAAGTTCTCAATTTTTTTAAAATTCTAATTTAATATAAAAAGCAGAAACGCTGCGTTTTAAAAACGCCCGTGTGGCCTCAGTCTAAATTACAACTTTTATCAATTATACTACTAATAATTAATTTTATAAAACCTCTTTACAGATTTAATTCGTGAGTTTTTACTAACTGCATTGAAACCTCTAATAATAAATATGCATAAACATATACACAATACGAAAAAATTCCTACAAAATTTGGTAGGAAACACCCAACTGGCAACGCTTTCAATGGGTACATACGATTAGAACATGTTCTGACAAAAATTTTTGCTGTTACATATTTGTGACAGCTACATGCGCATGTAAAAAATATTGCACGTGTCACAATTCACATGTAACAAGGTAGTACACGGCATGTGAAAAATACCCATAGGCGTATGCGTATTGATAGCTACATGTGGTACACATACGAATGTTTACTTCATGAGAGTGTCCCAAAAAGTGGAAGTACACGGCATGTAGCAAATGTAGCTTCATTATGACGTCAAAATTACGTCAGAGCCACATGCGCATGTCGATTTTTACATTCCGGTACTGTAGGCTTTAGTGTATATCAAGCAATAGCAAGAAACAAGCTATAATACAACCAGCTTGCTTGAATGTTCATGCCACACTGAATGATTTTATTTACTTTTAGTTAATACGTGTGGGTGCATATGTGTGAGAGTAAAAGAGTAAAAAACCAACCCCATGTGATATGTTTTGCCGGTTCCTGCATTAAAGTAAGTGCATTAATAAAAGACTGGTTTTTTATGCTTGCACTTGTACTACGTACATACATATGTATGTATGCACGTATGTATGTTAATATGTATTATGCTTAAACTATGTATGAATTATTAAGTACCTACCTACTGTTAGACATTTTTTGGGCTCTTTTAATATTAAAATACTATTTAGGGAGTTCACAACAGCCTTCTAAAATGTGTCTTAATATATCGACGTTTCAATTTTAGTATTTTATTATGGGTGGGCAAGTTTGTTGTTTTTGTTTTGCATGTAAATGAAATTTTCTACCAGATGACAAGTTTTAACGTTCAAGAAGCATGTGTTTTTCAATGCGGCAATATTTTACATAAATAATTTGTGTGTGGTTTAAGTGTATTGGTGTTTCTTTGTCATGTTGATAGCTCAGCAGCTAAATTTACAACTAGATACGCTTTGGGACAGTCATATATTAGTTGTAATGATACTAGTCAAAAAACTACAGTCGTATTACTAGTTGTAACAAGACTAGTAACTATACTAGTAGAAAAGGACAATTATATTAGTAGATGTATCGAGACTTGTAACGATACTAGTAAAAAAAAGACACAATTTTCAGGTATACGACTTATATATGAAATATATTTTTAGCTCTTAAAAAGATAAGTAGAAAGTGGCTCAGTGGGTAGAGTACATGCCTTGAAATATGAGGAATGTGTGTTCGTACCCCGCCTGAGCCAAAGTTTTTTTAAGAACTACAAAACGATAAATAAAAAAACTAGTAAGAGCACTACTTTACAGCAACTGGTATTCCAACTGGGATATCACTGTATATAAATGAGCTAGTTGTGCTCCTATGACAACCTAATGTTAAAATCGAATCGTTATATGAAAAAAACATAGATAGGCAACTAGTCTGATTTAAAAAGCAACTAGTATGTAAACACATACTAGTCATTTTGTCTGCAGGGAGGTACCAAGCACTATCGTGCTTGTGTTGTTGTTTGTTGTGTATTTGGAGTTCGTGTTCTATACATGTAAATAGTGGGAAATATTCGGCAAACCTCGTCGTTACTTTTATTACTTTAATATGCTGTACTTTGTATCGTTGCTCACAATGAAATTTTAAGGTGTAACGATATTGCTATTTCCAAATTAGGGAATTCACATTGTGAATTCCCTAATTGATACTTCACTTGATTTTACTGCCTCGCTGCTAATAGAAGTCATTTGTTAAGAAATTTAATTTATTATACTAAATTGAATAAAGGGTTGCATATATACTATATATATTAAAGAAAGTGTCTCATTTATTTAAAAACAAAAAAAATTATTAATTTAACTTAAAACAAAGTTAAGCCTCGTACATTATTTGGTGCCGAAACCCGGGACTGCTGAATAAATGATTGCAAGTTGGAGTAACGAATTGTAATCTCATCGCTCTTGGAACTTAATGCTGGAATTGTTTGGCTAAAACTGCTTGCTTTTGGAAGATATTTGGAACAGTGGAACTTGCTTCAACATAACAATAAGGTTTGGAACTCTGCGTTACCATTGCTGAAATTTATGAATTCCTGGAAAATTTTATGTATGCATGAAATTTTGTATTGTATTATAAACTTATAAAAGTGAAAGGTGTTTTGAATAAAATGGCGGATGTTTACCAACTTGTAGAGGAACAAAAAAATTTATTTGAAAACTTAAAGCGAACTGCTAGGTTATATAATTCAAGACAGCGTATAACGAATGGGTTTGCACAAAGTGTTTTAGAAGAAATATAGTCTATTTTTTTGCAATTTAAGGACGGGAATACCCAATTATGTTCCGTAGTCCGTGGGAATACTATTAATCAGGAAACTAGTTCGTATTTCGAAGAGGATCCTTATTATCAATTTCGAGATGCATTTTTTGTCCTTAAAAGCCAGTTGCTCGATTTCATAGATTCTTCTAGTTCTCGTTCTCCTGAAATTCAATCCAGTACGTTTGCTGGTCCCTCTCATTCTAGAAATGAAACATTTTTGGTTCAGGCTCGTTTACCGAAAATTGATTTGCCAGTTTTTAGTTTATCTATCTTGGATGTCCTATCAGGACATGTTCGTTTCTTTAGTGTACAATAATTCTGGCCTAACTGATGTTCAAAAATTTTGTTTTTTGAAAAGTTCTTGTCAAGGAACTCCATTGGATATCGTGAATGAATATCCAGCAACGGATTCAAGCTATGCTTTAGCTTGGAAATCGCTCAAGGCCAGATACCACAACAAAAGAAAAATAGTTGATACTATTTTTAAAAAATTATTTTCTATACCTGCCTCTGATGGCTCTACGAAAAGCATTCAACTCATTTTAGATACAACCCGATCTAGTATTGCCCTACTGTGTACTTTAGAAATAAATACCGAATGTGAGCATGCTATGCTTATTTATATGACTGTAAATAAGCTAGATATACAGACGCGTAGGGAGTGGGAGCAATCGCTCAACACATCAACTGATATCCCTCCAACTGAAGATTTATTAAAATTTTTGGATTCAACATTTCGAACATTAGAGACTATTTCTGATCATACTGATTCAAGCCCTAATGTATCTTTTTTGAAACCAAAAAACCCCTCTTATCAAAATAAAAGTAAAAACAATTTTCGACGTTATGTAAATGCTGTTTCAACAAATAACGACTCCAATTGCCCCTGTTGCAATAAACGCCATCTTCTTTTCAAATGTTTTAAATTTTCTGCTTTAGCATCTGCTGAAGAAGACATTTTTTGAATTCAAAGCGAATATGTCGGAATTGTCTAATATTAGGCCACCTAAGTAACATATGCCATGTAGCTTCTCGTTGTCAATTCTGTCAACAAAACCACCACACCACTGTTCATAGCGAGTATTTCACAAACCGTTCAATTGAAACTTCATTTCCTGAACCTGTTACGACTTCTCAAATACCCTCGTCTTCTCAAGAGCCTGATAACGTCACCGCTCACGTCGTTGATAATGGTAAAACATTTAGTGGTAGAAAAAGGCCCCAAGTCCTCCTTGTTACGGTACGTGTTGTGCTGAAAACCTCTCAGTGCGATTTTGTTTTACGTGCTCTTCTTGATCAATGTGCTCAGGCTACATTTATTACTAAAAAGGCCACAGATGCCTTAAACTCATCTTACAAAAAAGACTTTGTTGAAATAAGCGGAGTAGGTGGAGATCAGCCCACAATTTCAAGGAAATATGGCTTTAGTGCTATCCAAAATAACGGGATATCAACCTATGGCTATAAACGAATAATTATTACCTGATTTGAAGAAATTTTCTTTGGCTGATCCTCAGTTTTCAAAACCTGGTGAAGTTGACCTTCTGTTAGGAGGAGATATTTACGAAGATATCGTGCTACCTCAGCAGCATAAATTTTGTGATGGTTTGTTCTTGCAACTTACTCATTTCGGGTGGATAGTTTCTGGCCCTACTCCTGATAATTCTTATCAGCACACTATCACAGTAAATGTTTGCTCATTAGATAAGCAATTGCAGTCCTTTTGGGAACAGGAAGATCTGCTAGAGAAAAAAATTTTTAACAGAAGAAGAAATCCTGTGTGAACAACATTTCAAAAACACTACCTCTCGAGATCCATCTGGACGTTATACCGTGTCACTACTATTTTAATCGCTGCTTAAGGGTCACCCACTTCCTGATTTTGCACATACAGACTATGCTGCACTTTCACGATTGAAAAATGTCGAATTGAAATGTAAATTAAATAAGAAGTTTGGAAAACTTTATACAGATTTTATGGACGAATACGAACGTCTTGGACATATTGAAAAGGTTGGCACTTATCCTCGAGATTTGAATAAAAATGGGTCCTTTCTGCCTCATCATGGGGTTTTAAGAGTAAGTAGTTCTACTACTAAATTGAGAGCTGTTTTCGATGGTAGCTGTAAGCGGTCTGCTCAATCGTCGTTGAATGACAGCTGGCTCTGCATTGCAAAATGATTTGCCAACAATTATAAATCGGTGGAGACGTTTTAAAATTGGTTTTCGGACAGACTTGGAGAAAATGTTTAGGTTAATACTTGTGGTCCAAGAACAACGAAAGTTTCAACAAATTTTGTTGAGAAATATAGGCTCTGAAGAGATTTCAATTAACAAGTTTTCGACAGTTACTTATGGTACAACACCTTCGTCCTTTCTTTCGATTAGGGTTTTACAACAACTAGCGTTAGATGAAAAGAAAAAATACCCCTTGGCCTGTAGCGTGCTAAATTCAGATACTTATGCCGATGACGTTATTTCTGGAGCCGATAGTCTATCAGAAGCCTACCAATTACATATTCAATTATGCCAGCTAGTTAATGAAGGCAAGTTTAGTTTGCGTAAATGGACAACAAATTCAAAAGAATTGCTAGATTTGAGTCCTGTGGACTTAAGAGAAAATTCAGAAGTATTTGAACTAAATCAACTTAATACAGTAAAGGCTCTTGGTCTTAAGTGGAATACGGTAGATTATTGCTTTTTATTTCAAATTAATTTTGAAAATACATCCGTGGTTACGAAGAGAAGTTTGCTCTCAGATTCAGCGAGACTTTATGATCCTCTAGGCTGGCTTTCCCCTACCACGGTCTTAAGTGGAATACGGTAGATGATTGCTTTTTATTTCAAATTAATTTTGAAAATACATCCGTGGTTACGAAGAGAAGTTTGCTCTCAGATTCAGCGAGACTTTATGATCCTCTAGGCTGGCTTTCCCCTACCACGGTTCTTGCAAAAATCGAATTTCAAAACTTATGGTTACTGGGCATTGAATGGAATGATGCTCTGGAAAAGAGATGGTTAACATATCCTAACAATTTAAAATATCTTGAAAATATTGAAATTCCTCGTTGGATTGGAACTCGTAGGAGTATTAAAATTGAAATTCATGGCTTTTCCGACTCGTCTAAGTTGGCTTACGCTGCTGCTGTCTATTCTAAGACTATTTCAGATTTTGGTGCAAAGGTGCATTTAAAGCGCTTAACAATACCTCGAAAGGAATTGTGTGGTGCAACTCTATTGGCAAACCACATCACTTGATCAAGAAATTTCTAATGTTTATTATTGGACTGATAGAACAACTGTGCTTTCATGGATACGCGGTCAATCGTCGAGGTGGTCCGTATACGTTGGAAACAGAGTTGCTGAGATTCAACGCAGATCTCATACATCTCAATGGCGATATACTATATTTACACGCGCCGACTGCGCCTCCCGTGGTATATCGTCGAATGAATTAGTTGAACATGAACTATGGTGGCATGGCCCTAAATGGCTAATTGAACCTTCAGAAAACTGGCCAAAACAGCCTAATAGCCCATTCAGGCTGCAAATTAAAAGTGTTCATACTGCGTTTGACTTGATTTCGGCTGTCATTTGGCACTTGAAAAATCTTCCATTTCATACAGTGTCTATGAATTTCGCACTTTTATGGTCACAATACATTCTTTTCCTTCGCTTAAAATATTTTTATAATTTTTGTATTTTAATTAAAACAAATATCAACTAATTTTTTTTACCCCCACAGTTGTATATATGTTGCTCCAAAAAAGGAACTTTAGAACTAAAACAGGTATGTTCATTGCAATTTCAAATTAATTGTGCCGAAATTAAGGAAAATAACTTAATTTGGGATATGACAAAATGTATGGGAAATTACTTAAATTCAAGTTGATTTCAGCAGAAATCAAGAAAAACTTAAGACGTCACGAGAATTTTCAGCATATTGGTTGCATTTTTTATACAAGTAGTAGTTGATACATGCTGTAAAATTTTGACAGTACACGGCATGTATTTTTGTCCCAAAACTCAAATGTAACATATGTGGGCGAAGCGGACACATTTGCAGAAGCAATACATGTGTAAACATTTGAATGGTTACATGTATGTTACTAGTACACGGCATGCAGCAGATGGACGCGTTTTATATATTAGCATGTGCAAAAGCCATATGTTTATGAGGATTTCAAGTACACGGCATTTGTATTCTTCTATTCGAGTTGTAAACAATAATTGATTTCATCGTCGGTCCATATATACTGTATTTTTCTGTCGCCTGCTGTTGACTTTCTTTGTCGACGAGACTTTAATTGAGAAGGCGCACCGTTGGAATCATCGTCGTCGACAATAACAACATTATTTTCACTCATATTTTAGTAAATTAATATAATAAAGGCACGAATTAAATCCCAAATTAAATGCACAAATTAAATGGAATAGCAAGACAAATTTATTTAGTAAAAATCAAAACAAACACAGCTGTTTATCACTATCAGACAAACTAACTTTTATAGAAATTTTTTAAAGTTATTACATAATTATTACTTTCTAAATTTAAGATATGGGTCGAAACAAAAATTTAAAATTTTTGTTTGCTTTAATAGAGCATTTCAAAATGGTGAATTTTGAAAAAAACCGAAAAATAAATTTTTTTCATATATAAAGGCTTGTAATTCAGTGAACTTTTGTCTGATCAACACAGTATAAATATGAACTGAAAGAGGAGAAACATATCTATGCAACAATCCCAAATTTGCTCAATTCAAGTAAACAGTACTCAAGATTTTTGTAAATATCTTTACAAACTGCAAAAAAACTAGTTTTTTTGCGAATATCTCGAAAACGTTTCTTAAGAAAAATAAATTAATGCCATATTAATGTTCAGCAGCCCCAATTTATCTTAAAAAACATCTAATTTTTGAGGTGCATTTGTTTTGTGAACTAGTGCTATCAACGGATAAATGTAGTTACCTTGTAAAATGTAATAAAGATATTTGTGTTTATTGAATGCAATACAAAATCATATTGTTGTATAGGCTTTGGTAAAACGTATTTATTTCTCTGTAAAAACCACACAAAAGGTGACTTGTGAAAAATACAGTATTCTATTTAACAGGCAATTAAACCAAACTTGACAGCAGCCCGTATTTAAATAAACTATTGTATAATAAACATAAGATATGCTAAAAGTCGAGGCTTTTGATTATAATTACTTTTGGCATCGTATTGCGACTAAAAATTAAGAAAATAGATTATAGATTAAAAAAACTTAAAAACACGCTTTAATAACAAACGGAACTAAAGAATAAAAAGTAATATGTAAGTATGAAGAGGCTGTGTTCCAGTAATCCCAACAATCAATTATGACTAATTAATTTTTAATACGAGTAAGATTAAAATAAAAATGAAGTTATGTATTAACATTTAACATAAAGCGCCGCACGATTTTTTACTATAAGTGAACTATTTTGTTAATACATAACTAAACTTTTATTTTAATTTTATTAAAAATTAATTAGTCATAATTGATTATTGGGATTGCTGAAACTCTTCATACTTACAAATTACTTTCTATTTTTTAGTTCCGTTTGTATTAAAGCGTGCTTAAGTTTTTTTTAACTTCATTTTCATATTAAATGTGAAAGTTTTAAATTTTTTGAAAATTCAAATTTCATATAACAAGCAGATACGCCACGTTTTAAAAACGCCCGTGTGGCCTCAGTCTTAACTACAACTTTTATCAATTATACTACAAATAATTAGTTTTATAAAAACCTCTTTACAGATTTAATTCGTGAGTTTTTACTAACTGCATTTAAACTTTTAATAATAAATATGCATAAACATATACACAAACCAAGCAAACGAAAAAATTCCTACATAATTTGCTAGGAAACACCCAACTGGCAACGCTTTCAATGGGTACATACGGTTAGAACATGTTCTGACAAAAATTTTTGCTGTTACATCTTTGTGACAGCTACATGCGCATGTAATAAATATTGTACGTGTCACAATTTACATGTAACAAGGTAGTACACGGCATGTGAAAAATACACATGGGCGTATGCGTCTTGATAGCTACATGTGGTACACATACGAAAAAAGATACTCCAAAGAAGTCATGAAAATGTAGAATTCGCGATCTGGATGTATTGCAAATTTGGATAATTTCTAATTAGTTTTACATATCATTGCCATTGCAAGAAGTTCTGTCTTTCGATTACCAATCACCGAATTGGAATCGATGCTAGGACAAATTTCTTTTTCGGTATTCTATAATGATTTTTCCTCAAGGAAAAAGGATAAAAAATTACCCATTTTCACAATTTTTTTTTGCAAATTTAAACTCAGAACTGTATTTTCATGTAAATTTAAGTGAATAAATATAAACTTAGAAGTCTTTTAATAATTAAGCTATTAAGTTATTAGAATAATATTAGTTGATAAACGTCCTTTAAAAAATCGATTTTTTAAATAGCATGGCGAGTATTTTTAAATTTTTCTTGCTTTTCTACTAATTATCTGCATATTTTTAATATAGATTTTTTGGAAGCAAAGAAAATGTAGTTCCTTAAAAATTACTTCCAATGTTTTATCAATTTTAAATATTCTCTCTTATAATGTAATTTTGTATAATAAAAAATTGCACTTGAGTTTTGTTAATCTAAACGAACTCAATTTCAATATTCGTATCGGTATCGGAATAGATATCGGCGATATTTATTTTTAAATATCGGTATCGGATCGGCAAAACGGCGTATCGTTACCTCCCTAATTGAAAGTTCTTATAATAAATATGCATAAACATATACACAATACAAGCAAACGAAAAAATTCCTACATAATTTGCTAGGAAACACCCAACTGGCAACGCTTTCAATGAGTACATACGGTTAGAACATGTTCTGACAAAAATTCTTGCTGTTACATATTTGTGACAGCTACATGCGCATGTAAAAAATATTGCACGTGTCACAATTGACATGTAACAAGGCAGTACACGGCATGTAAAAAATATTTTTATTTATTTATTTATTTATTTATTTTATTTTCGATGTCCCATACACAAGACTTTAAGTCTCATATTACAGTATGGAACTCAGTACAAGTACATACAAAAATACATTTGAACATACAATAAAATATAATTATAGGTAATACTGCAATATCATGAAAATCGTCCATACATGTCGTTGTTTTAAAATTGCAAAATTTTTAATTTAAAGTTTAAAATCAAAATGTATGGAAAACCTCCACGACACCACAAAGCGATCAATATGACATTCAGTTTGAAATGGCTCAATACATAAGTAATAAAATAATAAAAACATATACATATATGAAAATAAAATTATCCTCTTAGTTGAACAAAATTAACTTGAAAATTTACAGATAATATTTTTTTTGAATTTTTGTGCGTTACTAATGACTTGAGAGCTGTGTGGAATATCGTTCCAGAGACTTATTGCATGAATAAAAAATTGGTATTTAGATATCTGACTGTTATATCTAAAACAGATTAATCTTTTGCCTCTATTAAGAGTTGAAAAGTTCAATCGCGCAAAAAGATGATCGGGTTGACACGTGTATATTATTTTGTGCATTAGTATTAAAATCCTTACCTTCAAATAGTCATCAAGACACATACCATAAAGTTTGTTTACGTGCAAAGAAACATGATCATATCGTCTCAAACCATATACGTAGCGAACTATATTATTAAAAGTCACATTAAGTTTTCTTTTGCTAATACTATCACAACTGGCAAAAAGTTCACATCCGTAAAGTAAAATTGGCATTAAATATGTTTTAGCGAGAAGTATTCGAATATTTATAGGAGTGCAATGATGACTTTGCCAAAGATTTCTTAACATAGAAAACACACGACCACAGGCGAAATTAATATGGTTAGACCAAGTGAGGGTGCTGTTAAAGTAAATTCCTAGATTTTTAGCAACGTTTACAATCTCAATGGTTTGACCATTTAAGATTAAGATAGGGTTATTATCAAGTTTCAATAATTTCTTCTTAATAATCAAACATTTAGATTTAGTGGGATTTATCCCCAGGCCATTAGCGGTAGCCCATTCAAATATACGATGCAGTTCTTCATTTAAAATTCTCACACATCGCTCGACTGATATAATGTTACAACTTATATAAAGCTGCACATCGTCAGCATATAATCTAATTTTGCAATGTTCGAGTTTGCTTGGTAGATCATTAACGTATAGCGAAAAAAGTAGAGGGCCCAGTATTGAGCCCTGAGGAACACCTCGACTTAGAGGCAAAGAGCTTGATTTCGATGCACCTGATTCTACGAATTGATGTCTGTCAGTTAGATAAGAACATATCAGATCGGTAGAAGTGGATGAAAACTTATAAAAAAATTTCAATTTTTTACATAAAATTGTATGATCGACAGTGTCGAACGCCTTGGAATGATCAAGAAGTACCAAGAACGTAACATTGCCACAATCCACTTGTTGTCTTACATCTTCCGAAACATCCACTAGGGCCGTTATACAGCTGTGTTCTTTACGAAAACCAGATTGGCAACTTGTGAGAATGTTATTAGTTTCAAGGTATCGAGTCACCTGACTATGAATCAATCTTTCAAAAACTTTCGAAAGGAACGGTAGGATTGCTATCGGTCTGTATTCAGAATTTGATTTTTTTATTGGGATGATTCTCGCAAGTTTCCATATTTTCGGATAACAGTTTGTAGTAAAAATTTTGTTAAAAATGAACGTTATAATGGGAGCAAGTTGTGGTATGAGAATCTTAAGAAACCTGGGATCAATGCCATCAGCTCCTATTGCATTGGACTTTACTGACCACAGACTAGAGAGCACATCATACCGTGTGACATTAGTGAAATAAAAACTATTGTCTGAAGAATCATTGGGGAATTCGTAGTAATTAGAAGTAGGTGTAACCACAGGAATATTCAAAAATTTATCATTTAGAGCATCTGCATCAATTTCACTAGATTCATGAGTAGTAGATTTACCGATTCCAACTTCGCGAATTGTTTTCCACTTTTGTTTCGAGTCAGTAGCAGCAGAGAACTTAGCTGCGAAAAATTCAGATTTGGCTCTCTTAATTAGCTTGTTCGTCATCCTCCGTGAGATTCGGTATGACTCATGCATTTCTGGAGTTCTAAAACGTTTCCAGCGTGAATATAACAAATCCCTCTGACCGATTGCCCGTTTAATATCCTGAGAAAACCAGGGTCTACTGAACCTATCGAGGATCTTTGATCTCAAAGGGCGTATGCGTCTTGATAGTATGTGGTACACATACGAATGTTTACTTCATGTGAGTGTCCCAAAAAGTGGAAGTACACGGCATATAGCAAATGTAGCTTCATGATGACGTCAAAATTACGTCAGAGCCACATGCGCATGTGGATTTTTACATTCCGTGTACTGTAGGCTTTAATTTGGCTGCAGCCTGAACGGGCTATAAACTAATTCTTAATAATATTGATGAAATTTCTACTGAATCAAATTTAAACATGCATTCAACTGTAGCAAATATAAAACAATATCCAGATTTATTAACACGATATTCTTCGCTTGGTAAACTGGTACGTGTTACTGCATACATATTTCGTTTTAAACACAACACTCAAAAAAGTAAAAATTCTCAAATAAAAGGTAATGGTGAGACGACAGGGTTTCTTTCAACCAAAGAACTAAAATTTGCTCGCTTAAAGCCTACAGTACACGGAATGTAAAAAGCCACATGCGTATGTGGGTCTGACGTCACGAGAATTTTCAGCATATTGGTTGCATTTTTTATACAAGTAGTAGTGGCTACATGCTGTAAAATTTTGATAGTACACGGCATGTATTTTTGTCCCAAAATTCAAATGTAACATATGTGGCCGAAGCGGACACATTTGCAGAAGTAATACATGTGTAAACATCTGAATGGTTACATGTATGTTACTAGTACACGGCATGCAGCAGATGGACGCGTTTTACATATTAGCATGTGCGAAAACCATATGTTTATGAGGATTTCTAGTACACGGCATTTGTATTCTTCTATTGGAGTTGTAAACAATAATTTTTCTTTTTTATTAAAAACTTATTGAAATGTCGAAAAGAAAGTGGGCTGCTATTGCTATTTTGGCCACGGATATTTTAAATGAAGAAGCAGCCGACGAACATCACAAATACGAAAAAAACAGCGAATGCGTAGGACATGGACGAGAAGCTGTTTAAAAAAAAGCGCGATACGGAAGGCTATTGTGCAAAATGAATGTATGAATTGTGTGCTAAAGATATGGACAACGTACATTTGTTAAATATACCCTTTTAAAATGTTTTCGGGAACGGTACTAATTGGAAAAGGTTTTTTAAATGAACTTTTTTGGAAAAGGCAGACGGTTCTCGATATAGAAACCTGTGGCGCATTATGTTCCGATGAAATATAATTTAATGGATATAAAAGTGGGCTGTGCCACGCCCATACGAACCAAATATCGTATATCTTGAAAGCTATAGCAGTCAGAGTATTCAAATTTGGTATGGACTATTTCGAGAGCAAGTATGTCAAAATATTGGTAGAATAGGATCGGGGGAAGGAGCACTCCCCACACAAAGTAATTAATTATGATCTTATATCTTGAGAGCTATAATAGCAAGAGTCTTTCAATTTGGTATGACTTAATTGGAAAACAAGACACGGCGAGGTAGTTGCGAGGAAAGGGTATTCCCCAGACAATGTAAATAGCAATTGCGTTATATCTGGAAAGCTAAGATAGTAAAAGCCTTTAAATTTGGTATGGATTAATTTGCAGACAAGAAACTTTCGTAGGTAAAAAACTGACGGGGAAGCTACGAGGAAATGGATGTTCCCCACACAAAGGAATTAGTAATTACTTGCTATCTTGAAAGCTATGTTAGTAAGAGTATTAAAACTTGTTACGAGTTAATTTGAAGACAACATACGAAGATAAGTAAAAGACTGGCGGGGTCGGTGCGGGGGTAGGGGTACTTCTCATGTAAAATAATCAATAATTACACTATACAAGAAAAGAAATACCAAATAGTACCACTATATTTTTTGATCTGTTATGATTGCCTACTGCGAAACCAGACGAAATTTAAAATTCTATGAGTAAATAGCTTTCTAGATTTTTTTAATTTGAGATATTTGAGAAGTCTGCTCTACCGATTTTATCGTGGGTTGCGAACGAACTATTTAGTTTTGTAGAAAAATAAATCTAAAAAAGCTTAATTAGTTATATACTCAAATGTTGCGGATTTATTCAGACCGCAATTATAAACAATATTTGTTCTTTGTGGAAAATTCATTTTTCTTATGTTTATAAAAAATAAAAATTATCATATTTATTACTGCATCATGAAGATAAGTATAAAGGTGGAGGTACGTAACACGCGTTACGCGGCAACGCTTTTCTTACTTTTCAAACTTTTAACGCTTTAAGAATGGCAAGTTACACACCATGCTTATACAATTTCAAGCCTTTGCCGGCTATATTTTGTCTTGCCTTTAAGTTTTATTTTTCTTTATATATTTAATGCAGTTTTCATCCATTTTTTAATAAAAAAATTAATTTCTAATAATTTATTTCCATTAAACAAACATTTTAGCATATGAATCTGGCAGCACTACCTGTCATTTTGTATACGACGCATGAAAGTTGAAGAATGTTCAACTTTTTGCGAGTTACGCGCGTCGCAAACTTCGCTTTGTATCTTGCCTTATGGAAACACACTATTTCAACTTTTTTGACAGAAGTCTGTAACGCATTAGCGTATTTAACGCATGCTATGTACCTTCACCTTAATTCAATTGAATAATGCTATATAATGCTAATGCAACACAAAATCATTTTGTTGTATAGGCTTTAGTAAAACGTGTTTATTTCTCTGTAAAAACCACATAAAAGGTGACTTCTGAAAAATAGAGTATTCTATTTAACAGGCAGGTAAACCAAGCTTGACAGCAGCCCGTATTTAAATAAACTATAGTATAATAAACATAAGATATGATAAAAATCGAGGATTAAGATTAAATTAAGAAAATAAATTATAGTTAAAAAATCTTAAAAACACGCTTTAATAACAAACGGAACTAAAGAATAGAAAATAATTTGTTCCAGAAATCCCAATAATTAATTATGACTAATTAATTTTTAATACAAGTAAGATTAAAATAAAAGTTAAGTTATGTATTAACAAAATAATTCACTTAGAGTAAAAAATGGTGGGGGGCAATTTTCTATAGACTGTAACATTTAACATAAAGCGCCCCACGATTTTTTACTATAAGTGAATTATTTTGTTAATACATAACTTAATTTTTATTTTAATCTTATTAAAAATTAATTAGTCATAATTGATTATTGGGATTAATGAAACACTTCATACTTAAAAACTATTTTCTATTTTTTAGTTCCGTTTGATATTAAAGCGTGTTTAAGTTTTTTTAAACTATAATTTTTATATTATATTTGAAAGTTTTCAATTTTTAAAAAATTCTAAATTAATATAAAAAGCAGAAACGCCGCGTTTTTAAAACGCCCGTGTGGCCTCAGTCTAAATTACAACTTTTATCAATTATACTACTAATAATTAATTTTATAAAAACCTCTTTACAGATTTAATTCGTGAGTTTTTACTAACTGCATTGAAACTAGGGATGTAACGAATACCGATACCGATATATCGGCGATACTTCAGATTTTCCGATACATCGGTATCGGCGATATTTTACTGTCGATACGACGATACTTTAAAAAATTTTTTCAGAGTTTTTTTTAACAAATAATTTATTTTTGTTCGATTTTACCATGAATTAAATTCACTTCCTTATTTTTTAAATCTTATTAATATCAATTTTAAAAATTAATAATATTTTATGCTGTTATTTTGTAAAAAAAATTATTTATGTTTTGTTAATTTTACCATGAATTCAAATTCAAGTCGTTGTTTTTTAAATCTTATTCCAGCAAAAAAAAGATACTCCAAAGTCATGAAAATGTAGAATTCGCGATCTGGATGTATTCCAAATTTGGATAATTTCTAATTAGTTTTACATATCATTGCCATTGCAAGAAGTTCTGTCTTTCGATTACCAATCACCGAATTGGAAGCGATGCTAGGACAAATTTCTTTTTCGGTATTCTATAATGATTTTTCCTCAAGGAAAAAGGATAAAAAATTACCCATTTTCACAATTTTTTTTGCAAATTTAAACTCAGAACTGTATTTTCATGTAAATTTAAGTGAATAAATATAAACTTAGAAGTCTTTTAATAATTAAGCTATTAAGTTATTTAGAAGAATATTAGTTGATAAACGTCCTTTAAAAAATCGATTTTTTAAAAAGCATGTCGAGTATTTTTTAATTTTTCTGGCTTTTCTACTAATTATCTGCATATTTTTAATATAGATTTTTTGGAAGCAAAGAAAATGTAGTTCCTTAAAAATTACTTCCAATGTTTTATCAACTTTAAATATTCTCTCTTATAATGTAATTTTGTATAATAAAAAATTGCACTTGAGTTTTGTTAATCTAAACGAACTCAATTTCAATATTCGTATCGGTATCGGAATAGATATCGGCGATATTTATTTTTAAATATCGGTATTGGTATCGGATCGGCAAAACGGCGTATCGTTACCTCCCTAATTGAAACTTCTAATAATAAATATGCATAAATATATACACAATACAACCAAACGAAAAAATTCCTACATAATTTGCTAGGAAACACCCAACTGGCAACGCTTTCAATGGGTACATACGGTTAGAACATGTTCTGACAAAAATTCTTGCTGTTACATATTTGTGACAGCTACATGCGCATGTAAAAAATATTGCACGTGTCACAATTCACATGTAACAAGGCAGTACACTGCATGTAAAAAATACACATGGGCGTATGCGTCTTGATAGTATGTGGTACACATACGAATGTTTACTTCATGTGAGTGTCCCAAAAAGTACACGGCATGTAGCAAATGTATCTTCATGATGACGTCAAAATTACATCAGAGCCACATGCGGATGTGGATTTTTACATTCCGTGTACTGTAGGCTTTAATTTGGCTGCAGCCTGAACGGGCTATAAACTAAATCTTAATAATATTGATGAAATTTCTACTGAATCAAATTTAAACATGCATTCGACTGTAGCAAATATAAAAAAATATCCAGATTTATTAACACGATATTCTTCGCTTGGTAAACTGGTACGTTTTACTGCATACATATTTCGTTTTAAACACAACACTCAAAAAAGTAAAAATTCTCAAATAAAAGGTAATGGTGAGACGACAGGGTTTCTTTCAACCGAAGAACTAAAATTTGCTCGCTTAAAGCCTACAGTACACGGAATGTAAAAAGCCACATGCGTATGTGGGTCTGACGTCACGAGAATTTTCAGCATATTGGTTGCATTTTTTATACAAGTAGTAGTGGTTACATGCTGTAAAATTTTGATAGTACACGGCATGTATTTTTGTCCCAAAATTCAAATGCAACATATGTCGCCGAAGCGGACACGTTTGCAGAAGCAAAACATGTGTAAACATCTGAATAGTTACATGTATGTTACTAGTACACGGCATGCAGCAGATGGACGCGTTTTACATATTAGCATGTGCGAAAGCCGTATGTTTATGAGGATTTCTAGTACACGGCATTTGTATTCTTCTATTCGAGTTGTAAACAATAATTTTTCTGTTTTATTAAAAAGTTATTGAAATGCCGAAGAGAAAGTGGGCTGCTACTGCTATTTTGGCCACGGAAATTTTAAATGAAGAAGGGAACGACGAACATCACAAATGCGAAAAAACAAAGCGGATGTGTAGGACATGGACGAGAAATTGGTTAAAAAAGCGCGATACGAAAAGGTATTGTGCAATATTAATGTATGAATTGCGTGCTGAAGATATGGACAACGCACATTTGTTAAATATACCCTTTTAAAATGTTTTCGGGAACGGTACTAATTGGAAAAGTTTTTTTAAATGAATGTTTTTGGACAAGGCTGACGGTTCTCGAGATAGAAGCCTGTGGTGCATTAGATTTCGATGACAATATAATTTAATGGATATAAAAGTGGGCTGTGCCACGCCCATACGAACGAAATATATTATATCTTGAAAGCTATAGCAGTCAGAGTATTCAAATTTGGTATGGACTATTTCGAGAGCAAGATATGAAGTATGTCAAAATATTGGTAGAATAGGACCGGGGAAAGGAGCACTCCCCATACAAAGTAATTAATTATAATCTTATATCTTGAAAGCTATAATAGCAAGAGTCTTAAAATTTGGTATGACTTAATCTGAAAAAAAGACACGGCGAGGTAGTTGCGAAGAAAGGGCACTCCCCATACAAAGTAAATAGCGATTTCGTTTAATCTGGAAAGCTAAGATAGTAAAACCGTTAAATTTGATATGGATTAATTTGCAGACAAGACACTATCGTAGGTAAAAAACTGGCGGAGAAGCTACGAGAAAAGGGATATTCCCCACACAAAAGAATTAGTAATTACTTGCTATCTTGAAAGCTATGTTAGTAAGAGTTTTAAAACTTGCTACGAGTTAATTTGAAGACAATATACGAAGATAAGTAAAAGACTGGTGGGGTCGGTGCGGGAGTAAGGGTACTTCTCATGCAAAATAATCAATAATTACACTATACAAGAAAAGAAATACCAAATAGTACCACTATATTTTTTGATCTGTTATGATTGCCTACTGCGAAACCAGACGAAATTTAAGATTCTATGAGTAAATAGTTTTCTAGATTTTTTAATTTGAGATATATGAGAAGTCTGCACTACCGATTTTATCGTGGGTTGCGAACGAACTATTTAGTTTTGTAGAAAAATAAATCTAAAAAAGCTTAATTAGTTATATACTCAAATGTTGCGGATTTATTCAGACCGCAATGATAAACAATATTTGTTCTTTGTGGAAAATTCATTTTTCTTATGTTTATAAAAAATAAAAATTATCATATTTATTACTGCATCATGAAGATAAGTATAAAGGTGGAGGTACGAAACACGCGTTACGCGGCAACGCTTTTCTTACTTTTCAAACTTTTAACGCTTTAAGAATGGCAAGTTACACACCATGCTTATACAATTTCAAGCCTTTGCCGGCTATATTTTGTCTTGCCTTTAAGTTTTATTTTTCTTTATATATTTAATGCAGTTTTCATCCATTTTTTAATAAAAAAATTAATTTCTAATAATTTATTTCCATTAAACAAACATTTTAGCATATGAATCTGGCATCACTACCTGTCATTTTGTATACGACGCATGAAAGTTGAAGAATGTTCAACTTTTTGCGAGTTACGCGCGTCGCAAACTTCGCTTTGTATCTTGCCTTATGGAAACACACTATTTCAACTTTTTTGACAGAAGTCTGTAACGCATTAGCGTATTTAACGCATGCTATGTACCTTCACCTTAATTCAATTGAATAATGCTATATAATGCTAATGCAACACAAAATCATTTTGTTGTATAGGCTTTAGTGAAACGTGTTTATTTCTCTGTAAAAACCACATAAAAGGTGACTTGTGAAAAATAGAGTATTCTATTTAACAGGCAGGTAAACCAAGCTTGACAGCAGCCCGTATTTAAATAAACTATAGTATAATAAACATAAGATATGATAAAAATCGAGGATTAAGATTAAATTAAGAAAATAAATTATAGTTAAAAAATCTTAAAAACACGCTTTAATAACAAACGGAACTAAAGAATAGAAAATAATTTGTTCCAGAAATCCCAATAATTAATTATGACTAATTAATTTTTAATACGAGTAAGATTAAAATAAAAATTAAGTTATGTATTAACAAAATAATTCACTTAGAGTAAAAAAGGGTGGGGGCAATTTTCTATATACTGTAACATTTAACATAAAGCGCCCCACGATTTTTTACTATAAGTGAACTATTTTGTTAATACATAACTTAATTTTTATTTTAAACTTATTAAAAATTAATTAGTCATAATTGATTATTGGGATTACTGAAACACTTCATACTTAAAAATTATTTTCTATTTTTTAGTTCCGTTTGATATTAAAGCGTGTTTAAGTTTTTTTAAAATATCATTTTTATATTAAATTTGAAAGTTCTCAATTTTTTGAAAATTCAAATTTAATATAACAAGCAGATATGCCGCGTTTTAAAAACGCCCGTGTGGCCTCAGTCTTAATTACAACTTTTATCAATTATACTACAAATAATTAGTTTTATAAAAACCTCTTTACAGATTTAATTCGTGAGTTTTTACTAACTGCATTGAAACTTCTAAAGCCTACAGTACACGGATTGTAAAAATCCACATGCGTATGTGGGTCTGACGTCACGAGAATTTTCAGCATATTGGTTGCATTTTTTATACAAGTAGTAGTGGATACATGCTGTAAAATTTTGATAGTACACGGCATGTATTTTTGTCCCAAAACTCAAATGTAACATATGTGGGCGAAGTGGACACATTTGCAGAAGCAATGCATGTGTAAATATCTGAATGGTTACATGTATGTTACTAGTACACGGCATGCAGCAGATGAACGCGTTTTATATATTAGCATGTGCAAAAGCCATATGTTTATGAGGATTTCAAGTACACGGCATTTGTATTCTTCTATTCGAGTTGTAAGCAATAATTGATTTCATCGTCGGTCCATATATGCTGAATTTTTCTGTCGCATGTTGTTGACTTTCTTTGTCGACGAGACTTTAATTGAGAAGGCGCACCGTTGGAATCATCGTCGTCGACAATAACAACATTATTTTCACTCATATTTTAGTAAATTAATATAATAAAGGCACGAATTAAATCACAAATTAAATACACAAATTAAAGGGAATAGCAAGACAAATTTATTTAATAAGAATCAAAACAAACACAGCTGTTTATGACAATCAGTGCTGCCACTCAAAAAAAAACTTCATACCAAAGTTTCCTCAAAAAATACCGAAGTCGTTGAAAATCTATCAATATATTACAAACTAACTTTTATAGAAATTTATTAAAATTATTACAAAATTATTACTTTCTAAATTTAAGATATGGGTCGAAACAAAAATTTAAAATTTTTCTTTGCTTTAATAGAGCATTTCAAAATGGTGAATTTTGAAAAAAAAAACGCGAAAAAAATTTTCTTTTTCATATATAAAGGCTTTTAATTCAGTGAACTTTTGTCTGATCAACACAGTATAAATATGAACTGAAAGAGGAAAAACATATCTATGCAACAATCCCGAATTTGCTCAATTCAAGTAAAGAGTACTCAAGATTTGTGTAAATATCTTTACAAACTGCAAAAAAACAAGTTTTTTGCGAATATCTCGAAAACGTTTCTTAAGAAAAATAAATTAATGCCATATTAATGTTCAGCAGCCCCAATTTAGCTTAAAAACATCTAATTTTTGAGGTGCATTTGTTTTGTGAACTAGTGTTATCAACGGATAAATGTAGTTACGTTGTAAAATGTAATAAAGATATTTGTGTTTATTGAATGCAATACAAAATCATATTGTTGTATAGGCTTTGGTAAAACGTATTTATTTCTCTGTAAAAACCACACAAAAGGTGACTTGTGAAAAATAGAGTATTCTATTTAACAGGCAATTAAACCAAGCTTGACAGCAGCCCGTATTTAAGAAAACTATTGTATAATAAACATAAGATATGCTAAAAGTCGAGGCTTTTGATTATAATTACTTTTGGCATCGTATTGCGACTAAAAATTAAGAAAATAGATTATAGATTAAAAAAACTTAAAAACACGCTTTAATAACAAACGGAACTAAAGAATAAAAAGTAATTTGTAAGTATGAAGGGGCTGTGTTCCAGTAATCCCAATAATCAATTATGACTAATTAATTTTTAATACGAGTAAGACTAAAATTAAAATTAAGTTATGTATTAACATTTAACATAAAGCGCCCCACGATTTTTTAAGATAAGTGAACTATTTTGTTAATAAATAACAACATTTTTATTTTAATTTTATTAAAAATTAATTAGTCATAATTGATTATTGGGATTGCTGAAACTCTTCATACTTACAAATTACTTTCTATTTTTTAGTTCCGTTTGTATTAAAGCGTGCTTAATTTTTTTAAACTTCATTTTTATATTAAATGTGAAAGTTTTCAATTTTTTGAAAATTCAAATTTAATATAACAAGCAGATGCGCCGTGTTTTAAAAACGCCCGTGTGGCCTCAGTCTTAACTACAACTTTTATCAATTATACTACAAATAATTAGTTTTATAAAAACCTCTTTACAGATTTAATTCTTGAGTTTTTACTAACTGCATTGAAACTTCTAATAATAAATATGCATAAACATATACACAAACCAACCAAACGAAAAAATTCCTACATAATTTGCTAGGAAACATCCAACTGGCAACGCTTTCTATGGGTACATACGGTTAGAACATGTTCTGACAAAAATTCTTGCTGTTACATATTTGTGACAGCTACATGCGCATGTAAAAAATATTGCACGTGTCACAATTCACATGTAACAAGGTAGTACACGGCATGTGAAAAATACACATGGGCGTATGCGTCTTGATAGCTACATGTGGTACACATACGAATGTTTACTTCATGTGAGTGTCCCAAAAAGTGGAAGTACACGGCATGTAGCAAATGTAGCTTCATGATGACGTCAAAATTACGTCAGAGCCACATTCGCATGTGGATTTTTACATTCCGTGTACTGTAGGCTTAATAATAAATATGCATAAACATATACACAAACCAACCAAACGAAAAATTCCTACAAAATTTGCTAGGAAACACCCAACTGGCAACGCTTTCAATGGGTACATACGGTTAGAACATGTTCTGACAAAAATTCTTGCTGTTACATATTTGTGACAGCTACATGCGCATGTAAAAAATATTGCACGTGTCACAATTTACATGTAGCAAGGTAGTACACGGCATGTGAAAAATACACATGGGCGTATGCGTCTTGATAGCTACATGTGGTACACATACGAATGTTTACTTCATGTGAGTGTCCCAAAAAGTGGAAGTACACGGCATGTAGCAAATGTAGCTTCATGATGACGTCAAAATTACATCAGAGCCACATGCGCATGTGGATTTTTGCATTCCGTGTACTGTAGGCTTAAGACTTATACAACTTTCACAAGTAGTAGATTTTCAACAAGAAATTTCTGAACTTGAGAAAAAATGTCAAATTATAAAAAACAACGCTCTAGCACAACTGTGCCCGTTTCACGATTCCTCTCAAATACTTAGAGTTGGTGGTAGAATTCAAAATTCTGACCTTGCTTATTGTTCCAAACACCCAATTTTATTAAAGAAACAAAATCCTTTGACTAATTTATTATTTCTAGATGCACACGTCAAAACTCTACTTTGCAAAAAGGCATACCGTATTTCAAATATAACGCAAAGGCATCCCAGCAGATGATGGGAAACCTCCCTAGCGTTCGGCTTAAACCGACGCGTCCATTTAAGCACAGTGGTATCGATTATGCTGGTCCGATTGTTATCAAACAATCAACTGCAAGAAACTCAGTGACTACAAAAGGTTATATTTGTTTATTTATATGCATGGTTTCGAAAGCACTACATTTGGAAGCCGTAACAAACTTGTCAACCGATGCATTTTTGGCCGCTTTTAGGCGTTTTGTGTCTCGACGTGGTCCTCGTACTGACTCGTACTCAGACTGTGGCACGAACTTCGTTAGAGCTAATAGAGAGCTGCAAATTCTATATAGTCGCAGCAAATCATCGATCCCAGATGAGCTAACCAACCGACTGACTGCAAATAGAACAAAGTGGCATTTTATACCTCCAGCCTCTCCAAACTTTGGTGGATTTTGGGAGGCCGGCGTCAAGTCTACCAAACACAATTTAAGGCGAGTGATGCATAATCGTATTTTGACATTTGAGGAGCTTACTACGCTTTTAGCTCAGATTGAGAGTTGTTTAAATTCCAGGCCGCTATGCCCCCTAAACTCAGACCCATCTGACTGCAATGTGCTCACTCCAGCACACTTATTGATTGGCGAACCTACCCTATGCGTACCAGAAGAGGATTTTCTCGATGTCGACATTGATCGACTATCTCGGTGGAAAACAGCATTTATGGTGACGTTGGTCTAATGAATGGTTGCGTCGACCCAAATGGGTCAAAATTAAACAAAATCATAAAATTGTAGAGTTAGTGGTCGTTTTTGATGAACGTAGTGCTCCAGGAGAATGGCCGCTCGCTCGAATTGTGTAAGGTTGGTAACTCTATTCACAAATGGAAAAAAGTTTGAACGCCCAATCTCTAAAATTGCTCTTCTACGTACAAATGAATGCTCTGATGACATATAGAACGATTCCAACTCTAAAATTCATGATGATGATTCCTCCTCGATTTAAGTACTTTCGTCCTTATTATGGGAAACTGTTGGTGAACAATTTTAATTTAAATATTTTTATTATTTTATTTCAATGCATTTATTATTTTCCTGATTTTTTATATTCAAGTTAATATTCTTATATATAAATTTCATGACTAGTGTAAACAACACTTTATAGCTCACGAGTTACATATAATCACACCATCCCTGATAAAATTGATAAGTTCCTAGAAAATATAAGTACATGAATTGTGATCTGAGTAACCCAAAAAATTTGCGTGCAATAAGCTTGCTTCCAAATATAAGCAAAGTTTTCGAAGTTTGTATAAACATTAATATAACACGACTATGCAAGAAACTCTATTTAATAAATGACAATAAATTTGGGTTTAAACACAAGCACTCAACCATTCATGTAATTCACGTATTGGTTTCAAATATTTACTGGAACTTGAATAAATCTTTATGTACCGGTGCCTGTCTAATAGATTTCGAAAAAGCGTTTGATAGTATCTGGACACCAGGCCTAATATGTAAACTAATAACATACAAATTCCCATTAAATTTAAAAGTACTTATACATAATATGCTAATCAACAAATCCTTTGTTGTTTGTAATAACAGCGAATTTAGTACGAAAAGATTTGTTATTGTTAATGGCTTACAACAAGGCACGGTAAACTCCCCAATTCTTTTTAACTTATACATACATGACCTCTTGAATAAAGTTAATAATAGTATTGGTTTTGCTGACGACATAATTATTTACCACGCTGATGATAAAATCGAAAAAATAAACCAAGGTCTTCAAAATTATTTTAATATTGTCGAAAATTATGCGATCGACTGGAAAATGAAAATTAATAGTAGCAAATGTGAGACCATTCTGTTTCGTCCCCCAGTGGGAAAATGTAATAATAATGTTAAAAAGAATTGGAAGTCGTTTGGAATTAGATCCAAAGACAATACAAATATACCCAATAGCCAAATGGTTAAATACTTAGCTATTAACCTAGACAAATTTCTTTATTATAACATGCACATTGATCTGCAACTAATAAAAGCAAGAAATGCATTTTTCATGTACAAAAAGTTATTCTGCTCTAAACATATCCAAGCAAATGTAAAAATCCTTTTATATCAATCACTAATACGTCCTATATTAACATATGGATGTCAAACATGGTACAATATTTCTCCATCTAACATGGAAAAACTAAGAGTTTTTGAGAGAAAATGCTTGCTCTCCTGCACAGCACTTCTTAGATCTCCTAATAGTAATTATTTAAAATACATTTCAAATAAAAAGCTTTATAGTACAGCAAAAATTAGTAGGATCGACAACTTTATTATTCACCTCATTAGGAGCCATGTTATGAAAAGCACTGAATACTACGAAAATAATTTGATTATGGCTCCATATTATGCAGACAGCGAATATATATATAAAAACCCTCAAAGTGGATATATACCACCTGAGGCCTTTCTCTACCTCGATAGTAATGATTTCATTCAAAATGAATTCGGCATTCCTATACTTTACCACATGTATAGACGAGCCAATGTTAAAGCAATTCAAAGCAATCAATTAACAACTACCAATACAAGATTCGATACTAGCGTTTATGCAAAAGATAAAATTATGTTTCCAAACGTAAACACTAAAAAGTTTTGGTGGCTTACTAAGTAAGCTGAATTTTCTTTTTTTTGCCCCTTAACTAAAGATTTAATTTTTTATGTAATATCGAAGTAAGGGTTTTCTTAGTTTTTCTCTACATTAAATTTTATTTGTATATGCAATTGTAAATATTGTATAAACAAGTAATTTAATTTTATATAACAAATACAAATAATGTAATAGTTAATATACTAGAGAGCTCGACTATGGGACAGGGTATACTAAGATATAATTACCAGCGTTGTCAACTTTAAGATTTCAAAAAGCACTGAGACAAGTAAAAAAGCGCGTAATTCTTGAAAAAAAGCAGTGAGTTTTATTTTTTTTAGTTTTATTTAAAAAAGTTGTTATATATCCGCCTGTACTGTAAATCGAGCCGATTTAAAACGAATCGTTTTAGAAAAATTAAATCCACTAAAAGAAACAAATTTTCAGATTTTTTTGTATTTTTCTATTTTTCAGAGCTTAATATATCATATCCGATATGAATTCATTATATATGATCATCATAGTTATTGCTACAGGTTTTTCATAGAAATGAGCGGGTTATCATAAACAAAAACTGTAACTTTTGAATCTGTTTTCATTTCTACTTAAAGACTTTGTACAATAAGGACCTGTCAGTTGTAGTTAGCTCTGTAATAACTATAATTACATATGTCAAAAAACAAAACCCGACTTCAATGCAAAGATCTTATGTACCAGATTACAAAATCAACGCGATTTTGTGTTAGATCAAATGGTCTGCTTGTCTACAAATGGGGTGTCCGCTCGCAATTTTTCATAGTACCAAACCTTTCATGTCCTTTCAAATAAACTATTTTGAAAATCTGTCAAGAAATGTCGGAGTTATGTGATAATTAATATATCGGGCTACCATTTTGTCCGCCTGATTTTCACTTCTATGGGATCAAACTGCAAGTAATTCATTTGAAACAAGAAAAACTTTTTGAAAATTGATTCTCAAATGGAGGATTATGCGATAATCAATATTTCCGGGAGAGGCATAATGCCCTACAGATTTTCGAAAAAAAAAATTTTTGAAAATCAGTGCACATATGACTTATGCTTCGAATGAGACAAAATATATTAATATATGATGACGCGCTCTAAAGTTATTCAATCTTGAATATGACGAACATTTTTCAAAAAATGGCCGAGATATCCAAGTTGAGACGGCTATAAAAAAAACCATAAAAAGTATCGGGCTAGTTCTTACGCCGCGTGATGCGGACGTAAGAGTAAAATATACATATGTATGTCAAAATTCGTGAAAACGGAAGTTTTTGAAATCTGAAGTGCCAAGCAAGCGAAATATGTACAAAAATTAGTTTTAAAAAGACAAAAGATGAAGTACCACTGATTGCTCGAATCAATTTTTTCATTCTTCTGCAAGACTGCAAAAAACGTGTTCAGGAAATAGTTGCATTAGCAAAGAATTTTACACTTGAAAACATTTTTGAGATAAAGAAATTAATTTTTGGATTTTGGGTTTAGTGCCACCGTCAAAAAATAAAAGCACCAAAAGTTAGACTAAAAAAGCACCGAGCACTAACTCCAAAATTTTTCGCGTCGAAAAGTTGAAAAAGCACAAAAACGGTGCGAAAAGCACTGAGTTGACAACGCTGATAATTACTGTTTGTTTATTTAAAGTTTTAGAATAAATAAATTGTATAAATAAACATTGAAAAAAAAAGTACATGAATTGTAATATTGTTGCTGTGGCAATTTTGAATACGATACATTTCCGGTCACACGAAAAAGTATACAAATTGTTGTTACAAATAAAATGCAGAATTGCAATTTCTTTAAGTAAATTAAAATTAAGGTGTGAACCAATTAGAATACGTTAAGCATACAAAAATGCAAGATCAACAATTTTATGTATAGAAAATTTTAACAATTTTAGCCAATCAAAATATGCCAAAGCAACAGTTCATAATAATTAAAGTCAACATAATAAGCTTAAGAAAAATGTAAAGTCAGTCTTGTTTCTCCTGTTCACCTGCTCAAATGTATTAAATAAAGAATAACAAAAGAAAATAAAGCAAAAAGAAAACTTGGGTTTTTACTAACACTTGGCAACGAATTAGTTAATTGGCGCAGTCGGTAGGATCCCAAAGCTAGTGACAGGGATCCAGCGGTTCGAACATACGTGAACATAAAAAAAAGAAAAAGTGAACACCACTAAATAAAAGGATAATAATCCTTAGTGTAATGAACAGTAAATTAAAAATTGAACACCACTAAATAAAAGGAAAATAGTCCTTAGTGTAGTGAACATTAAAATAAAAACTGAACACCACTAAATAAAAGGAAAAATAATCCTTAGTGTAGTGAACATTTTATAAAAACTGTGGACAACACCAATTCACAGTGCATTCCAAAAGACAAAAGTCATTTGATCAACGGAGAAGAATGGAGGAACAAGTTCAAGCATCCGTGAACTTGGCGGATGAACTATTAAGAAAAGATCAGCAGCTAGAACGATTACGTGTGGCATACATGGAGTTACAACAACAACATCAGCACCAGAAACAACAACAAATGCCAGGTCAACATGTAGCACCAATTCCAGAATACAGCACTAGGGAGAACATCTTAAAAACAATCAATCATCTTCCAACATTCACTGGAACCGGACAGGTAGCCATCAACAGTTTCTTTAGCAGCACCGAATACCTACTATCAACTATCCATGAAGAAAATCTTAAAAAAGCGGTCAGAACAATATTTTATAAAGTGATACAGGGACAAGCTGAGAACGTCATCATTATATCCCAACACCAGATAATTGGCAATTGATAAAGAAACCCCTAACACTGAGATATCAACCTAGCGTTGAACCATATCAATCATACAGGATGATAACAAACCTAAAAGTGAATTCGGCAAGCGAACTAATAGTTGAAATTCAAAATATTAAATATAAGGCAGACGAGTTAGTAATTTATTTTAAAGATGATCATTATATAGATCTGTCAAATATAGATAGCTAATTAGTAAACAAACTGAAAGAAATGACGCAAAGGACATTATTAGATAAAATTTATGAAGAAAGACATATCAACGATATATTGAAAATACTTACAAAAAGAAGATACGAAGATACCTGTATTCGACCAGAATACAGAAAATTTAAAGTTAATAAATTTAATAATATAAATACAAATGTGAATTACAGAAATCAGAATAAAGTACAAGGTAACTTCAACAATAATTATAATAGCTATAACAATAATAACAATAAAAATAATTATAACAACAATTATATGAAATTATCTTTCAATTCAGGACGTTTTAGAGTTCCAAATTACAATGTGTCAGGAAATTTCCAGAGGTTCACACAGGTAGGAAACCCTGAGCCGAATTCCGGCCAATATCGCTGGAATCAACCCAGGCAACACTGAACTGAACCTATGGAAATAAATTACATAGAAACAAATTATTCCCAAAGATACTGGCAGGCAGGAAGCCTCAGGCCAAATGTCAGCCAAAATTGCTTGACTCAACCTGAGCAAAACCGAAAGGAATCTATAGGATTTAATAATGAAGAAATTAATCAGGGTACAACAACAGGAGACTATAAACTAAATTATGAACCAGATAATAAACTTAGACAAAACCAAAATAACAAACATTGTTTTTTTCGGAAACAAACTCCGACCATTTACCCCTTATAGGACTTACAATAAATAATAAAGAATACATAGCTTTAATAGATAGGAGCAATCATGAGTGTGATGGATGAAAGTATAGAAGATTTTCGGAAAATTCAGTTAGAACAGCCAATCGAATTTAGCACAATACATGGGAAATGTATTATCAGATTTGAAGTATTGACAGACGCACCAGTAGAGTTTAATGTAACAAATGCGAAAATCAAATGGAAAGTTACTTCGTTGACAGGACGAAAGTACAGTTTCATAATAGGAATTGATTTATTGAATTGCTTTAATACAGTGATAGACTTGGTGGATGGGACTATTTGCTTTAACAATCGGCGCACGAATTTCAAAATAAACCCATATGAAAACCTCCAAATATGTACGTTGGAAGGAGCTGATCAGTGTTGCCAGAAAAGTTTTGCCTCATGTCCCCAATTTAAACAATGATGTCCCCAAAAATTTCCATTTCAAAAGTAAAAATCCCCAATTTTGTCCCCAAAACATGTTTTTATAATAATCACCATCATTTAATTAAAGCAATTTATTAATCCTTTGCGTATTTTATTACGTCGAAATAATATAATTATTTTGATTTAGCCATATATGATCCTACGTACATAGATTTTTACATATGTATCTTTCACTTTTAATTACACAGCGGAACAGTGATTTTGTTCTTTAAATAAAAATGCCTGATTCGTATGTATTTTCAGCTGTTGATTACGATGGCATCATTAGTTTTTCCCTAGCAGCTATAGTTTTAAAGATAAAGTGACATTTCATATTTGTATAATTAATCGCTTAATATTTCACGAATGGTCCTCAAAACCTTAAAATAGTTTCTGGATTATGAATCCACACAAAAATCTCTTTCATTTGAGCAGAGTCACATTGGTGTTATATCAGGTTATCGTTCTGTTTTTGCAAGCATGTTAAAAATCGTGCGTTACTTGTTAAGTCCTTAATTTGTTATATTTGCAAATTTTCTGAAATTAATCTAACTGATCTTTATGTATTTTTATCCGCTGATTACGAAAATAGTATTAGTTTTTTTCTATCACCTCTTGTTTTAGAGATATTGTGAATTATAACGCCATCTTTCTCTGTTAGTTAGATAGCCAGCCTGCTCTTTCCAGCATGGCGAGGCACCCAGCACAATGTCAGTTTATTATGAGCCTCATGTTCATTAAGGTATCGATGGTCATACGTTGACAACACCTAACTGATTTTTATAACTTGTCAGTTGAAGAAATCACATTATAATTGAAGCAATGAGAAGCAAAGCGGTATAAGTGTAAAAACTAAAAAAATTTAGTTAATATCTATCTATCTATCTATCACTAAAAAAAACTTCAGAACTCTTTGATAACCTCAAAAATGTATGTATAACAAAGTAAAAAAAGTAAAATGCATAGGAACAAACAAATCTGTAACTTAATTATTCAGAATTTTCTTTTTGCACTTGTACCCCTCTGCTTCTCAGCTCCGCAATCGGGCTAAAAGCGCTACTAACGGAAATAAAAAAACTGAAAATTTTTTATTATATACTATTTTCGGTTAATTTCTTCTAAAGATGTATTACTGTTTCCGTGTTTCCTTCCATATCCCTACCATTTCCAACTATTGAATATGCAAATCGGTATTTTTCAGAAGAGCGCATAGACCCATTAATTGTGAACATAAAATCAGCGCCTTCCTAAATATGCAAGTTTTAAACTATTTTATATTGACTTTTCAATCCTCCATGGGAAATTCAGTATTTTGCAGCGGGGCGTGTCGTACAAATTGGAGGACCACGCTCACGAATCTAAAAAGCGAATTTGTTACATTCGAATCTTTTAAGCATTTCTTTACTAGTACAGCTAAATATAGTAAACAAATTTCTTTAAACTCTGTTGGGTCTGAAAGTAGCACCATTTCTCATTTCTCTGAACATCCTATGCCAACATCAAGTTCGGCCTCAATTTATTCAATTTATATCGTGATGCATTCAAACAAATGAAATTCATCAAGTGATACACTATTTTAAAATAATTTTAATATCTACTACAAATAGAAAAAATTAATGTGCTTATAATTATAAATCCCCAAATCCCTCCCCACGAAAATTTGTCCCCATATAAAAGTTGAAATCCCCAATTTGGGGACAAATCCCCTCATCTGGCTACACTGGAGCTGATATTGATTGGAATAGAATGCAATTGGAACATCTGAATACAGAAGAATACAAAGAAGTTATGAAAATTTTGAAGAGATTCAGAAAACAGTTTTTAAGGAGGGCGACAGGTTAACCAGCACAATGAACATACAACATGAAATTAGGACTACGATTGAAGAACAAATAAACTCTAAACTGTATAGATATCCTCCAAAACATGAGACAGAAGTAAGACGACAAATTAAGGAAATGGAAAAACAGAGAATAATTAGAAAAAGTTGTTCACGCTATGCAAGTCCACGCTATGCCAAAGAAAATAGATAGTTCTGGAGAGAAAAAATATCGGATTGTGGTAGATTATAGAAAGCTGAACGAGATTACAATTGACGATAAATTTCCATTACCAAATATAGACTCAATTTGGACAAACTAGGACGAGCACAGTACTTTACGACCTTGGATCTAGCCAAAGGTTACCACCAAAGTCTAATAAGAGAACAAGATAGAGAGAAGACAGCTTTTGTGACACCCCACGGACTGTACGACTTTCCAAAGGTTAATGAATGAGACACTACGAGACTTCATCAACAAGACATGCGTAGTGTACCTATATGACATACTGATATTTAGTACATCTCTAAAGGAGCATGTAAAGGCAATAACGGACATTTTCAAGGTACTGGAAGATGCAAATTTGAAAGTACAAATAGGTAAATGTAATTTCATGAAGAAAGAAACTGAATTTTTAGGGCACATTTTAACTAAGGAAGGACTAAAACCTAGTTCAGATATGATAAAAGTTATTCAAGAATTGGAAATACCAAGAACAGTAAGACAAATAAAACATTTCTTGCGATTAACAGGCTACTACAGAAAATTTATGAAGGACTATGCTCTAAAATAGCACAACCGATAATCAAATATTTGAAAAAAGGAGTAAACATTATTGCAAAGAATCCAATGTACATAGAGGCTTTCGAAATGTTGAAACTGTTAGTTAGTACCCATCCCATTTTGAGATATCCAGATTTCGAAAAATTTTTCAGTGACTACTGATGCATCCAATTATGCGATTGAGGCAGTTCTGTCACAGGAAGGGCATCCGGTATGTTTTGCCTCTAGAACTTTGAAAAATCACAAACGGAATTATTCCGCAACCGATAAAGAGTTTTTGGCAATTTTATGGAGTGTGAATTATTTAATACCATATTTATACGGTCGACGATTTAAAATCCTCACAGATCATCAACCCGTTAAGTTCTTACACTCTAAATATAAAGGAAAGGATATGTCACAAAGACATCAAAGATGGCTTTTAAAATTAGGCGAGTATGATTTTGAAATTGAGTACATAAAATGGAAAGCGAATAAGGTTGCTTTTAAAGTATAATAGAAAAAACAGACCATCCGGAGGGCTCAGATAAGGAAATAAACTTTAATGCGGTGAACACTTCAGAGGATGATAACGCATCTATTGTAACTGTCCACTCAGCTATAGAAAATTTTCAAGATCATTTCTATATTAAGGAAGAAATAGTTAACAAATATAAGACACAGATTATCTTAACCAACAACAAGGTTGAGGAAATGAAAACTATACACGGCAAAAGGATTATCTACATTGTAGCTAAAGCTGATTTTGATGAGATGGGAGGAATATTTAAAAGATATATTACGAAAGGAAAAAAAGGAATTATCCGATCATAGCTACAATATAGTTCAAGAAAAATTTATACAATTATATTCTAATGATATACAAATAGAATTTATTAAATGCACATTAAGAGCACAAGACATAAATACAGAGGTAGAGGCAGTCAAACTGATTTCTCTGTATCACGTTAGAGAAAGTAGTTATTCGGGCATAAGCGAAACGTACAATAACATTAAGAATAAAATATATTATCCAAAACTAATGGAACTGATTCAATTAGTTATTAATCAGTGTGAAATATGTCAAGAGGTAAAATACGATAGAAATCCAATAAAATCGAGATTTTTAGTCACAGAAACGCCATCTAACAAGAATGGAATAGTGCATGTGGATACGTATATAATGAAAGGATTTCATTTTCTGACAATAATAGACAAGTTTTCAAAATTCGCGGCAGCATATTCGTTGAGCGAAAGAAATCATCGAACAATTGGAAGATCATTTCGCCAAAATAAGAAAAACAAAAATAAAATTGCTGACAACGAATTCAAAGCAATTAGAATAAAGCAGTTTTTGGATAATGAAAATGTAGAATTACATCTGACTAAACCTAATAGTCATACAGGTAACGCAGATATAGAGCGTCTGCATAATACCATTGCAGAGAAATTTAGAATAATGTACAAAACAAATAAAGAAGTACCGGTGAAACAATTAATCCAGAGATCAATTAGAAATTACAATGAACGATATCATTCAACCATTAAATGTACTCCCAGCGAAGTCCAGCAAGGAAAAATATATGAAAAGTTTGGAAGAACATAAAAGAAAAATAATAGAAAAGCTAAACAATTCCAGGGAAGATTACAAAGAGACGAGGAATGAAGGATTTATTAAGAATTATAAGGCTGTTAGGCATAAGGAACAACCAAAATATAAGAAAAGTAAATTAGAAAATGTGCATAATAGTAACATTAAGAGATCTTTAAAATTTTCAGATTTGGACAATACTGATGATTTTGCTGATGACAATGCAAACTGAGGGAATTATGACAGTTAAACCTCTAACGGAACAAACGCGATTTATAGACATTCACATAAAAGACCAAGAAATTGTTAAGGACTCCCATATAATAATACATCTAGTTAATTTGCATGAGATAGAAAACATTTTAGATAACATGACTGAAAATGTTATTTTAATGAAAAGTAAAAACAAGCAATTGCTCCAGTCAGAATTACTGGATGCAAAACATAAATTAGTAACTTTGATACCAAAACAAAAAAGACAGCGACGCGGACTAATAAACGGCTTAGGCAACATTTCAAAATGGTTATTCGGGACAATGGACGACGAAGACAGACAAGATATACAAAAACATATTTTTAGCATTGATAAAATGGAAGAAAACAATAATCAGCAGATTCTAATTAATGATTACTTTAATATAACTTTAAATCACTTAAAACTTGTCGTAAAAAACGATAGAAAGAAAATAGAAGAGGAATTAAATTATCTTAATAAAGTTGTAGAAGAAGAATATAAAACAAGTATGTACTTGGAACAGCTAACCAATATACAGCTAATTAAGAACAAAATAGAACATTTACAGGATAATGTTATTTCCGCAAAATACGGTATGGTATTTTAACATACAATGAAATAAAGAAATATGAAATTGATTATAGCAAATTAAAATATATTCAGATCGGAACAGCGTTTTTTAATGAATCCTGCCTAGTTTTTGGAATAAAAATACCTAAAAGATTTATAGAAGTTAAGTTAAGATATATTGTTCCACTACCAAATGATCACAATAAAGAAATAGATTCTATCCTCGAGCAAGTTTTATGGAAAGTCCTATGGAAAAAAAATTTGATGACAAAGTTGTAGGTAATAAAGAGACCTACAACTTTTGTTATAACACTTTTTTAACATAACCTCAAAATTTATGTGAAAAATTCAGGTAATCAAGATTTTGGTTTTTTTAGATTATGCAAAAAAAAATTATTTTTTCACGAAATTTAGTGAAAACTTATTTTTTTGATTTGAAATATTTATTTTTTCACCTTATTTTGACTTAATATCGAAAAAACGCCCTAATTTTGAATCCAGAATTCTCGCGTCAAAATATCAGCTTTTAAAAAAAGTTGGGGAGTTTTTTGTTCGTTGAAATCTCTTCTTTCTGATAATGTAAAAAATATATACATTACGTGTACGTTGAAAAATTAAGTTGATGTTAATTTTTCCCTTGTTCCTTGGAATATTAATCATACCCAATTTTTTCTGAATATAACGTTAAGAACCTTAGCCTAATAATCAATTTAGATTCACAAAGCAAATACGTTCGAAATAATAATATTAATAAACAATTATCTACTGGCTTGAGCTTTTCACACGTTTACATGTTCATATATACTTAAGTATAAAATCAAACCAAAAAAGTTTGTCTTGAGTAGAACAAAAATCAGACAAATGGGAATGAAGAAAAATAAACCGATGGCAACGCTGGGAAAGTGCACTTTAATATCAGCTTGAAAGTGATTTAATTCTTGTATTCAATTTTCACGAAAAAGTTGTATATATAAGAATTAAAATCACATTCAACAGAGCCATCTGACAAGTGGTGATAGCAAATACACGTGAGCACTGACGATGGAAGTGTAGCGGCTTCCGAAAGTGGCGCTACTCTGTTCTGCTGTGTACGTTGAAAAATTAAGTTGATGTTAATTTTTCCCTTGTTCCTTGGAATATTATTCATACCCAATTCTTTCTGAATATAACGTTACGAACCTTAGCCTAATAATCAATTTAGATTCACAAAAACTTCCTGACTTTTTTAAACAGGTGATATTTTGACGCGAGAATTTTCGATTGAAAATCATGGTGTTTTTTTATATTAAATCAAAATAAAGTGAAAAAATATATATTTCAAATGAAAAAAATTACAGTGTCTTAAAAGGTAAGTTTTCACCAAATTTCGTGAAAAAATTTTTTTTTTGCATAAGATAAAAATAAAAAACCAAAATTTTGATTATTTGAATTTTTCACATAAATTTTGAGACTATGTGAAAAAAGTGTTATAACAAAAGTTGTAGGTCTCTTTATTGCCTACAACTGTGTCATTTAATTCTTTTCCATAGGACTTGTAGTTTTGCCGGAAATCGAGATAAACCGTTTTTTACCCTTAAAAGCTCACCCCCTTCCACTTCCCGACCACAGATCGCCAGTAAATTATTTTTCCTTTCATTTTTGTTATATTCTCGTCTTTTTTTAACGGATTTCATCCTACTATAATTTTTTTTGGTTTCAAAAATTATCGACCCTGGTCTAATAGTTAAGAACGTCAATATGATAAGAAATTTTACGCATAAGATAACAATGGAACTATTTGAAAAAGAACATCAGAATAATGCAAAAACTATCAAAGAATTAAGAAACCACACTAGAATATCATATGGATGCAATACTCTAATTATAGTTATTATAATAATTATCATAATATTAACTTTAACAAAACATAAGAGTGTAATTTTAAAATTGAACAATAGGATTCAGGAGATATTTTTTTAATTTTTATCCAGAGGGTTGGGGGTGGTCTTAGGTGTATGCAAATGTGGTGTAGCTATTTCTACCCTGCCATTTATCTCAAAAATGGTTGATCCTACAAAATATAATTGTATAAAAATTTTTAGGAAATTGTATTCTCTATAGATTTTATAAAAAAAGCCGATTTTTGCGGCCATTGACTTCTGATATTTTGTAATCCGCACACGAGATTACGTGGGACTTTGGAGACATATTATACAAGGCCAAGATAAAATTATTTATACAACATACGATTTATATACAAATTTCGAGGCTCAGACTATTTTGTTCGAACTTAAATTCGATTTCACTGTATCGTGTGATATATAGAACACCTATTTGGCAGCCAATACCACAATTGTGGAAATTATCTCACACACATTCTTCACACAGATTCTTAAGGCCCAACTATAATATGCATAAGCTAGCTTAATAGGCTTTTTACATCTACCCACATCTTTCATCAATTCGCCAAGATGTTATCATCTTCCCATAAGAATTGTATAGGGCTAAATATGTACTTACATCTTTCTTCATCTTTCAAAGATGTTACTATCTCATTTTGTTTCATATTACATCTTTCGATAATTTTAGTGTCATCACTAGCAAAATTACATTAGATTGGAACAAAATTGAAAACATGTGTGTGAGCCAGTGATGGAAAAGTTGATACGATCGTATTTTTTTATACTATTTGATATTAAAAAGTAGTGGCATGCGATAACGTCCATGGAAATAATGACCATGGACGTTATTTCGACGTTGCATAGCAAAAAATCTTTACTCAGCGAAGCCACTATTCGACATACTCAGACGAGAAAATCCTTAAGACCAGCCGAAGGCGGGCTAGGAAAAAACATTTTAGTCTGCGAAATCAGTACACCGGATATTATTATATTCTTTTCGAAATGGAAATAATGCCCATGTATATTTTTCCTTTTTTATGAGAAAAAATGTCCACGTACATTATTTCCATGAACGTTATTGCATGCCACCTAAAAAACACCACGTTATTCCACTGACTTACTTGACTACTCTCCAAATAATATCACTGCTGTATACAAATTCATTAGCTTATTCCATATTTTCTAATTTTTTAATACAATTGAACATTACTGAATGCCTCAAATTCGATATAGCCCGCTCGAACAATGTAAAAAACATCTAAAGCTAAGATCCTACTATCGGGGCAGAAACGTGCATTCTAAAATGACCGTGTGACCTCAGCCTTACAAAGAAATAAGGCCATAATTGCTCTGCGCTGGTAATACAGCCATGTGACGAGCCAAAAGTCAGACTTCGTTTTTGGCGCACATAAATTTTAAAACTGATTAGTTCTTCTATACATTGATGCCTCTCACAGTAGATTACTGCCCTGGATGGCGTTTATATTAATAATCAATGATAGTGCAAAGCAGTCGACTTATACGACATATATCAATATATGTAATTATTTTCCAAAGTACCATTAGTATCGTAACTTGATGTACACTAGGTATAAAAAGTCTGCGTACATAAATGTACCCTATAAAACAAAAGCAAAATAATTATTAAAATATATATTTTTTAATTCAAAAATGATTTTTATTTGTTAAATACATATCAGTCTTTTGAAAATAATGCAAAACTTAAACAAAACTAATTCACAGTTAACCACAGCAAAACAAAAGCAAAAAAGTTCAATGAAAAAACACGCAAAAGTCTGCGTACGACTTTAAAAACCCATTTCTCTTATCTGGAGGCTTGCTTATATGTTCCTTGGCGAACGCAATTCTCTTTTGTCTGTTAACATGTGAAATGTATGGCTTTCTTCGTGCAACACGGCCATGGTAACCATTCTTTTTAAGCAATTTTCGAACAGTATCATTGCTAACAGTTTTCTTAAAGTTGATTTCAACATCCTTTGCTACTTTTGAGGCTGTAACCTTTGGATTTTTTGACAGATTGAAGCACATACCTCTTTTCCCGTTCAGTAAGCTTGGATGGACGACCAGATCGCGGCTTAGAGACAAATTGGTTAGTTTCTTTGTAAGTATTTATCACTCTTTGAATAGAAGAATGCGATCTTTCTACCATTTGACCGATCTTTCTTAAGCTTTCGCCTTTTTTCCATAAATTAACAATAATTTCTCGCTCTGCGGAATTTATCTCCTTTCCTTTCCGGTCCATAGTAGTTATGCAATTAAAAATTATTTTAGATATGTTAAAACCACTTAAGAACACGAGTTTTAACAAAAATTGTACACAACAAATATTTAACTACGCCAACAGCTTAAATAATCCCGTTACATTATATATGTACGCAGACATTTTCTTAGCTATAGATGGAACTTTTCCCAATTTCACATCGATAAAATGCTTGTTATCGAGAATTGTGAAATAGAGTTGCCATAAATAAATTAGTAAGGAGTCGATCTATGAAAAAACACCTGAAGTAGTTTAGGTGTTTTGGTATTTAATAACAATTTGGACAATAAAACTATTTCTAAGCATATGTACGCAGACTTTTTATACCTAGTGTATATGAAATCCATACAGTAACTATTTTTATTATATTTAATTATATTTCTATATAACGTTACCTTTATTATATTTCACACAAGATAACATGTAAATATCGTAGCCATAAATAATCAATAATCTAGATTGTTCAAATTTAAAACTAGATTTAAATATTAAAACCATTATACAGCGCCATCTGACTCCAAGTAAAGAGCACACCGATCAAATGTTACTAAATGTGGTCACACCACTCGTTGCTAACAGCTGATCGATTGTTGATGTATGTGTAAACGAACAGTATAGAAACTGCACATTTGCAAATGAATGGTACGAAGCATGGTAGAATAATATACAAGGCAGCCCTGGAACGCCAGCTGATTATTTTTTTTATTTGCTTTTTCATGGTACGAACTGTCAAATGTTATGTATATGTGAAATAACTACGTTGCACACACAATACCACACGTAAGTTTGCTACTTCTGATATACAAACACACATTTACCCTCTCTATTAATGTTTCACATTTTCTATCCCAATATGTACATTTGTGTTAGTTATGCGGCTACCTGTTATATTATTCTACCATGGTACGAAGATAGTTGATTTTGAAATTGAAAGTCAGTCGGTCTGCGGACAGCAGCAGGCACTAAGTTATTTCAGACCCTACGTCGTATAAATTAGCTAATCAAATTAAGTTGCAGTCATCAGATTTTGTGTTGTGTTCAGAAGTTTCTTCGTCCAATTCAAAAGACTCAATACGCTTTCTCTTAGAGGGAGGCTGATGCGCTCAGTGGGTTCCAGTCCAGACCCTTCGTCGCCTGGAATCGGAGAGTTCACCAGTTACCATTTCTAAGAGCGCGCATATCAGGACGCGTCGCTATAGGGCTGCGATTCATACGGGACCCTCTAGTGTTGTTTTAAGGCCCAGCAGTGTTTCAAAGGGCTTCAAGAGGCCGTCGACAACATATTAGCCGATAGTGAAGATGAAGAAATTGATATGGCAATCATACCACCTAATCCGAGTGAACTAACTGACGAAGAGGAAGGTGTTGAGGATGATATGACTCCGTCAGCCCAACCGCAAGATATTCCTGAAACAATAGAAGTTTTTGTAAACCGAAAACTATCGACAAAGATGTCAGTGATGATGAACCATTAGAGTCAAAGCGTACGCGGCTAGCTCTTGCAACCCAAAGAAAACCCATCTGGCGCAAATGTCATCCACCACAGAGTCCAGCTACTCAGCAGAACTCTGAAGTTTATGACAGAGCAAATCAAATTCTTAACCCAGTGCAAATATTTGAAAAGTTGTTTAATGAGAAAGTCATAGACATGATTATCTCCAATTCAATAACTTACGCAAAACAGAACAATAGACATGAGTTTTACTTGAACGACTGTGATTTAAAAAAGTTCCTAGGAGTTTTGATATTCTCCGGTTATAATAAATTACCACGAGAACCGATGTACTGGTCCTTGGATTAAGACATTGGAAAGGAGATAGTGGCCAAAGCTCTTTCAATACATCAATTTCGAGACATAAAGAGAAACATTCATTTGTTTGATAATAATGTAGCATCTACGACTACTGATAGAATGTTCAAGATGAGACCATTGGCAGATTCACTAATGAAAAATTTTATGCAGTGGGGAGTGTTTCATGATAATATTTCTATTGACGAATCAATGGTGAAATATTATGGCCACCATCCCGCTAAGCAATTCATCCGGGGAAAGCCAGTTCGATTCGGCTACAAAAACTGGGTTGCAGCTAGTTCTACAGGCTATTGCTATTCATTTGACTTATATTGCGGAAAATCGCAGGCCGCATCTCCTGATCCATTGGGCTCACGTGTTGTGAAAAACTTATTAGAAAAACTGAATTGTACCGCAGATAACCATCGAATTTTTTCGACGTTTTTACCAGTTACGATCTTCTCCTCGATCTTAAAAAGTTGGGGTACCGTGCAACTGGAACTGTCAGGGAAAACCGAACAAAAGAATGTCCTTTGACTAGCACGAAGGAAATGAAGAAGCAAGATCGTGCTGCATACGACTATAGATTTGATAAAGAAAATGAGCTTTTGTTTGTTAGATGGAAGGATAATAATATTTGCACAATTGAACCCCTAGGTACCGTAAAGCGTTGGTGCACAAGAAACCGTGAGAAGACTGACGTGGTTATACCCAATTTGTTACAAAACTACAACAGAAATATGGGTGGTTTTGAAGAGCTCGATCAATCAATCTCTTTGTATAGGGTTGCTGTTCATGGTAAGAAGTGGTGATGGGTGTTATTTACATACATGCTTGATTTGACAATTTCTAACGCTTGGCGGCTACATGTACTAAGCAGTGGATCAACTTTTGTTTCGCCGTCACATTCCACGTTTTTATTTACGCCAAGGTGGACAAAACAAATCACGGCAGTCTGGGTCAATACCTCAAGGTTTACCTCAAGATGGAATTGGGCACTACCCCGCCAAAGTAGAAAAGCAGTTATGTTGCGTAATTTTCCATTCTCCAGTCAGTGTACTCATTTGAGTACACCCCTAAAACTCGTTTCCAAAAAAAAATTTTATTTTTCTTTCATTTTGTGCTTCTTTATGCTTGTATCAATTAATATAAAATATTAAATAAAAAATTTAAAGCCGGTTTTCATTTGACCTTTAACGGGTTAAGGAAAGCAAATGACATTTGAGAGAACTTGACGAAACTTTTTCTTAAGTACATTATAGTTTGAAACATACAATTTCTATGCATTCGCACTGTTGCTTAAATACGCTTAAGCAAAGACATGCATATTATAGTTACGCCCAAGGCATATTCATTACAAGTACCACCATAACTAAAACAAATATACATTTTCTGCATATTTTTTATAAATTTTAATCCATCCAGCAAACAGTCGTGTTTCATTTCCAATTGATGATATGCGAAAACTTTTTTATTATAAACAATGCATTTGGTAATAGGCTTTTTCCACTTGCCAACATCTACCATCATTTTGCGGTAATGTACAGGTGGCTATATGAGGGCAACAAATCCAACAAAAACTAGGTTATGCTTGTCAAAAAATACACCTGTTTGACGTAATTATAGAAAAAACTACCAGAGCAAAAAATAAGTAGCAGACGTAACGCTGCCACCTGTACACTTATTACACCATGTTTCTTTCAACTTTATGCCGCTTTTTAGTGATGACACAAAATTTCTGGAATGATGGTGGGTGGAACAAATTGAGATAGGAACATTTTATGATGATGTTGAAATATGTTGGCCGTTCAGCACTGTATAATTCTTATAGGCTTTTCACACTCAACAACATCTACCTTCAATTTACACTAATGTACAGGTGGGCATATGAGTGCAACATATACAATAAAAACTAGATTATACTTGTGAAAAAATACACGTGTTTGACGTAATTATACACAAAACTACCAGAGCAAAAAATAAGTAGCAGACGTAACGCTGCCACCTGTACACTTTATTATGCTGCTTTTAGTGATGACACTAAATTTATCGAATGATGGTGGGTGGAACAAATTGAGATAGGAACATTTTATAATGATTTTGAAATATGTTGGCCGTTCAGCCTTGTACAATTCTTATGGGAAAATTCGCAAATTGATGGTAGATGTTGCTGAGCGTGAAAAGCCTATTATGGGAAAACTCGCAAATTGATGGTAGATATTAGATGTTGGTAAGTGGAAAAAGCCTATAACACACAATTTCTTTTATGTTATCAAATTTAAGTGCATATAAGTTAATAATACTGATTATTGTACATTTCCTAATGGCCATTTGATCTTATTTAACTTTAATGAGTAAAGCTAAAATAAAGATTGTAGAATAACGGTACTAAAAGATTAATTGATTCTCCTTTGTTCTAAATGATTGAACAAAAGTTATTGATTTAAAACGTCTAGTCGATAAGTGGAACACATCTTCATAGAAGAGTTTGCAAATTAATAAAGTTGTCATAATTATTAAATAAATAAAGGTGTTTTATTAACTGGCGCCCAACGTTAAACAATTTAAAAAATATATAACAAAAACCTGATAGTATTTGTATAAAAATATAAAGCAGAGCACGAAGCCGTTCGGCGCATAGCCGGCTTAACAGCCGCTGCCGAAGTTTATTTGTAAGTTGCGCCACCGCCGATGTATGCGGCTGTGATCGGCGCACGACTCAGCCGACTAGGGACTATCAAATAATATAAGTTTGGTACAAATACAACAAAAAAATTAGATAATGCTTATCAGAAATATATAAAATATTAAAATTTTGTTTTCGCTGGATATACATACTACGTGAGCCAGTCGACAGCCGACCTTTTCATTCAGCCGCCGCCGACGAAAATTTTCGGCTTACAGTCGGCGCTTAGCCGCCGCTGGTTAGCTTTTGGGTAAGCCGCCGCCGGTAACGGAATAATATCGGCTTCGTCCTCTGATATAAAGTGCTGATAAATTATTACAAACAATAAGCAAAACGAAATTTTCTCACTTGAGTTTTTGTGAACTAAAAGAAAAATTAACATTATTTAATATTGAAATTTAAACAACTTTAAACACACATTGGAAAAAGTGCCATGTAATATGTTTTAGAAATTTGGTAAAAAGCACTACAGCTGAAAATAGATTTCAAATAAATGATTAAAAAAGTACGGAATTACATACATTGTAATTATAAAACACTTAAACAAGACATATACATAATTTTGTTTATATCAATATCAAAATTTAATGGACTTCGCAAAGCAAAAAATCACATTATAAAAAAAAGAAGAAAAAAAAATTAAAATACAGTTGTGCCAAGTGTAATTAAAAAGTAACGGATCTTTAAATTATTAAAAAAAACTAAAAGAAGATCGAAATCGAACCAAAAGTTAAGAATAAAGTCTTTGAACTTAAAAGAGAAATAAGTTTTATTAAAATACATTGGAATTAAAAGGAGTGAAAATAATTGATGAAGGAAGATGGCACAAACATCATAAAATCATTTAAAATTGAGCGGGCGTGTAAACTTGAAATCGTCAAATTACCAAAGGAGTACGAGTACGTAAACTGGAAATTGTATAAGAGATTGCGGTTTATAGAAAAAAGTATTGTAGCGCTTACATATGTTATACTCATTTTGAGAAATTATAAATCCATTAACTGAGAACAATAATATTTTATTATAATAAAACAAAATTACGACTTTAAACTATACGTACCTACATACATAATTTTATATTTCAAAAAATTATAAAGCTCTATTATATTCTAAGTAATATTAATTTAAGAAATCATAGTCGAAGCTTGAAATTAAAAGAAAAAATTAATTTTATTACAAAAATAAAACTGTTTAGTGAAAGAAGTCGATAAAAAAATCTCGATGTTATAATTACTACACTTGTCAAATTATTTTATTTTCATAATTTTTGAATAAGATTAGAATTATCTATGCTGTATTGTACACATGGGTATTGATGAACTGACTAGCACATTGTCAAAATTTAATTTAGGTAGTAAACTAGTGAGAAAATGGATTCTGAAACTCTTAAGGATATTATTTCGGCTGCTATACTGACAGCCACAGAACAGACTAGATTACAGATGCAAACGGAGATAGACGAACTAGAGCGAAGGTTGCGTAAAATAGAAACACCCATTACGGTAGAAGAGTTTCGCGCAATAGAGATAGTTCAGGGAGTTGAGTGCAATGAATCTCTTGATATTATTAAATCTGTTCCGGAATTCTCTGGAGATATAACAAAATATATTTCTTGGCGACAAGCCGCTACCGTAGCACATAAACTTTTTGAGGGTTACGAGGGTAGCTCGAAATATTATCAAGCAGTAGCTATCATTAGAAACAAGGTGGTTGGTTCTGCAGATACGTTGCTTAGTTCGTATAATACAGTATTGAACTTTAGAGCTATAATAGCCCTATTAGATTTTTCGTATGGAGACAAGAGATCTATTTTCATCCTTGAACATGAAATGTCAACACTTAAGCAGGGTGCGAAGTCAATTACTGAATTTTTTGATGAGGTTGAACAAAAACTCACTCTAATAATAAACAAGGTCATTATGATAAACGAAGGCAATATGACATTGATAGAATCTCTAAATCAAAAGTACAGACAAGATGCTCTTAGAATATTTATTTCTGGCTTAGGCAGGCCAATGTGTGATATTTTATTTTCGTGCAAGCCTACAGATATGCCTTCCGCATTAGCACTTGCACAAGAACTAGAAACCAATCAATATAGGCATAACTTTGCAACTACATATTGGAAAAATTCTACCCAGCAGTACCAGAATCATAATTCACCCCATTTCCAACATATTTATCCAAATAATGGGAATAATAGAATTAGGCCACAATCAAACCAAATAAATCGATATACTGCAATGAATAACAATAATATATTCCCTAAACCAAGAAATCAGTTAAATTATAATGCTGGACGAAATGCTTCCCAATTTCTAAATCGATCACAAAATTATCACCAGCAACAAGAACCTATGGATATCGATTCAAGCAATAGATTTAGTAATAGAAATTACTACAGCAGATACAAAAACTCCCTTATTCTTCTACAAGACAAAATTTTAACAAACATCAAAGACTAAATGTGCTTCATCAGCAAGAGATTCCCCGGTGTTCCGAGAGTATTTTTGATCACTCCGAAAATGAGCATGATTGTGGGAACTTTAATGTTAACAATGAGCATTATACAGAAATAAATACCGAAGATGAAGTTAATTTTTTAGGGGAAAGTCCCTCCTCCCTTATATAGAAAGGAAATTTGGGGGAAGGGTAATAAAATTTTTAGTAGATACTGGAGCATCGAAAAATTATATTGCTAATTTAAATTCACTAAAAGGTACTACACCACTTAAAGCGAACTTTTATGTTAAATCAATACATGGGAAAACACTAGTTAGACAGAAATATAAAGTCAATCTGTTTAACAGAATTACTTGGTTTTACCAATTATCTGATTTGAAATCATTCGATGGAATTTTGGGATTTGATTTTCTTAAGGAAATTAAAGCAGAAATTGACATTAAGAAAGGCATTTTAAAATATGAGGGGGGCAATGAAAAGTTGAAGTATATTTACTAGACGGAAGTTAATAATGTGTCGGATAATACGATACATGAATCAGAAAATAATGTCTTGTTAAAGTTAGATAACTTACTTATAAAATATAGCAATGTTTTTGCTGACCCTGTAAAGGCCTTACCATTTAATACAAGAGTTACAGCAACGATAAAACCTGGCCAGAAGAACCAATTTTTAGCTCAATGCGACCGTATCCAATGTCAATGAATGACTTTATAAATAACGAAATTCAGGATTTGTTGAGAAACAACATAATAAGACCTTATAACAGTCCTGTTTTAGTAGTTGGGAAGAAAGGTGTAGATGAAAATGGAGTACCAAGAAAGAGAATGGTAATCGACTTTCGAAAGCTAAATTCTAAAACAATTGCGGATAAATACCCGATTCCAAATATTTCCATTATACTTGCCAATCTAGGAACTGGGACATTTTTTTCTACACTAGACCTTAAGTCTGGATATCATCAAATAAACCTGGCTGAGAAAGACAAAGAAAATACGGCATTTAGTATAAATAATGGCAAGTATGAATTTTGTCGTTTACCTTTCGGTCTGAAAAATGCTCCAGGTATTTTTCAAAGAGCCATTCATGATGTTTTGCGCGATGAAGTAGGAAAATCTTGTCATGTGTATATCGACGGCATAATTATTTTTTCAGAATCGGCCGAAAAACATTCAAAAGATATTGAAAGAATTTTAGAAAAATTGTACACGGCAAATATGAGGATATCAAAAGAAAAATCAAAATTTTTCTGTAAATCAGTAAAATATCTAGGATTTGTAGTTTCAGAGGACGGTATAAGTACTCATCCAGATAAAATAAAGGATATTCTTAACTTTCAATTACGAACAACTCTCAAAAGTCTTAGGTCATTCTTGGGATTGGCGGGTTACTACCGCCGGTTCGTTAAAGATTTTTCACAAATTGCTAAACCACTTACCAAATATCTAGGTGGAAAAAATGGAAATGTTAGTAGTAGGAAATCTAAAAATATTCGTATATATTTAAATGAATTTGAAGTAGAAACATTTGAAAAGTTAAAACAAATACTAGCATCGGAGGACGTTCTCCTACTTCACCCACATTTTAACGAACCTTTTGACCTTACAACCGATGCATCGTCATTGGCTATAGGAGCCGTACTTTCCCAGAAAGGCAGGCCAATAACAATGATCTCTCGAACTTTATCCCCAGCTGGAACAAAATATGCTACAAATGAAAGAGAACTGTTAGCCATAGTATGGGCTATAAGAAAATTAAGAAATTATTTATATGGAATACAAAATTTGAATGTCTTTACGGATCATCAACCACTTACTTACTCCACCTCCGAAAAAAATACAAATTTAAAAATATCCAGGTGGAAAGCAGCTATTGAAGAGTACGCACCTAAATTCTTCTATAAACCTGGCAAAGAGAATGTTGTCGCTGACGCCTTATCCAGACAGTTTGCTAATATTCTAGAAGATGACATAGCAGAAATAGATGGCTCTGAAACTGATACAGCAAGCGAAATAGAGGAGGTTGCTGCAGCAAGTGTGAGAGCCGTAAACTCTTCCACAGATTCGGCATCGGAAGGAAAAATCGTACTACAATCAACATCGGAAACAGACTTTAGTACTGCTCACAGTGAGGTATCTCGCACTGAAGTAATTAAATCTGTGCAGAGTCCTGTAAATTGTTTCGAAATCAGATAGTTTTTACTGAAGGTACTGTTTACAGAGTTGAAACTAAAACCATCTTTAAATATAGAAAACGGCACTATGTTACATTCACTAATATTAATGAAATCATTTCGTATTTCAAATCATTTCTTAACCCTTGTGTAAAAAACAGCATATACTATAGTAAAATTCAACACACTATTGTTCAAAATTTTCCTTCAGTAAGCATTTTACATACTAACAGATTAATTACTGACGTTTTAAACGAGGACGACCAAACAAAAATTTTGCTAAGTGAACACAATGGGCTCATCGTTCAGCAGCGGAAAATGTTAACCAAGTTTTAGAAGATTATTATTTTCCAAATATGAAAAATAAGCTCAATGACATAGTAAAAAACTGCAAAGTGTGCTATGAGGCGAAATATATGAGGCATCCAAAGAAAATTGAGATTTGTCAAACACCGATACCGTCATATCCAGGAGAAATACTTCATGTAGACATATATGCAACTGACCGAAAGTATTTTTTGACTGTTATAGATAAATTGTCGAAATTTCCTATAATTAAAGTTATTCAATCACGCAGTATAATTGACATAAAATCAGCTTTATATGAAGTGCTCAACATGTTCAAGGACATAAAGACAGTAGTTTGTGATAATGAGGAATCTTTAAACTCTGAGACCATAAAAAGTTTTTTGAAAAATAGCTTTGGAGCAATAGTTTTTGCAGTACCACCACTACAAAGCTCAACTAATGGACAAATTGAAAGGTTCCATAGTACACTCACGGAAATAGCTTGCTGCATCCGGTTGGAACAGAATTCTATTGAAACAGTGACATTGGTTCTCATGGCGACTCTTAAATATAACAGGTCAATCCATTATACTATCAAGTTCAGACCAATTGATGTGATAAATGCTTCCTCAGCAGAATTTAAAAATCGTACAAAGAACAGGTTAATATCAAAGCAGAGGGCAGATTTGGAGTATCATAATAGAAACAGAATCAGTAGAAAATTTTACCCAGAAGAGAAGGTTTTTTGAAAATAAATAAGCGCGTAGGAAATAAGATGAGTAGGCTTTATGTTGAGAAAATTATTCAGGAGGATTTAGGCACGACCGTCAAAATTGTAACAAAATCTTTCATAAGGACAATATAAGATAGGTAAATGTATTAGTAAAAAAACATTAAAAAAATTTTTTTAATTTAAAAAATATTATGGAAAAATGAAAAAAAGTGGAATTGAAATTGAAATCATAATAGAAATAAATATATTGCAACCAGATTTGAAACACATTGTAAATTATCTTAAGTGTCAATAGCATAATGCATGTCTAAATTGTGAAATCTAAGAATGTAATATAACGGTACTTTATGAAATTATAGCATTTAAGTTTGGAAAAGTTTGAAATATAAAATCACAAGAACAAAGAAGATATCAGTCAGTTTATTTAACTATATTGGCCATATAATATTTAAAAAAAAAACAATTAAACATGATCAAGCCGGGACGCCTTGTTTTTAAGGGTGGCAGTAGTTAATAATACTGATTATTGTACATTTCCTACTGGCCATTTGATCTTATTTACCTTTAATGAGTAAAGCTAAAATAAAGATTGTAGAATAACGGTACTAAAAGATTCATTGATTCTCCTTTGTTCTAAATGATTGAACAAAAGTTATTGATTTAAAATGTCTAGTCGATAAGTGGAAGCCAGAAGCAACACATCTTCATAGAAGAGTTTGCAAACTAATAAAGTTGTCATAATTATATACATATAAATATATATCTATCTATATAAATATATATTTGGAACGATTTTCCGTCATCCCACGTCAAATTTGGTTTGTAAACAGAACGGTTTCGGCTATGTGCCATCTTCAGTGTTCTATTGAATACTAAATCGTTTTTCTGTTGTACGTTGTTTCTTTTATAATTCGTTTGTATACCTTCCTTCCTTCCTTGATCCCTTTTGTATTCTGCTCCCTATTTCTCTCTCTCCCGCTCTTTCTCTCTCTCTCTCTCTCTCGCCTCTATATGCTTTTTTGTGTCTCTACCTGCTACCTGTTTCTCTTACTATTATGTTTGTGTTTAATATTTGGTTTATAATCTGCTCTATTAGTTATCAGTTGTTCTATCCCTACGTAGGTAATAATCCGTAATTGTACGTTTCTGGGTAGTCCTTTTGTCTTGTTCATTTTCTACTACGTTGTCTGGACTATTGTTTTCTTTTGTGTAAAAATATTTTAACGGTTCAAATATTACGTCTGAAGCAGTGTTTATTTGTTCATTTATTATTCTTCTGTCAAATATTTTTTGCTTGTATATTTCCATGTTCTCTAATACGTTCAGTCGCCGTCCTTTATGTTTTGAATGTAATAGTTTAACTGTTTTTCTAATATGTCCTGGTGTACATTTGTTGTCGAATATGTGGTTTGCGAAATTCGATTCTGGTGTTATTCCTGGTTCTCTCAGTTTCTTGTTGTAGTCTCTCATGTGCTCGCGAAATCTTGTTTTTATCTTTCTTCCAGTTTGTCGGATATAACTGTGTTGGCATGTGCAAGTTAATTTGTACACTCCTTGTTTATCTAGGAAGTCTGTTTCGTTTGTTCTGTTCTGTAGTATTCTACCCAAGTTGTTTCTTGTTTGGAATGCTGTGTTAATGTTGTGTTTTCTAAAATTTTTTGCCTGTTTGTATGTTGATTTTCCCATATACGTAAAAGTAGCCCAGGTTTTCTTTTCTTGTTCCTGTTCTCTGTTCCGTTTCTTACTTACCTCGATATCCTTTCTAATCTTGTCAACTAGGTCTTTTTTATATCCGTTGTTTTCCGCTATGTTATATATTATTCCTAACTCTTACATATAGGCCTCCCGTGTTAGGGGTATTCGTTCAAGTCTCGTTATTAATTGCCTAATTGCTGCGTTCTTATGTTGTTGAGGATGGTTTGATGAGTTGTGTATTATTGTATCTGTAGCGGTTGGTTTTCTGTATATTTCGTATTCAATTCTATTTAAGCTCTTGTTTGCCCTAATCGTTAGGTCTAGGTAGTTTATCCTTTCGTTCTCCTCCACTTCCATTGTAAATTTTATGTTTTTGTGTTGTTTGTTCAGTAGATCCAGAATTTGCTCCTCCATATTTCCTTCTATTACACATATAACATCGTCCACGTATCTTGCATAGAATGTTACCCCAAAATTTGTTTTTAACCGTTGATTTGCCTATATATGCTATTGTTGAATTTGAAGTAATTTTGCTCCAATGTGGCTTTTAGCGTGCTTGTGAGTTGCATTGAAAAATCCACGTCTTCTGTTTTATTGAGTAGTGTTTTATGTAGAATGTTTATTGTCTCTGCTGTTGGGATTGATGGATATAAGTCTTTTATATCAAATGAGACTAGTTTAGTATTTTCTGTTATCTGTATGCTCCCTATCTTGTTAACTAATTCCGTGGTGTTGGCTATTGTGTGTTTATTCTCTAGGTCCAAAGTATCTTTCAGTATTGTTTTTAAGTATTTCGATAGTCTATAGCTCGGAGCAGATTTTTAATTAATTATGGGTCTCATTGGCGTGTTTTGCTTATGTATCTTCGGTAAAGCGATCATAGATGGAGCAGATGGATTCATAAGTGTTAATGAATATGATATGCCTGGTTTTATTACTTTGGTTGCCTTTTTTATTAATTCCTTTACCTTTGCCTGGTATTCGTCTGTATGATCTTTCCTGATTCTCCTGCATTTATTATCCACTATTAACTGTTCCGTTTTTTCGATGTACTCATCCTTGTTGATTAATACCGTTGTATTTCCTTTATCCGCCTTCGTTGCTACGATATTGTTAGATTTAAGTTTTTGTTTAAGATTTCTAACAGCTTTGCCTTCCTTGTTTGGACTCCTTTTGGATTTGACTTCCTTCTCTATTATTCGTTTGCAGGTGTATCTGGCCTGATCCTGCTCCTCGTTTGGTAGCATCGCTATTGCCACTTCTGTGTCCACAATAGTTTGTTCTATTTCCTTCTTCTTGTTATTTGCCTGGATGTTGTGCTTTAGCCCCTTATATATATATATATATATATATATATATATATATATATATATATATATATATATATATATATATATATATATATATATATATATATATATATATATATATATATATATATATATATATATATATAATATACATATATATATATATATATATATATATATATATATATATATATATATATATATATATATATATATATATATATATATATATATATATATATATATATATATATATATATATATATATATATATATATATATATATATATATATATATATATATATATATATATATATATATATATATATATATATATATATATATATATATATATATATATATATATATATATATATATATATATATATATATATATATATATATATATATATATATATATATATATAATATATATATATATATATATATATATATATATATATATATATATATATATATATATATATATATATATATATATATATATATATATATATATATATATATATATATATATATATATATATAATATATATATATATATATATATATATATATATATATATATATATATATATATATATATATATATATATATATATATATATATATATATATATATATATATATATATATATATATATATATATATATATATATATATATATATATATATATATATATATATATATATATATATATATATATATATATATATATATATATATATATATATATATATATATATATATATATATATATATATATATATATATATATCATTAAAAAAATTATGCAAGACAATGATCCAAACATTTTAAGCTTAAAACAACAATACGAATTATGGGGCTATTTTTATTTATTTTCAGAACTATTTTTTATTTTTGAATGTGGGGCTATTTTACCTATACATATTTTGGGACATTCATCATTCTTATCAAGAAGGACCAAAATTTAAAATAGCACCCAAAGTAGGCAAAATAACCCCCCAACTTAAAACTGAAAAATGGTACCAAAAAAGGAAAAATGCCCCCAAATTAAAAAATATAAAACAGCTCCAAATAGGAAAAAATGGCGCCAAACTAAAAATTGCCCAAAAATAGTTTGGGGATATTTTTCCTCAAGAATGAAAAATGGCCCCAAAATTTTTTAATTGACAACAAAAACATTTTTTGGGGCCATTTTTCATAAAGCCGTATTATTAGAGATAAAAAATAAAAAGCTTCTGCCTGTTTTTTAAAATAAAATGCAATTTATATAGCAAACAAAAATGTAATACAGCATCATATTTCAAACGCTTGACTTTATACTCGTTGGGAAAACTCGCTTTCTTCACTAACACTAAAGGCGCTTTCACATTGTAATACAAGCTTTGAGATTTTTATTAGATTTTGTAAGACGAAAATCAAATCAAAATCAGTCTGACTGTCAAAAAATCTTTAAGAAAATTTTCTCATTACATATTGTTTCTACACTATCACATTCCAAATAAAACGTAACATAAAAAATTTGCAATAACGCAACTTTTTTTCGTTCTTCTTTTTCTTTATTTATGCCGCCAAACAAATACACTGCTCTTTTTGTTATTAATATGTTTGTTTGTGCAAAAGACAACTCTGATATAATGAAAAATGTGATTGCTTAGAAAATTTCCTAAATATGACGAATACCATAATACTGTCAAATTTCTTTACGTATTATTTGACAAATCATAACAATTTGTTTTCACACTGTTGGTTTTTTACTTAAGATTTGAGTTTTTGACAAGTATTAATACTAAATCTAATAGTCTGAAGGCCGCTTAATAAGCAAAAATACAATCACAGTTTAAATTTCGCGCATCCCTGATCTAAAGACTCTAAAAGAATGAATGAGAAAAAACGCAACGACATTGACGAATTGATTCACTCAAAAATCTTCAGTAAAGAAACTTGGTACCATGATCTAATAATAATTGGATCATGCTTGGTACAATCGCATTCCTTTTGCTATCATTGTTGTTGTTATTTGTGTGTATGTCGTCATAGGGGATGTTTTTTTTTATAACAGTTTTTCTTGTTATAAACAAAAACAAATGTAAATTATCTACGGCGAATTCCCTTGCGACTACCTGTTGTTGATCTACCTTGATTTAGCCCTTTTCATGTTTTTCTACTCATTCTAAAAGATATAATATGTATGTATGGATGTATGTATGTTTGTAATTTGTATTTTATTATTCACGAAAGGCTTAAGAAGTATGTGTGTTTGTTTAAAGTCTTGTGAAATGATGTCCATATTGAATTGTACAGGATTTTTACTGTACAGTTGACACAAGTATCGATTCGACTTTTGTACAATGAATTTATGCATTGTTGTTTTATTCTTCTCTATATACATATGTATATAGCAAATAGCTTTACGCTCAATTAGAATTACAACTACAAACAATATTTGCGCTTGAAAATATATATTAATGTATATTTTTAACGGCAATGTGCACATTTTTAGTATGTATGTACACAAGATGTTATTTTTTAAGAAATATTTTTTATATACAATACCAACGTAATTAGTAAAAGCACAGTTTGAGCGCATTTTTATCTATAACTTGCTTTATATAAAGCTAGCTGAGAAATTAAAAAACTATCCCAGTCGCAGTCTCTATAAACACTGGTCAGTAATGTTACCAATTTTGTTGCAAATTATAGCACAGACGTTCCTATTTTATTTCATTTTAAAACTCTATACAGTACTTTTCGTTTATAGTCACTATCGTTTATAGTCACATCGATAGTGTGTCCATTTTATCTGTATTTATTGCTTCCATTACCAAATTTCATAGAAAATAAGCACGTTAGTCCAATTGGCGATATAAGCACATTTAGCATATATGCCATCTATCTGCGGTTCACAAAGACAGAAATTTATACATACAATTTGCGTTATAGTCACAATCTAACAATTTACTAAATTGGTTAGTTATTGAAGCTACAAACCATTTAATAAATTACTATGAAAGCATTAAATCGTTTAGTATTCCTGTCACCAACTCTCCACTAGAAGAAAATATTACTTTTTGTCTTTTGTAACAGGGATGAAATTCCGTGTTATTAACTTTTGTATGCGAATAGGGTTATATGCCTCGGAATGGCATATATGAAATTTAGGGTTATAGTCACATTAGCGATATAGTCCAAAAGGTAGTGACTATAAGCGAAAAGTACTGTACCTTAAAAAACAACAGTAATTTTAAAGATAAATGTCTTACAGCAAATCTTAGTTCTTCTACTGGAGGTTCAGCATACGGTACACCAAGAAAAGCAAAGACAGCAGAACGGGCAGAGTCAGGAAATACCTTAAGCTGAAAAAATAAAAACAAATGTATTAAATTCATTTGAGATATTCTCTAAATTAATTTAAAATATATTAGTTTAATGTGATTATTTCGAACTTAATTGCTTTTAAGATCAAAGTGATTATATACAGCCCAATTATCTATTGGGTAAAAACGAAAATTTTCGACACGGTCTGGATTTTTATCCTCTCCGATTTTAATGAAATTCGGCATATATATTCTATTATTGTGTGCGCGTAACATGCCGAAAAATAATTTCGACACCTCTTATTGTTTCTGTTTTATAGACCTCTAAACTTGAGCATCTCGGCCATTTAGAGAAAAGTTTGTCATATTGAAGTTGAATAACTTTACAACGCGCTATCGGATATAAATGAAATTGATGTCCTTGGAAAGCTTTCATTCTCCTGATAACTGATTAAAAAGGAGAACATTTCCTGCTAATTGGTCGGCTATTTAAAACGAAGATCAAAATAGACAACAAAAACAGCAATAACAAGGCACATCACTGTGCTGTACTTATCAACAAGCATTAACTCTTATTGTAAGCTAACAATGAATTTACACATGAAGTGTATGTGAATGTGTTTTATATGTATGAAACATACGCACACATTATATGTTGTACTAACAATTATTTTAAAATATTTGTGGTACAACAGATATCTTAAAACAAAAATCATGTAAATTTCTTATCTATGTATTACAAAATACTATGTTATTCTTACTATTTATTAGCCGTAGAATGTGTGAGTGGAATAAAATCATACAACATGAGTTACACTCATTCCCTCATTTATACTTATATTAACAGGTATGTATCTGTTAAATCTGTTTTAGCAATACTTTGTCGTATAGTGGTGCACGTCTTTAGTCTTTATTGTGTAACATTTTCAAGATGTGATGAAAACAGCTTCAAAGCTTACAGTGGTTTCCTTATGATAACACGATAATTTCTATGAAAATTGTGTAAGCAATAACAATAAAAACAACCGTAGCCGTAGTATTTCCTAAAATCTCTATTTGTATTTTTTACACCATGGCTATATGCTGTAAAAAAAAACAATAGAAAATTAATACCACTTTTCAGGATATTTAAGGATCCAAATTCTTTTTCATTTGCGATGTCCTTGTCTTGGATTTCAAAAAAGTGAGCTTGAACCTTTTAAATGATATTTAAATTACTAACATCTGATGACGCACTACAAAGTTATGCTATTTTAAAAATTACTTTTTACAAAAAAATCCTAATGTATTCAAATAGTTGATTTTATTATTATTTCTTATACAATTTTTATAGAAATTATCGAGTTATCGAAAAGAAACAACTATAACTTTTAAGTTTGTTTTCCTCCCATCTTGAAAATTTTATACAATAAAGACATGCCAGTTGGCTACATTCTGTAAAAATAAAGAAAATTAATATACAATTTTTCAGGATATTTAAGGATAAAGGATACTTTAATATTATAAACGCACTTGTAGCGGGGAGGTATGTCCTTTTTAATCAATACTCGTTAAGAAGAGACTAAAACTTTTCGAATCCGATGATGCATTCTAAAGTTATTCAATCTTCAATATGACGAACTTTTCTCAAAATGGCCGAAATGCTCAAGTTTAGAGGCCTATAAAAAAGAAACAATAAGAAGTATCGATATAATTTTGCGCCATGTTATGTGCACACAGGAAGGGAAGATATGTATGTGCCGATTTTCATTTAAATCGGAGAGGTGAAAAATCCAAACCCTTGTTTTCATGTCGGAAATTTTCGTTTTTATCCTATAGTCAACTGGAGAAAATATAACAAATTTTATGAATCATAGACTGACATATTGTCATAGTCTTAAGTTCTAATTTTTAAATAAGCCAATGAAAAGATATATAGTTACGGTTTCTTATATAACAAATTTTATGTAAAAAATATGTATATGCATTTGAATTTGCATTAATTTTATGCCATTTTTTATAATATTTAAAATTCTCAATAAATTTTTACATGTCTGTTTTAACAATTTAGTGATTATTCGTGACAAACTGTTTATAAATTAAAAGCAAGAGGAAATAACTTATGTACTTTCTTACGATTATTTTCATCAAGTCTTCGCCAATATACAAGTGATAATTATTTTGAAAAGATAAAGCAGTAATATTGAAAGAAAAATAATATCTGTGGGTTGTTGCTAAAAGGGCCAATGTAAAAATATTTACTTGTAGGAAAAAGGCAATTTAAGTTTAAGTTTTCTATATGAGTTCATAGTAACATTGGCTAGCAAAACCCTTAAGAAGCTGTTTTGGGTTACATTAGACATTGGCTGTTTCAGCAAAATAAGAGAGAGTTAGAACAGAAACCTAATGCAATGATTAACTCAAAACAGCAAAATATTGACATTGGCCCTTTTTTCACCAAGCCACAGATATGTATTTATTTGGAGAATTCATCATTTTGAAAAATACATTCCTTCTTATTCTATAACTATGTATATGTCGACGTTACTTTAACCCCACACCATAAAATGGGCACTTCTGTACTAGTTGTCGATAACAATTTGGTACTTCCAATTCTTTAAGGTCTAGAAAATGCGAAGAGACTATTAATAGTAGTAAAATTTTGTCGGTTACGAGTAAACAAGTGCATATTTTTTGTTGTTGGGTTGATGTGAAGACGACAAATAGTTGCAGAATAAAGGGGACTTTTTTGATTCGAAAAAAGGACTATTCGAGTTTGTGTGTTATTTAAATGCAGTTCGAATTTGTTTTTGGTATTTTTGTTCGAGTAACAGAGGAGAAGGCCAACAAACAAGTGAATATTACCGCCATCAGCGAGGAAATACATAATGCAGACTTTTGACATAAAAAGTTAAGTATAATTTTAAAATTTTTGAGTAGAGCAAAAATACTGTTAAAGTGCTTAATAATCTGATAATTAAACACAGTTATTTGAATTTGATTATATTTTTTTATAGATTTTATATATTCCTTTTTCGACACATTTAAAATTCGTTGCTGATCAGTCACAAATTAAGAAAAAAATTTTAACAGATAAATTTTAAAACGCAACCTAATATTATAGGAATATTGCGACAATAAATTCGGTTCACACAATACATGCTACAGTCGTCAATTATTCGAATTTAGTATGTCTTCAAAACTGATGAAATTTAAATAGAGTGACAATTTTCCTGTTAATTGAACTTTATTTGTTGATGGTTACGCATTGTCTATATGCATTTCATTATTCAGTATTTTATCGTCAGTAGACTTCAAACACACCTTTGAACAGCTACAAACTCCTTATCTTACAAATAATTTTCAAAAGTAAGCATAGTAGGCTTTGAAACATACAAAAACCCAACAAATAATTTGTATTCGATGTGAATCTATTTTATTTTTCTACAACTTTATACAATTAGAAATCCATTGCTTATTTTTGAAAATCATTTGTAAAGTCTGTACATAAAATAAGGGGTTTGTAACTGTTCAAAAGTGTGGTTGAAGTCTACTGACGATTTGGTAGACCACTCATGAAATGCATATAAACAATGCTTAACCATAAAAAAAAATTCCATTTAAAATAAAATTATCACAATATGTCAAATAATAAATTTCTTAAAGATTTTCATGTTAACAAAATTCAAATACCATACCTCAGTAGCAGGGTTGCCAGATATGGCGATTTCTCGCCAAACGTGGCGATTTTTCAACTTGATTGGCGTATAAAATTTTGATTTGGCCACATGGCGATTTTTCTGGCGCTTAATAAATTTGTTGGCGGTTTTTATGGCTATTTTTTTACAAAATTGAACTTCAAACTTTTTATAATTCAGGGAAATTACTTTGTTGAAAGACTATTTTCAAAAATCAATTCCAGCAAAACTCGTCTGCAACAAATTAAAACAAAGTGATTTTCATGGTTTTTCTTGTATTAATTATACTCAACAAATACGCAAGCTTGATTTCAAATTAAGAATGATTTCAAATCAAACCTTTTCTCAAACGATAAACGTTTACAAATTATAATAATAAATTTGTTGGCGGTTTTTATGGCTATTTTTTTACAAAATTGAACTTCAAACTTTTTATAATTCAGGGAAATTACTTTGTTGAAAGACTATTTTCAAAAATCAATTCCAGCAAAACTCGTCTGCAACAAATTAAAACAAAGTGATTTTCATGGTTTTTCTTGTATTAATTATACTCAACAAATACGCAAGCTTGATTTCAAATTAAGAATGATTTCAAATCAAACCTTTTCTCAAACGATAAACGTTTACAAATTATTTGAAAATAACTTGAAAAACATAGCATTCTCAACAAAAAGGGCAAATTATTTTAAAATTGAGAAATTTATTTATTATCAACTCACTTTCAAACGTTTTTCTCAAAAGTTTTTCAAATGTGGATTGTAATACAATGTGGAACATAAATAAAATAAATTTTTTTTTTAAGTTCATATTTTACATTTTTTCTTATTCCGGTTGATAGTTAATTTTTGACGACAAACCAACAAACAGTAAATATGTAATTTTCTGCAGTTGTAATAAATAAATTAGTTTGATCGTCACATTGTTAACCCTTATGCGCGCGGCAAAAAAACACCCTATAATGCGCTGCAAGGTACCCCGGTACCTATATAAAAGTTACGTAGAAAACAAGAATTTCCGCACTAAATAATAAATATGGGATTGGGAATATATATCTGTAGCCAATCTCATATATATTTTACTACGTTTTAATCTGATATTTAGAGCGAAAGTGCTTGTTTTCAACGTAACTTTTGTATAGGTACCCGGGTACCTTGCGGCGCAATAGAAGGTGTTTTTTGTCGTGCACATAAATTTTGCTTAATTTGATTAGAAATTTCTACGTCTACCACGTTTATATATACTTTTATTTATTTATGCAGAGCTACTAACAACAAATATATGTACTTGCAATGGCCTCATTCCCATATTCAGATTAATAATTTTAATGAAAAAATTTTGCTTAAACATGCCAAAGGTACCCGGGTACCTAGGTGCGCACATAAGGGTTAAATGTTTCCAATTTATGTTTCGCTTTAAACAGTGTTTCTACGTTGATTTATAATTTGAGAATAACACATCAAATTGATAAAACACTGATTGTCAAATGTTTATATTAAAATCATTATCAACTTGAATTGAAGTGGTAAACAGAAACCTTTGAAAAATTTTTGAGAATTGTGCTTGATATCAAATGATAAAGTCATCTTATTTTAAAGATTTGACTTCGTGTTTGCTGGGAAGTCATTAAATTGTTTTGAATTCGGATGAGAAAAATTTACAAGATATAATTTTAGGCGATTATATTTCTACTCTTGGCGATTTTCTGCAAAATTTTTATACGATTATTTTATAAAAATTTATATAAAAAATAGTATTATATAAAGAATATTAAGAAAAACTACATACATTTGATTTTGGTGAAATTGGTCGGAATAAATCTGACAACCCTGAGCACAATAGGTCGCAATGTCAGAGGAAACATTTGTCGACGGCTGAGCCATTAGCAGAAATCAGCGAACAGAATCGGCGGCGACTCTTTTGTAGCGAAAAATACTCGGCGGCGGTGGTAAGCCGGCTTGCTTCCGATCGACATGGACCTCTGAATAGGAGCTAGAAATTTAGTTTCGTAACATAAATAATCGACACCAGTGAACCAAGCCGATCGGCTCAAAATCGGCGGCTAGCCGGCGTCACTTGATTTCCTCTAGCCGCGCCGCCACCGACTTAAATCGGGTTCAAAGCTGAGGCAGCTTTAGCAGAGCCGCCGGTTTTATCAGCTCAGCCGCAAAATTTCATTAATCCTGCTGCAATGTTCTATTTGCAGATATGTATTTAATAGTATTGTTATGAAAAATACAGATTAAAATTTAACGACATCAAATGACAGCTTTAATGTTAATCTGCATTTGATACCATAAAAATACAACCCTGACTATGATTGTCTAAAAAGACGCGCTGCCAGCCTTATCAATGAATAATAACAGCAACTCGAAGTAAAAAAAAACGGAAATGGTACTTTCGGCAAAGTTCTAAAAACTGCCACGAGAACTTACAAGATTTTTCGACGCTACTAATGACACGTCTAGATAGCAACAGGAAACTCGTCAAGGAAACAGGATTTAATTCACCTTTATGCAATGGTAGAACCCTGTGATACTTAGTCATGTCATCATCTGTATGAACGTTTCCTTGACAACTAGCTTAGTGCAGACAGCATCTTGTACGGGTGTTTTTTTTAGAGGTATAGAACTTCGAATTGAAATAAAACACAAGAAAATCGTTTTAATGTCCATCAATTTGGCTTTATTGGAAGGATAATTTTATGCCATTAATGTTTAAATATGATTTCGGGCATGTGGCCGCCGTGGCTGGCTCGAATAAAGCCAATTCTACAGGTCCAATTTTCAACCACTTTTTCGAGCATATGGGGCCGTATGTTGGCAATAACGCCACGAATGTTGGCTTCCAAGTCCCCTAACGTTTCTGGTTTGTTGGCGTAGACGAGCGACTTCACATATCCCCAAAGAAAATAATCCAATGGTGTCAAATCACACGATCTTGGTGGCCAATTGACAGGTCCATTCCGCGAAATTATGCGCTCATCGAATGTTTCCTTCAATAAATCGATTGTGACGTGCGCTGTGTGGCATGTAGCGCCGTCTTGTTGGAACCACAACTCATCCACATTCATGCCATCCAATTCGGGAACAAAATAGTCGGTTATCATGGCTCTATACCGGTCTCTATTAACGGTAACTGACTCTCCAGCATTATTTCGGAAGAAGTATGGCCCAATGACTCCACCAGCCCATAGAGCACACCAAACAGTCAGTTTTTGTGGATGTAATGGCGTCTCAAGGGTTTCATGTGGATTCTCTTCACTCCAAATGCGGCAATTTTGCTTGTTGACGTAGCCATTCAACCAAAAATGAGCCTCATCACTGAACAAAATTTTGCGATTTTGCTTGCGGTAAACTTCGCGAACTGAACCATTATTTTCGAAATAAATTTGCACGACTTGCAAGCGTTGTTCTTTTGTCAACCTGTTCATGATGAAATGGCAAACCAAACTAAATATTAATCACTTGACAGCTGACAAAATGGCCGCCAGTTAAAAAAGTGATGCCAACTTAAACCGGAAGCTTCGAGAAGATAATTATTTGCTATATAGGAGCATGCCGGCGCCCTGTGAGTCAGTTTTATTTTGAACGTGTAATTGTAAACTTCGATGTGTGATTTGTAAATTCATAGAGTTAAGTTCCTACTAAGTAGAGACATATGAAGTAGTGTATAAATAAATAGTGCTAACAAGCAGTTAATTTGTGAAATTAAATATCCGTGTTTTATTTTATTGCAGTTCAACGAATCCTGTGAAAATAATAAAAACCATTTTTATGTTAAGGACTAAAAACGTAACAGCATGTAACGTTTTTTACAACACTTTCAAAAGTAAATTAATACAAAATTGTTCATATACATATGTATTCAAAAACCTCAATTTTGAGTTATTATCAGTTATATTTAGTGTTTCATATGTGTGAATTTAATGCTGCCCATACGAAGGAACATTAGGGAAACATAGGCAGGTTCCACTCAATGTTCCATCGTTTGTAGCAATGTTTTCTGTTTTCAAACGCCATATTCCATTGTCTGCATCGATGTTTACTGTTTTTGCTGCCTTATTCCATTGAGAGCAGTCATGCTTTGTGGTGCTTTTATATGAGTATATTTATTCGTACGTATAAATATGTGATTTGATAATCATACAGAACTGATGTTTCGTTTACGGTTCCATCGTCTGTGTTAAGGAATGTTCCTTCGTGTGTGGGCAGTATTATAAGAAAAAAAACCTAATTCTATTAAACATTTTGAGAAAAACCTTAAAATTATCTATTATATCGTTTAAACGTATGTAATTTTGATTTTAATGTTTATTTTAAAATTTTCGTGATCGATATACGGTTTTTCTATACCAAACGCATGTTTGTTTTTGGCTTTTTGATTAAAGCCGAATTTCAGCAGCCGCCGATAATTATTTTTTCATGCAGCCGCCGCCGATCAAGTTTGGTTGCGCCGCCGCTGATTACTTTCAATCGGGTTCACTGATCGACATTATTACATTTATAAAATTTTGCTTTGCTTGTACGTAAATAAATTTATTTTTTTTGTTTGTTACCATTAAGAAACGAGATAAAGGATATTGTGTGCTACTCAGAGACTTGCGCCGAGATGGCTGAGCCGCGGCTAAGCCGAGCCGCCGACTAATATCCACAGTCGCCGCCGCCGATTTTTCTTGCTGCTAAAATCGGCTTAATGGAAGCCGACGATCGTTTTTCGGCTCAAAAACGGCTTAAAATAGTCCGCCGATTGCTTTTTTTAATTTCCGCTTCTACTTTTTTATGGTTTTTTTCATAATTTTTGTTCAAGCATTATTTTAGTAATTTGCAGTCTACAATTAACTTAACATTAACTTCAAGTTAATGTTAAGTGTAGACAGCTCAAATTAATGTTTTTTTCAGGTTATAACATAGTTGTTAGTGCAATTGTTTTAACAACGCAGTAATAACTTCAAGTTACAACAGCATATCAAGTTAGGTGCACATAATATGGAACAGAATGCTTTTTTGACAGCTAAAAAAGGCTGTTGTCATGTATTGTGCATTTTTACATGCAAAGTGCTCTTACTAAGATAATATGAAGGACATAGTCAAATTAGAAACCACATTATAAAATAAGATTTGCGTTCCCTCTCATACAATCTTCGTAATGTTGTTGTATAGTGACGGGTCTAGTTAGTAGTCTCTGGTTTGGTGGAGACGTAGAGTAAGATAAAGAAAAATATTTTTGTATGCATTACTCTGCGACATATGCTTGCCAGATCCAAATTGTGAAAAAGCTTGACATTTAGAGAAAAAAAGCTTGATTTACCAAAACGAACTGTCAAAAACTATTCAAAAGAATAAATATTCATTATCCGACTTAAAAAAAGGGGAAAATTATCAATTCGTTTGTATTTCTTATGTGTTCCTTCAGGGCTCTGCCATTTACGATTCGAGTTGAAAAATTTTTTCTTTATTTGGATTATATTACTTACTTCCAAATGGGTCCTGTTTTTTATTTCATAAGAATTTTTATTTTTTCCCACATATATTTGGTATTTCTATCGATAACGCAGACAAGATTAAATTGTAACGAGTTATACGTCTCTGCACCTCAAAGTCGTATACACAGTATAGGCAACATGCAAATTTTATCTTTGCGCTAAAAATTAATGCTCGTCATCTTAAACGAATGGCTCCTTTTGCCCGCTTATGAACAGATATAGTTTGTGGTCATTATAGTGAGGTCGTCTAACAACAAGTAATTATTTTATCATTTGTACTTATGTAAATATATCTTTGCATGTTAATTTTATTTATTTTTAGGGAATAAATTGTACTTGTAATTTCTGATTTGTGAATAGACGTGTATGAGAAACGCAAGGTCTATTAATTCTTTAATTGACGACAATTTCTTTACTTTAATTTGTTTGCAAAAAATATTGAAAAAATTATATTTTCATTAAAATCAATTCTTATCATTAATTCGGGAAATTACATTATTTTTCTTTCTTTACAAACGCATTATTAATAGGAATCGAAAATACAAACGAAGTTAATTTATGAAGATTTCCTATTCGTCCAGTTTTGAAATTAGACCATATTTAGTCACTAGAAATATCTTTGGGAAGAAGCTCTTAATCTGTATATAATTTATTATTTTCTATAGACTCGACGAATTTCCATTAATAGTTCCCAGCAAACAGTTTTTTGCAAAAGTGAAAATTACATATATTTATTTATTAGAGAAAGACTTTCATTGTAATCCAAAGCGTATTAATACCAAGTGGCCTTATTAGTACAACAACAACTGGACTTCACCTATCTGTCATGTGAAATGCATACATAAAAACTTTTCATTTAGTTTTTTTACATAGAGTTTGACATTTTGGTAAAGTTCATTTACAATAATAAGGCCACCTGGTATTAATCGCCTTGCTTTAGCCTATGTCTATACGTGATATATTTTTATCATGACAAATGTCAAACTTTATATTGAAAAATAACCTGCTTTATCTTATCTGTTTTTCCTATATAGAGTTTGCCATTTATCATGATACAAATAAATCAGGTATAGACGTTTGTTTCAATATACATAAATTATAATGTATTATATATCCGAATAATTCTAGCATGATTCATGAATTAGATTCCAACGGTAAAATATATAATTGATGTTCATGCATAAAATTGCGAACAGAGAAAATAGCTTTTTAGGTTGAATCTGGACAAGCCTTAAAAAAGTTTGACAATCAAGCCTTTGCTTTATTTTTCATAACAATTTAAAAATTTTTGAGAGGCAAAGCAATGCTTAGTTTCTATGCATTTTGTTTGGTGAAGAATTGGTATGAAAAAGAAAAACTAATTTTAACAACAAAATGAAAATTTCACTTTTAGTAAATATCCATGTGCATTTCGATCCGATTTTCAGCCGAATTTGAGCCGCCGCCGACTATTTTTTCCAGCCAGCCGCCGCCGATCAAAACCCCTCGGCGCAAGTCTCTGGTGCTACTCGCACCGTATTTTTTTCTTTTTGTTTATGTTTGCTTTTCCCTTTATTGACGACTAGAAAAAAGGGAGATGCCAGATTTGTTACTATTTAATAAGAAGTTGTTGCACAATATTTTAATAAACAGGATGCTAAATGTTCACAATTGTAAATATTTGTGGCGAATCTTACCCCCGTCTCGACTAGCAATAAATATGTTGACATATATTGCAGAAATTGTCAAAATTATGTTATTGTTAATGGAGACAGCTTATTGCAGGTGTTAGCAATATATGTTGCAATAATTATCAACGAATCTTCGCTAACAATTATTCCAGACAAAACGTCAAATTGCACATCAATTGGTGCTCCACATTTTTGTACCGCGTTTGACGTCTTATAAAATGAATAAAATTAATAAATATGTATTGAAATAATATATAATATAGTAATTTTGACTTAGATGCACAATCAGTTTTTCACGATTTTTTGTGCAGATAAGTCAAAAATGCTGTTAGCTTAAATGTACTTATCTGTCTTAACGTGCACGTACACACAATTATTTAATGTGTGCAACTAACCTTAATTTTTTAATGAAAATAATTAAAAACTGCCAAAAAATATGTTAAATGTGCAGGTATACAAAGTGCACTTAAAATAGGATTTTGAAGAATAAGAAAACAAACAGGAAACAAATATGTGCAGTTGAGTAAAAATGCGGCTAAGATTGATTTGTTGTATGAAAATAATATTAAAATGTCAAAAATTGAAGGTATTTATCTTAAAAGTGCAGGTATAGAAAGTGCACTTAAAAAACGAATTTCTATCGGATGTTAAGGAATAGTGAGCATATGACCAAATATGCCCGTTTTTAAGTATTTAGTGCAAATGAAGTTAGCCGAAAAGTGATTGGCAATTCCCCTTTGAAACTAAAAGTGGTTTGATTACGAAGAAAATTTTAGTTTTTCGTTTTCTGAACAAGCAACTTACGGAATTGAACCAACTTTCGATCGGAATGATATTCTGTGACATGGCTGAATAAGTCATTGTTTTTTTTTCAATTTTCAAACAAGAATTAGATCAGGGAGGCATTTTCTTCAAAAGTATTAATACTAGTATTATAGTCTGAAACGGCTGTAAGCAGCATAGTTCTAACCGGATGTCCTAAGACACCTCTCTTCTTTTTTCATTTTGATTTTGACAGTTGATAACATAGTACCAGCGTTGTCAACTCGATGCTTTTCACACCGTTTTTACTGCTTTTTCAACATTTCGGCGCAAAAAACTTTTCAAGTAAGTGCTCGATGCTTTTTATTTGGGAAGGTAGCACTAAACACAAAATTAAAAAATAAGTAATGTAAAATTATCTGCTAATGCAACCCTTTGCTGAACATAATTTGTTGCAGCCTTGTGGAAGAATAAACAATTATATTTGGTTTTATCCAAGTAAAATATAAATATTCAGTCGATATAAGCCTGTTTGAGTCATTAGCAAAAATGTTCATCAAACTTTTGTCTCTTCCTTAGTATAGGTTCACATACAGCAAGTTTTCTTGCGCAAGTTTTTAATTTGTATGTGAAAGATGAAATAGAAATATATACAATTTGTAATTCTTTCTCTTTTTTTCTCCCAGCTGAATTAAAACTTGGCCAAGAAAAGTTGCTGTGTGTGAGCCTAGACTTATTGAAACGCAGAAGTTGCACGCGTTCTTAGCTTGATAAATCTATTTAATTGAGTCTAAAATACGTAACAGAATGTTCTTACACGCGGCTAACACTTTGCTTCACATAAAAACGGCATGATGGGAGAAAATTCATGTTGTGAAAACTATGATGTGCCTCGATTTAATTACGCTAGGCAAAAATGAAAATGCTTCGAGATCAAAATAGCAGATCATTATACATATGGGCAAATCCCAGCAACGGCCACCTATGGCAGAATTTTCGAGCTGTTAAAATTGTTTATATTTATTGATGGTTTAATGTGCTATATATCCTCTATCAATGGCAGGGATATACCTACACCGAAAAAACCCAACCTTGTAATTCATTTAGGATGCCATTTTTTATGTGTTTAGTAGCACATGTGGCCGCTACAGCGTCTCATCAGCGTTCTTGTTCACTTTTACCACTTACGAAGATGGATATTTTTACAAGGAAACATCAGTTATTCATAAAAATTTTTGTCACGAAATAGAATACAAGACTTTTTTCATGTAAATTCTTGCATTCACTTTATTGTAACTCAACTTAGTTAGCCGAAATTTCCCCTATCTAATTTAATTCAACACTCACAAGCTCTCATTATTTTTTGTTTTTCGCTTCGATTGGCATTTTATCAATACCTACAATAAGGAATATTATTAAAAGCTTTATTTTAGATAACAATATTATCTACAACTCCTAACTAAGTACTAAACACATTTTTTTGTAAATTGTACAATTAAAAAGTTATAGCTATTAAGAAAAAATGTAGCGTCCATCACGTAGCGTGCGTTACAAAGGGTTCACTGCTTTGATAAAAACGACAATATTTTTTTGGCTGCAAATAAGTTATTTTACAATTGCCTTTCTTTTATGAATTCGATTTTGTGTGCTTTATTATGTAAAATTCGCAAAAAAAATACGAAAACACGCTTCAACTTTCAAAGTTACTTTCACTTTTTGTAGCCTGCAAAACAAAATTTTGTGCTCAATTATTTCGCAACAAGGAGTTGCTAAAAAATTATGTTTTATGCCATTAGAAAGTACAGCTAAATCCCACTAAGCACTATACATAAGTTGAAGGTATCTCTTTTGAAAGACCAAAAAAGTTTTCTATTTTAATCTGACTAGCGTCGGATTTGCTCATGTGTATATTTTTATCCGCTGAATTCAGAAATTATCATAAAACTTTCCGATAAGCTCTAGTTTCAAATATAAAGCTACATTTATATTTTCATATATTACAATAATTTTGTCCTTTTTTATTTCTGTTATTACTCCATTATATCGCCCATGCAGTTCAAAAGTTGTACAATGCAAGGAATGCGTTTTTGGAGTCAATAGTACGATATTATTCGTCGTATTGCATAACACCCCGTCTAGACTAGCAATAGATATGCTAACATGTATTGCAGCAAATATCAAAATTATGTTATCTCTAATGTAGAGTGATCTGTTTTGTACATATTTTTTGCTGTCAAAATATGTCGCAATAATTGTTAACAATTTTTCATTACCCTACGTCTATAGCTGATATAATTCTATTATGATAAATGTCAAATTCCATATAGGAAAAACAGAAAATATAAAATAAAATATTTTTCAATATAAAGTTTGACATTTGTCATGATAAAAATATATATGGTATATACGTAGGGCTAACAACTATTGCTTACATGAAATGTCAAATTTTTTTGTTTATTTAAAAAAAAATATCAAAATTAAAAACATTACATTAAAATGCTCAATAACATTGTGGAAAATCATTGGAAAATGTTTTTCGTAGCTAACATCACTTTTAAAGTTTATTAAAATGGGAATATATACGAAATAAAATTAAGTGCATTAGAACTTTCATGATTAACTTGTTTAAAATTGTGTTTATGTGTTCTCATAGTAAAGCAATATTGCTCCATTATTCTGCCGACGTTTTCTGTCTTATTGCTAAGGTTTTTATTGGTAGTATAGACGGGGTAAGAAGGGCAATTTTTGTATTATACAACATACAGTGTAAGAGATTATTAATATGTATTTAAAATTGATATTAACCCAGTACAAAAAATTGAAAGTAACTTTTAAGGAACTCCATTTTCATTGCTTCCAAAGAATCTATATTAAAAATATGCAGATAATTAGTGCAAGTAAAAATTTGTAATTACTTTATAATTTAAAAAAATACATACTCGACATGCGTTTTAAAAAAATAGATTTTAAAGCACATTTATCAACTAATATTCTTCTAAATAACTTAATAGCTTAATTATTAAAAGCCTGCTAAGGGTGGGTTTTTAATGTGAACATTTAGTCTTAGTTTGAAATTATAATGAATTGATCTGAGAATAAATTTAATTAAGTGTTAATTCTGTTTGCCGTTTTTAAGTGGAAGCTTAAACCTCTCAAAATTGTCATACTAAATAATAAAATATGACATCTCTGATCAGCTGGCTTTGCAAAAAAGAATGGAAAAAATAATAATTATTATGTGTGTGTTGACATTATTATTTTATACAGCTTAAACCACCAACGTTGGCCGCTAAAGCGTTGGCAATAAAAGCAGTTAAGGCCATGTCAGATAAAACTTTTGCTTCGCGTTGCGTTACAGATTCGCTTTGACATCTAAGATGAAATGTACATACTTATACGAAACATGTCACATAAAGCACTTTTAACGCAGCGTGAAGCGAAAAGTTCGGCAACTCTCATCTTTTTGCTTGCTTTGACAATCAGCTGGAATAATTTTCTTTTATTATATTGCCAAACGAAACATATTGCGCGTTTGAATCTGTTTTAATAAGAGGTAAATATGTATGTGGCATTTATTTATTTATAATAAATCGTAAAATAACATAATTGACTTTTATTTTTATAAAAAATATATATATAAATAGCAAAATTATCAACTACTTTTTTGGTAAACGATCAATGCGCGAGCAGAGGGCGAAGCCGATGTAAAATGGTGATCGGCGCCGGCTAAGAACAAATATAGTCGGCGGCGGCTATTAGCCGGCTAAGAGCCGAAAATTTTTCGCCGGCGGCGGCTACCCAAATTTATCGGCTAACGGTCGGCTAACAGAGTATTTCTTGCTTACTTACATACAAGGTATATTTACAACAGGTATACTCGGCCCAATTATAAATAAACTTGCCTTTCTAGACGATTTACTGCCTTATTTATAAAAATAATTTTCATAAGAAATTTTTTTCATATGTTCCAAAACCGAATTAAATATTTTTAAATGCGCATGTTAGTAAATATCCACTTTTTATTATAAGAAATCGGCTTAGCCGCTAGCCGATATTAGCCGCAATAATCGGCGGCGTCTAAGTGATTGTGAAAATCAGCGGCGGCGGCTAATAGCCGGCTATTAGCCGACCAGCTTCGTGCTCTGTGCGCGAGTGTTGTCAAAGTTTTCATTGTGTCATACTCCTTTTGCTTTACACTTTTCTATCAAAGTTAGAAACGTCACGCAAAGCGACAAAGTTTTATCTGACACGGCCTAAAAGGCCGTCAGATAAAACTTTTGCTTCGCGTTGCGTTACAGATTCGCTTTGACATCTAAGATGAAATGTACATACTTATACGAAACATGCCACATAAAGCACTTTTAACGCAGCGTGAAGCGAAAGGTTCGGCAACTCTCATCTTTTTGCTTGCTTTGACAATCAGCTGGAATAATTTTCTTTTATTATATTGCCAAACGAAACATATTGCGCGTTTGAATCTGTTTTAATAAGAGGTAAATATGTATGTGGCATTTATTTATTTATAATAAATCGTAAAATAACATAATTGACTTTTATTTTTATAAAAAATATATATATAAATAGCAAAATTATCAACTTCTTTTTTGGTAAACGATCAATGCGCGAGCAGAGGGCGAAGCCGATGTAAAATGGTGATCGGCGCCGACTAAGAACAAATATAGTCGGCGGCGGCTATTAGCCGGCTAAGAGCCGAAAATTTTTCGCCGGCGGCGGCTACCCAAATTTATCGGCTAACGGTCGGCTAACAGAGTATTTCTTGCTTACTTACATACAAGGTATATTTACAACAGGTATACTCGGCCCAATTATAAATAAACTTGCCTTTCTAGACGATTTACTGCCTTATTTATAAAAATAATTTTCATAAGAAATTTTTTTCATATGTTCCAAAACCGAATTAAATATTTTTAAATGCGCATGTTAGTAAATATCCACTTTTTATTATAAGAAATCGGCTTAGCCGCTAGCCGATATTAGCCGCAATAATCGGCGGCGTCTAAGTGATTGTGAAAATCAGCGGCGGCGGCTAATAGCCGGCTATTAGCCGACCAGCTTCGTGCTCTGTGCGCGAGTGTTGTCAAAGTTTTCATTGTGTCATACTCCTTTTGCTTTACACTTTTCTATCAAAGTTAGAAACGTCACGCAAAGCGACAAAGTTTTATCTGACACGGCCTTTAATTATCGTCTTAAAAACAGAAAACAAAGATTAAAGATGACTAAGCCTCCAATGTTCACTTTAAAAACCGACCATAAAAGTTTATATTTATTCACTTAAATTTACATGAAAACACAGTTTTGTGTTTGAATTCGAATAAAAAGAAACTAGTTGTGGAAAATTCATTATAGAACACCGAAGAAGAAATTTGTCCTAAGATCGCTTCCAATCCGGTGATTGGTAATCGAAAAAGAAAACTTCTTGTAATGACAAGCATATGTAAAACTAATTAGAAATGATCGAAATTTGCAATACTTCCGGATCGCGAATTCTACATTATCTTGACTTCTTTGGAGTGTCTTTTTTTGCTGGGAATAAGATTTAAAAAACAACGAATTCATGGTAAAATTAACAAAAAATAAATAATTTTTTTTTACAAAATAACAGCGTAAAATATTATTAATTTTTAAAATTGATATTAATAAGATTTAAAAAAATAACGAAATGAATTTAGTTCATGGTAAAATTAACAAAAAATAAATAATTTGTTAAAAAAAAGGATCTGAAAAAGGTTTTAAAAGTATCGTTGTATCGACAGTAAAATATCGCCGATGCTCATGTATCCGAAAATCCGAAGTATCGCCGATATATCGGTATCGGTTACATCCCTAGTGTAAACATCATACAAATATGTATCTTGTATACTAAACTCTTGAGGAGAAAATACATTTATATTTTTCATAAAAGTGTGAGTAATTAAAAACTAAAACTCGTTTTCTAGAAAACCAGTATTGCTGAGTTGTGTCACTTGTCAAGTACATGTGCAATAGTGCGTTTTTCAAGAATTACGCGTTTTATCGTGGTTTCAGTGCTTTTTGAAATTTAAAAGTTGACAATGCTGCATAGTACCAAAGTTTTCACAGGTACATATGGAATGAAACATTTTTTCATAATTGAAACGAGAATCAGAAAATGTGTAATTGTGGAAAGATATAGTACGCACGACTTATTTGCAAATAAAAAGGTAGTGCTGCCAAGTATGTATTTTTATTGTAACTTACTAACTCACGAAAACAATTGCTGAATACACCGGTTTCGCACTAGCAAAGTTTACTTTGCAAACTTTTAATTCAGCCGGTAGAAAGACAGAGAGATGAAGCATTTCTCTCTCTGTCTTTCTACCGGCTGAATTAAAACTTTGAAAAGTAAACTTTGCCGACGTTTAGACGATGCAAGTCTTATTGATCAGCTTCTTATTCAGCTGTGAGAAAGACAGAGAAATGAATACGCACTAAACTGGGACTTTGCTAGTGCGAAAGCGGTGTTAACGCACTATTTGCATTGAGAAGTTTGAGATTACACATATTTGTTAATAAAAAATAATAAATAGATAAATATGTTAATAAATAGATAAATATTCAGTGATTTAATAAATAACCAGCAAAAAATAACATGACAAATCATGGGTGCAAGTGATGACGCATTGGATCGATTTAGGTGAAACATCAGTGATGCAAAATGTGGCGCAATTGGGTAATTTGCGGCACTTTTGAATGTTTGATAACCCAGTGGTACTTTCTAATCTATTTTGGCCCTTTCAGCTCAAAATTAAACTAGCTACTTCAAGCTGTTCGAACGTTTATATACAAATTTATACAGAATCGTTCAACGAATTCTTTCTATTCAACGCTCCTCAGCATGTGTAGATAGAATTTTTTTCTTCCCAAAAAATATGATTAAAACCAATATAAATAATCGTCTTCATGTAAATACCGTGTCATATTTAAGTAATATAAAACACACGTACTATATTACTATTATTTTTGTTTCTGTATAAATAAAGAGCTTGTAATCAAATATATTCCAAAAAAATTTTTTGGCCCTATCAAAGGTATTTTGGCCCTTTGAAATCATAAATTTGGCCCAAAATAAAAAAACTCAAAATGCATCACTGTGAAACATGCATGATTTTTACATTAGCGTGTCGTTGGAGATCATGTGTTTACTAAAAATTTAGAGAAATTGCTCGTCATTAAAATGAATGAATTGGACCCATGCAAGTTCCCTGATTCGATGACGTTTTTTCATGTAAATATAAGAGAAATGAAATAAAAAATATTGCCGCAGCTGGGATACGAACCATGCTTTTCTGACTGTTGAGACACGCTCTCTACCATTGAGCTATTGCCTTCCTATTTTTTGTTGGAGCTAAATCTTGTTTTATGAAAATGTGTCAATGTGATGATATAATTTCGTTTTTGCATGCCTTTTTCGGTGGATATTTTATGCAATATATGTAGTAAAATTGCATGCATTTTTAATGAGTTCAAAAACTTAGCTTTATTTACGATTTACGATGACATTCAGAATGCATTCGAAGAAACAAGTGATCAAGAAATCATGAAACACTATTTCGTGTTGAACGCGTTCATTTATTTTTTGCTGGGTAACAATAAAAAAGTATTGGTAGCATTTTACGTTCTTATTTGCAAATAAGCACTGCGTATAAACGTAGTAATAATAGAGTGAAAAGTAATGATAAAAACTAATATGAAAAGTGTTTTTTTCATTTCACATTATCACAGAACCAGAATTGAGCCCCTGGGTATGATGATAATACGTAAGTTCTAAAATAGTTTAAAAAATGAACATTTACCGAACGCTTGCCAAATTTTGTATCCGTATTCTCTCCTACTCAATACATATTGCGTTTACATGATAAGATTTTTTTTTCATTTTTAGACATATCGTAATACATGTATTACCAGGTAAAGACACTTTTATCACATCCTATTGTTAAAAACTTAAAAAAGTAATTAATTTAAAAAGTAGTTTAAAAAAGTTGTTCAAATATTCGACAAAAACAGTTCGAATATTTTTTTATTCTAAAAGAACCAGAATTGAGCCCCTGGGTATGATGATAATACGTAAGTTCTAAAATAGTTTAAAAAATGAACATTTACCGAACGCTTGTCAAATTTTGTATCCATATTCTCTCCTACTCAATATATATTGCGTTTACATGATAAGGTTTTTTTGTTTTTTAGACATATCGTAATACATGTATTACCAGGTAAAGACACCTTTATCACATCCTATTGTTAAAAACTTAAAAAAGTAATTAATTTAAAAAGTAGTTTAAAAAAGTTGTTCAAATATTCGACAAAAACAGTTCGAATAATTTTTTATTCTAAAATGAAAAATTTTGTTTGCTCGAACAAAATTGAAAAAAAGTTTTTCGAATATTCGAATAATTTTTATTCGAATGACAACACTATAATTTGTTTATATCACGTTGATTCCAAGGTGGTGGAAACATACTCACCTATATCGCGAATAACAAGTGATATTTATGTTCCTTTCGAGAGAAAATTGCTATCGTGAAGTGCCCGTGAACATTTTTTCCCGCTATCAGTTCTCAGTGAATGTAAATAAGGAAGAAGCTTGATAAAATCAATTAAAAATTAAAGAAATTTTTGTTAAAAAATAAAAATATGCAGTGCTAAAAATCGGAAATATCTTTGCATTTCATGAGGAATCTAAACAAAATCGAATTGTTCATTCAGGATTTCTACATGCATCCAATGCCTCGGAGTACCCGATCCATTACAGGCAGCCTAATTCAATCAAATAGTCTTTTGGTGTTGAATAAAATTTTCTCCAGAGTGAGTAAGACTAGCTTTTTAGATATTTTGGACGCATGAAAAAGCATTTGCTATTCCATCACCTCAAAACTTAGTTCATGTCTAATAGAAAGGTGTTGCAAGGAGTAAGCATTAAAATAAATGTGTTAAAATTAAGATAAATGAACACTATTTACTAATTTTGTCCTAAAAATAAATATTTATAAGTTTTAATAATTAGTTGGAAGGATAATATAGCAATTAAATGACGTATTTATCCATTTCGCCTGCTAAAATAAAGTGAACAAAAACAGGGGAAAAGGGAAAAATTCCACGTGAAAAATATCATTAATGATAAGGGGAATTTTTCGAATTTTTATACACGATCGCAAAAGAAGGGAAAGGGGACACATTTCGAGGGAAAAAGTATTCACGATAGGGGTGACTATGATATATCAAAAGGTGGCAGATTTAGTACGTTTTAAAAAAGAGACACTAAAAGTGGCAAAACAGCTGAAAAAGTTGCTGATTGCATATTTAAATGAATATTCATATACGAATTTTAAAGTTAATGTTGGTTTTATTTACGAGTTTTGTATAGGAAACCGGGTTCAATGCATTAACTTTAACAATCTATATACATACTAGGGTATTCATTCGGGTAAGCGTTAATCGGTTATCCGCTTAATTACTACCCGATTAACTGATCGGTTAATTTAAAATTGGCTATTTTCGATTAACGGTTAAGCCGGCTAATTTCAGCCAATTAACCGATTAACCGACGTAACAAAATTTTTAATTTTTTGTAGTGTTATAAAATATTTTTTGTGTGTTTAATTATTTGTTTCATCTCATATACAAAAGGTATGTGTTTAGAATTTATTTTTCATAAAAACAAAGAAGCGTGTTCAGTGATCTTAACTTAAGTAAAACTTTAAAACCTTTGGACGTGGCTATAAAAGAGCTTAGTAAAGACTCTGCTACTCTAATTGAACTTGAGGGAAGTACTAAGTTTTTGTTTAATAGTTTAATAAAAGCCAATTGCCAACGATTTAATTAAAAATCTAAGGACTATATTTAATGAGAGACGAATTCAATTAGCTTATACCTCAGCTCAGGAATATTTCATTCAACAGTGTTTTAAAATACAGTACAAAAACTGAAACTAAGGAATTCGCAAATAAACTTGTTTTTGCCGAATGTTCGGTGCTGAGCTCTGCCAATATGAGTCAGACGATCACCTGACAACAAAAGATATTTTCGATAGTAATATAAGAAATCTTTTAGAAGTGTTAAGAAATCGAACAAATTAAAACGGGATATAAAGGAAGATTTTATATATAGAAATCCAAGAAAAGGACTGAGAAACTAGATATTCTGTATATGAATCTACGATAAATGAAAGGATTTTTTCGAGGCAAGTTTTATCAAAACAAAAGAAAAGAATCGCTTAAGTCCTGAACATATAAACCAAATTATTTTGCTGAAAGATTGTTTTAGAAGATCTTCTTAAAGTATTGAAATAACTAATAAAATAGTCTCACAAACTTGTTAATTTTTTAAGTATATATTATGATTTCGTTTTTGCTTGATTTTTTACTAATACACTGCTAATAATAAATAATTTATGCATATTTGTTTGTTGAAATTAACTGATTTATGAAAAAAATTATTATTAATCGGTTAGCCGATTAATACCGAAATTAACCGATTAAGCCAAAACCTCGATTAAGTAATCGAGCGATTAACCGATTAAAGCTCAAGTCCGATTAAATGAATACTCTAATACATACATATACAAAAATTAATCTGTGTTTGTATATCTGTTTGGGAAGCGGACACCCTCATACAAAGAAATTATTAATTTTCTTATATCTAAAAAACCACCAAACCTATATTTTCTAAATTTGTTGTAACTTAAACTTAGAACAAATTGTACTTTTCAACAAAGCATGGTGGTATAGAGCAGTGGTTTTCAACCGGCGGGTCGCAACCCCCTGGGGGTTCGTGGGGACCTTTCTCGTGGGTCGCGAGCTGATCTAAATAAAACAGATTAAGGGTTTTCATGAAAGCGGAAGAAATTGCCCTTTGTGCAATTGAGCAAACTTGCGAGGCGTTTTTCATGAATCCCCTTTTGAAACTGTTGTGCAACGTTTAACAGCCAATGTCAACTTACTTCTCCAGTTACTTCTTGTACTTGCCTCTGCATCACAACAACAATGAGTTATATGAGTTTTTTATCACTTTGTCTTTTTTTTCTTATTTTTTCACATAAATTATTAAAAACATATTTGTAAACTAAAATTTTTATTTATATTTTTATGACGCTTATTTGTATTTTTCAAATGCACAAATACTCTGCAAATTTACGACCCTGAGCTGTCTCGTATATTTTTATTAGTTGTGCAAAAGAATTTTCAAAAATTTTTTGACAATTCAGTGGCTCAGTTTGCGAGGTTTTAAATCGCGAGGTTTTAAATCAATAAGGGTGATTTTTTGTTTAAATATTTAATTTTTTAATTCAAAAACATAAAAAAATTTTAATTCAAAAACATAAAAGTACTTTTATCAATGAGAACGCTGGGCTTGCTTATTTTTAATGAAATACGAAAAACGTGGTTGCAATTGTGACACGCAAACAATCAAATCATTTTCTAAATTTAGTTTATTCCTTTTTTTGTTGTCTTAATGTTCACCATTTGTGAAAAAGTAATTTCGCACAGATAAGATGTTGAAAATTTAATTAATATTTACGTGCTTTTTTAGCTATCTCAGGGTATTCTGCCTTTCGCTTTAGCCAAAATGTAGAATTATTTTGAGATAAATATTCCATTTTGAGCATACTGTACGCTGCCAGCTTACATAAATTTTCTTTCAAATTATTGGCAAGATCGGCGAACTCAACGCAGTTAGTTATGAATGGATATATACCCAGCAATCACCATTATCTTCTTGCATCTCTTTTTGAAAATAGCGGTATAGTTCCCTTTTTAAATTTTGCAGCACTTCTATCATGGTAGGAATAAAATCGCTCACCAATTCATCGAATGAAATTTCTGTTGCAATACTTTTAAAGCTAGTAAAAAGAATCAAATTGTAGAAGAGAAGAATCAAACTTTGAGAGCAAAAACGTTAAGGGGTCGCCAGATTTTTTGAAAATCATTTTGGGGTCGCGGCTTCAAAAAGGTTGAAAACCACTGGTATAGAGGATGAGCAGATTTACAGTCCCCATAAAAAGTAATTTGTAATTATCCTATATCTGGAGAATACCCATAGCAAGAATCTAAATTTGATTTAGGTTACATTGAGAACAAATTGCACTTTCAAGCAAAATCCTTCCGGCATTGGTTGGTGGACACGGGGGTTAGAAATAATTGTGTATTAATTTTCCTATATCTTCACAACAATGGATTAGTAAAGCACATCGGGCGAGGATAGTCATTTAGAAATGTGTCTGTTAAACTTTAGCTTCTTTAATGGTAACTTCAAACCCGTAAGTGATTTTTTGAAAATTCAAATATTCGACCACCTTTTTTTAATGTCGAATAATCGATCCGCCAAGCAGGAATCCTTATTAAAATAATGAAAAAATATATGATTACAATTGCATTTCACTTTTGATAGAAACTACTTATCAAATTTCAAGCCATCGTCACCAAGAAATGTAACAAAACGACAAGAAAATAAATTAACTGCCTGTTCAACGATGTCGAAAAAAGATGTTCATGCGCATTCTAAGCGAAAGAACACTGATTTGCGTTCATGAACAAAGTCATAAATATGTTTCTATACGATCGATAACTCGAAAAACAAGTATGTAGAAAGAAAACGTAAGTGGTTTCATACGATATCCGATTCAACAATGTCGAAGCAATGTCGCTTACTGTGTTGCTTGCGACTGGTAAAAAATTTTGCATAAAAGTCGTAACATGTCTCTTTATTATAATATTTTTTATCATTCTTATTAATTTTTTTATTATTATGCACACACTCATGATTTTTTTAAACAAAATAAAAGCCACTAACACATTAAACACTTCTTTTTTCTTTAATTTGTAAGGCCCATCAAACAAGGTAGTCGCACCTGTACAACAAAACTAGAATTTGTATTAGAAAATTATAAAAATTTCCTGTACAACTGCTAGTACCTTACAATGGACTCTCTTGTCGTTATGTTTGGTTGTATTTTTCTTCAAACAATTTAGTAGTATTTTCAGTGTTTTAATGAAAATCGTCAAATAAACTAGAAATTTACAATATGGCATTATTGTATAATTTTAATACTTAAGAGAGAACAATTGACACACGTAAGTGCAAGCAAACGAAAGCTGTAGATATTGTTGAACCCAAATTGACTAGATTTCGAGACAGTGGCTTTCGATCGCTCAGGTTTTCCTTCGACATCGTTGAACAGGCAGTAAGTAAAGTGCGACTTTGGCTCGCACACGAAGGGTTCCGTACGAATGCACATACGTACATATATCCCTTTTCCTTTTTGCCCTTTTTTCATTTTGGCAGTTTTTTCGTTGTGCTTTTTTGTTTAATTTTATTTTTTAATATTTTTTAATATTTCGCTGTTTTTTTGGCGATTTTTTTTTTGTTTTGGTGCTTTTTAATTTTCGTGATTTTTTAATTTTTTTCTGGCGATTTTTTCGTTTCTTGCTATTTTTTGTTTTTTCCAATTTTTTAAGTTTTGGCGATTTTTTGGTTTTTAACGTTATTTTTCACTTTTTGACGAAATTTTTAGTTTTAGCGATTTATTTTAGTTGTGGCGATTTTTTTCAGTGTTGGCGCTTTTTCGGTTTTTGGGGAATTTTTTCGGTTTTTCGTGATTTTTTTAGTTTTAGCGATTTTTTTGGTTATGACACATTTTTCGTTCTGGCCTTTTTTTCGTTTTTTTTTTGGCGATTTTTGCCTTTTTCAATTTTTTTGCCGATTTTCTTAGTTTTGGCGTATTTTGGGTTCTGTTTTTTTTTTGTTTTAAAGTTTTTTCGCTTTTTAACGATATTTTTAGTTTTAGTGATTTATTTTAGTTTTGGTGCTTTTTTCAGTCTTGGCCCTTTTTCGGTTTTGTGGATTATTTTGGTTTTTTGTGTTTTTTTAGTTAAAGCAATTTTTTTTGTTTGTTGTTTTTGGGCTTTTTTTTTTTTGGTGTTTTTTTAGTTTTTTTGTAATTTTTTCGCTTTTTGATGATGTATTTAGTTTAGGGATTTTTTTTATATTGTTTTGCTTTTTTCGTATTTCAGACTTTTTTCGGATTTTGGCGTTTTTTTAATTTTCTGGCGATCTTTTTAGTTTTGTAATATTGGTGCTTTTTTCCTTTAAGCGCTATTTATATTTTTGGTTTCTTTCGTTTGACATTTTTTTAATTTTGGATATTTTTGGTTTTAACGTTTTTTTTTAATTTCAAGATTTTGCCTCTTACGGTTTCCAAGATATAGCATTTTGTCTAAATTACATAGTAAAAATTACATTAACTGGTAGAATAGCCTTTAATTTTTATTGTTTTAAATATCGGTGTTAATTGGTTTAGTCTATTCTACAGACTACAACAATTAACACTAACTTTGAAAATTAAAGTGTCTATATATAAGTGGCTGCATATTACATTAGTATTTCAAAATTTTTCGTTGTTCGCTTTAGAACACCCTTTAATTTTTAACGGCCATATATTTGTTGTTGTAGCGGTCAAAGTTTTACATATTCTCTGAAAAGTTAAGGTCCGTAGCTCTTACGGTTCCTGAGAAAATATTACATTAGTATTTCAACATTTTTCGTTGCTCGCTTTAGAACACTTTAATTTTTAATTGACATATATTTCTTGTTGTAGCACCCAACATTCTACACATTCTGTGAAAATTTCAGGTCCGTAGCTCTTACGGTTCCCAAGAAAACAACGTGTGACAGACAGACAGACGGACAGCGTAGCGAAAACAATAGGGCCTTTACACTTTTGGTGTACGGAACCCTAAAAAGTAACTTTAAAATAGCTTTAAAGTAGGATGGAACCAACTTTTAAATTCGTATAGTTAATAATGGGCTAAAAAATGTATTGAAGTTAATAACCGTTTAAGAATACAATTTCAAGGAATTTTGCTTAATAATGGTTGGTAAACCTGCTTAAAAATGTTTAAGAATACGTGGACAGAATGAAAGAGAATTTGAAACATTATATTCTAATTATTTACTCCGATTAAGGTTCCTTGTTTTAAATAAACGTGTGTCTGCTGCGCCGTCGTGGAACATATTAATCCGAAAAATATTAATTTATTTAAAAATAAATAAGTATATTTCATATCCATTATAACTCGATTTGCCATTATATAATTAAAATGTAATTCATTTTGTTTCATTTTCAAATGCTCGTTACGGTTTGATTAATTAAACTATGTATAATCAATTAAAGTTCACTTTTGTTGAATCAGTTTTTATGATTATTATTTATACTTTGGGGTTGTAATTATTTGATGTTGATGCAATGAGAACTTTCTACAAACTGAAATCACGAAATACTAGTGGACATGTTTAAAAAGGTTATTATTATATTTTAATTTTACTCCACTTTTTTTTAATTTAAATTTCAAGAGCTTGCAGCAAAAAGATCATTCATCCATTATAAGAGTAGAAAATATAGATTACATATATATATATATATATATATATATATATATATATATATATATATATATATATATATATATATATATATATATATATATATATATATATATATATATATATATATATATATATATATATATATATATATATATATATATATATATATATATATATATATATATATATATATATATATATATATATATATATATATATATATATACATACATATGGTCGAAAATTTGGTCTGTTACGTGAGATTCGAACGACAAAAAACGTCTTTAGCTCTAAAAATACGGCACATTGTACATCGTTGTGCCAAAATTTTATAATATTTCAATAATATATTCAAAGGTACACAATTTTTTTATATAAAGAACATCTGTATGTATTACGGTAAGAAAATAATTGGAGTCAAACATTGATCTGTTACGTGAGAAAATTTGGAAGCCGATTTTAAGTAAGTTTCAAAGAGCTAATAAAATCTGCGAATCTGTTCAAATTAGATGGAAAGTTTCTTCGGCAAACTTATAGCCAATAGTTCAGAGAACATTTTGAGTCCAAGAACGTAATAATTGGTGCACAATTATGGTTACCATGCTCCAAAAATTGTATATCTGCTACGTGAGAAAAAAGTTTGTTACAAAATTTGCGCGATTTTTAAAAGAGAAAATAGCATTTATTTGTTTCAAAATTTATTTTTCTTGGTTTTAAGAACAAGTTAAGAGGCGAAATATATATCAAAATATTTTTGCACTGCTATATCCTAACTTTGACGTAAGAAATGAGATGGTAGTATCATTATGTACTTGCAAATGGTGCGAAGAAGCAATATTTTTTACATTTTTTGCATTTGTAAAAACTAATGCCGTATTTAGTTCTTTGTTTATTTTTTCCACCTCCGCATCAGTAACTTCTTCAAATTCTATTGTTGTTCCTTTTGATTTTAATGCATTTGCAAAATCGGTTGCACTGTTCACAGAGAATTTCCTTGACAAGACCTGTCTTCGCACCAGCATTTTAGCAGTCGCGCCAATACCATCCACACAACCTTTTCCGTGCGAGGTGGCAAAAAAATTCCAAAAGATTTTAAGGTTCAGTTTTTTCTCAAATAGTGGGATGATAGCTGCAATAAATTTGTTTTTGAATTGCGAAAATGGACCGTCGCTCCAAATTTTTACTATTGTCACTGTCGATGGTAACTGCAACAAAAGTTTATACAAATATGGTACAATAGTTTCTTTGGTATGGCTTAAATTATTAGAGACAAAAATTTTTGATTGCGTGCTGCTCTGATGAAATGTGGCGGAAGTAAATAATGTGAGCTGACGCTGATTCCAGTGTGCACTTTGAACCTCGTCCTGTGCTTCGCAAACATAGTTTTCGGCAAAATCGATTTGCACCACACTTTCTTGTGGATAGTCGTCACTTTTTACTTGCAAACGATCAACTTTATTAAACATATCGCTTTGTTCACGTTTTACAAAACTATGTTTTAAAAATTGTGGTGAAAGATTGACAATATGAGGAACTAAGCCCATTAAAGTACCACTTTTTTTATTTTTTTCGATTCGCTTGGATGTGCTGTTTTTTTCCCAAAACATCCATTCCACTGTCATATTGGGTTCAAAATTTCCGATAGCCTTTTGCAAACGCTGCAATGATATGCCATAACAGTGTAGGCAATTAGACAACCAACATTCTGGACCTTGTTCTTCGCAAAGAAATTGTTTTACGAAATTGTTCTCATAAGTAGGAACAATTTGAGCATAGCTGTTAAGTGCATTTACCGCTTCAATAAAATTTGCATGGTATGAACAAATACACATGTCGTGGGGTAAGCTACTTATAAGTTTTACGTTTTTTGGTCGGTTTTTGCAAAAGAAACTTAAGCTGCAAATATCTATAAAAAAAAAAATGTGTGTTTGAAACTGCACCAAAATATCCTAAGATCCCTAAATACTCACATTTAACTTCCTTCTTCCTTTCCTCACAGAATATAGCGTGCGATTCTTTAAGCGTCAAAAGCATGTGCCTTGTTGATAGCTCTCGTTCTTCACCTGTTATGGCGTCCTTGTACTTTTTTGTGTCTCTTGCCTTTGGCGATACTCTCGAAATGTCGTCTCGCTCGAAAAAGTCTTCTATTTCCTTGACAATAAGGCCTTTAAATTCATTATTTTGGTGTGAATGATTTGCTATAACAAAACCACACATTTCTTTTCTATCAGATTCTGAAAAGCCGCTTAATATTTTTGACAAAACAACTTTCTGCTTTGAAGTGGATGTAGGTAAAGAACTTCGGGCTTTTTTAACTGCCTTGCCAAGTGCTTAAACACTTTTGTACCCTGTATTACCAGTACCATTCAATTCATCATCTTCGTCTGTTGATCCCTTCATGTTATTTTTTCTGTAGCTTTTTTGGCTTCTTTCTCGCCAAATTTTTCTTTGCTTATTTTTCCGATTAGATAACTCTTTTATAGTAAAATTATTCTCATTTTCCTTTTCCTTAGCTCTGCGTACTCTTTGTGCATCTGCGCGTTTTTTTTTAAATTCTTCCCACTTCTGCGTTTTTTCAACTTGTCTACGTACCTTTGCTGTATCTGAGCTCTTGACTTCATTTTTAATAAACAGAGTTTTTAAGAAATGTATGCAAACAATAAATGTGCGTAGATAGCACAAAACTTACATCTTTTCCATTGTCTTTAGTTTTGGCCATGGTAACTTTAATCTTTTACAGCTTGAAATAATAATTTTGCAATTTTGAAGTTGACAAAATTAAAGAACAAGCAGTGCCGGCTCCTGATAAAGTGTAAGCTACAAAATTTTTTCTGTTTGCTTTGATTTTTATTTTTCATTACGATTTCAACAAATTGCGAATAAGAAAACAAAACGAAATAAGAGTACGGGCAAGTCTGTACCCCGTTTAATTCCTTTCACCTCCCTGTCCTCTCTCTCCGGTCTGTTACGTGAGAATATTTTATCACTATTTTTTATCTAATTTAAAATACAAACCTACCGATTTTTTTTATTTTCTGAAAATGTGGGCAAAACACACGATAAATCCGAAAGCACGGATAATTTAGACAATTGTTCGTCTGTATAAAAACTTTTTCAGCATTTTATCTGTTACGTGAGAATCGAATTTGCGGCAGTTTTTAATTTCTTTTAAATCGGAAAATAACAAAAGAAACGATACTATTTTTGGTTTGCACTTTAAAAGGGAAAAATATAGTTTCAGAATACTGCAAAAAATTATATTTAAAATAACTTTAAAAGGCCAAATTTCAAAATTCTTGTAAATGATCAACAAATGAACAATATTTTTCTTACTTCAAAGCAATGAAAAAGACCGCTAAAAATAGGGTTTTTGATAATTTTTGAGCTTGGATTTTTGCGGATAGGTGCATGGAACTACCCTTTATCAGATTATGACAACAAATCCAGCAAAATTAAAAAAAATTTTTTATTCTGGTTTACTTTTTCAAATTTTTGACCATATGTACATTAGGATGGAGTGAAAATGGCAAACATTTTTAGAAATGCGTAATTCACGCCAAATTTCAAAGGTTTTCGGAGGAGGAAGAGCGAAGTATGTAAAAAACGTATTATTTCGTCGGCATTGTAGCAAAACCGTCGGCGAAGTAAAATAACTAATTAAATGGCTACACAGATTATACAACTCAATGCCTCTACTTGACACCAGAGGGGTTTGCAACACTGCTCTACAAAAAACGCGCAATATCATGGTTGTAAATGCATTAAGCTTTCTATCTATCTCCCACTTCAACACCTGTTCTCTCTACACTATCCCTTTTCCAAAGAAGGTAACACATTAATTAATTAACTGGTTAATTGCCTGATTGTGTTATTTCTCTTTCCAAAAAAAAGTATGTATATTTTTTATGCCGAAAAAGAGTTTCTATCCTTGCTTCTTGATGTATGTATAAGCAATAGAAACCAGTGTATAAACAACTTAAGCCGAAGTAGCAAAAGTCGTAAAATTTTTATTTTTCTCTCCTTTGGATTTTTGCAACTGTTTAAAATGAACCAATGCTTTTGCTTATGTATGCTTATGAATAAACAACAGTCGTAGTCGAAGCAGAAAATGATTTCTAAACATTTGTACAACAGGTACTACAGCAATAGTCGGTTTGCAATTTTTCATTTTGTTTAGCTTTTATTATGGGTCAATAACAAAAGTAAAAGCACCAATGTCTTTGCTTTTAGAAGTTGTCAGCAGTCGCAGTTGAAAGAACAGAAATTCTTTTAATTTCGCAAGTTTTCTGCAGGTTCAGTCAATTATTTTGTGTAGCGCTGTACAATTTGACCGGCCAAGCCGGCTGAAAAAGTTGGCTAAATAAATTAGCCGGTTAACCGACCAGCTGAGGTAATTTTGCTGGCTTAACTAACTGCGCCGGCTCAACTGGCATAACCTGGTTAGCTGGCTTAGCCGGCTAAATTTTCTTACGGGTAATTCTGTTTTGAATGTTTGATGATTTATAATACACGGATAGGTAAAAATGGCCTAATTTTTATTACAATGAAAATGCCAGTAGAGTAATTTATTGTTTATTTAGTATTTTTTTATTATTACAAAAATAATTTTTTGAATGTTTTCGAACTCCAAGTGGGGGCGAAAAGGAAAAAATGTACAAAAAATCTCTATAACTGGCACAGAGTCACTGTTAGAGGGGTTAAATCTGGGACCAACCCCTTTAATTTTTTATTTCGAAAGACTTTTTCAACATACTTACTCCCTATATCCATTCCTTAAAGAGGCTCCCATACAAGGCTTAACATGTAAGCAATTTTAAATATTTTAACCCCACAGCTCACAGTGTGACTTTTGGCCAAAATTAATAACTCTCGTTCCGGAGCAGATATCGGAATTAAATTTGATATGGATAATGTCTATGCATAAATGAAGCTTTGTAGAAAAATGGGCATGGTCCGCCCACTTTTATTAGCAGCCCCCATACAAGGTGAAAAAATTGGTCTGTAAATTTTACCAGACCGACCTATCTATCACCCATGTGGTGAAAAACGAGCGAGTTTAAAATCGCAAATCTCACTTTTGCATGTGCTGAGGCTCGCGCGCTCTGTTTGTTTTTCGAAATAGTCTTCGAAAAAGTTTCTTATACATGCTCTTTGTTTTTTGAAACCATAGTATCCAACACAAAATTTTTCGGCTATATTTAGTTTTGGCCGTACTTTTTTTCTTGATATTTTACGTTTTTTGCATCTGGCAACAATATTGGTTGACAAATGTGATAAGTAGGTGTCTAGAATAATGACGCGCATTATAAAATCGCCATTTTTAAAGTAAGCAAAAGTAACACAATAGTCGAAATAAAGCAGCATACTTTTTAATTTAGTATTTTGTATTAAAATTAATAAAAATTTTGTATTTTTTAAGTGATATCAAATGAAAACAGACTAAATTTTACTGGAATGCTTTTATTTTTGCTATTTGATACTAAATTTGTGTAATATACACAAGTTCACTTAGAGTTCACTTTACTCTCTGCTTGCGAGTTGAAATAGAAAAATTTTTTGTAGTCGGTTCACAAATGAAGCAAATTTCCCTCCTCCCATTATGCAGTCAAACCCATTCCAACAAAAAAAGAATTTTAAAAATCGGTTCACAAATGACAGAGTTATGGGTGTACAAACATAAAAAAGTAAAAAAAGAACATACACACGAATTCATAACCTCCTTCTTTTTTGAAGTCGGTTAAAAAGTTGTAAGCAACAAACAAAAAAATTTACAGGAAATCAAAAAAAAGTATATAAGAAAATATACTAAAAATGTTACTTACGTCTTAATTTTTTCTGAATTAAATTTATAACGTCACGTCTCATCATTATGAACTTTATATATATGATGTAAATGATCATAAATGATCGATTTCCATAAAAAAAAACAAAAATATCACATGTCGATCACGTATTTTTTCGTTCGTAACGTTCTATTCAGAAGGAATTAGATAATGATTATCAAAAAGTTTTTATTTAGCATTCTTTTTTTCGTTTGTAGAACGTTTTAGGATTTTGTTTTGGTCCATTTAGCATTCGTCCAGATAACTTTTCTGGCAACACTGAAACCAGCTTCTTTTCTAAATCTTGAATGAATGTACTCTTTCCTCTTCTTCTCTTTCTTTTTGTTCGCTTCACCACTTACAGACCACACTTTAATTTCTAGCCGGTAAGCTATGTGCAGCATGCATCGTATCCACGAATGTAGCGGTGAAATTCCAAAATTCAGCATTGCACTGTAAACTTTTTTCCGGAAAAAGCATGTCACCCCTATCGCGAATAACAAGTGAAATTTATGTTCCCATGAAGTTTTCATTTCCCTTCGAGGGGAAATTGCTGTACTGAAGTTCCCGTGAACATTTTTTCCCGCTATCAGTTCTTAGTGAATGTAAATAAGGAAGAAGCTTAATAAAATAAATTAAAAATCAAAGAAATTTTTGTTAATAAATAAAAAAAATTAGTACTAAGAATAGGAATTATATATTTTTCCATGATTAATCTAAACAAAATCGAATTGTTCTTCCAGGATTGCTACATGCATCCAATACTTTGGAGTACCCAATCAAATAGAAATTTTCTCAAGACCAAGTAAAACTGAGTTTTTATATATTTTGGACGCGATGAATGATTCTCTACGGACGCGCAAAAATCATTCGCTATTCCATCATCGCGAAACTTAGTTCATGTGCGCCGGGAAGGTGTCGCATGGAGGTAGTGTTAAGATAAAAGTGTTAGTATTAAGATAAATGAACACTATTTACTGAATTTGTTCTGAAAATAAATATTTATAAGCTTTAATAATGAATTGGAAGGATAAAATAGCAATTACATGATGCATTTATCTATTTCGCCTGCTAAAATAAAGTGATAAAAACAGGGGAAAAGGGAAAAAATCCTCGTGAAAAAATCATTCATAAGGGGAATTTTTCGATTTTTTATTTGCGATCGCAAAAGAAGGGAAAGGGAAAACATTTAGAGGGAAACAATATTCACGATAGGGGTTATTATATTATGTCCTGCGGTTCCTATTAGGAACAAAGGGCCACGGGGGTGGGGTTTTTCGCAGAGGTCGAAAGCTATCTGACTGTCACCCACTTGGGGGTGACAAGAAGCGATTTCTTTGGTCTGAAATTCCCAAGCAGCTTACTACTTCCGGTCTTATACCAAGTACCCCTGGTAATGCTGTACAGACATCCGTCGGTCGGCAGCTAGAGTGAGAAGGCGCACAGCTGAGTAACCTGAATGGCATGCTAACACCGATGCGTCTCAGGAAGTAGGTGACAAACACCACAAACAGTCACTGAAATTTAGTTGTATAATTTGCCATTAGTCGGCTATCCTGCCTAGAGGTTGTTGGCAGCCCCAACACTATGATCGGACGTGAGGCTCAATCAGTCACTCGTCCTAAACACAAGCGATTACTGAAACCACAACAAACAACATAAACCAACGGAAAATGCGCCCCATATGTAGCAAATCTGACTTGATGTATATGATGACAGCGCGTTACATACTTTGCCATCAATCATGCACAAAACATGAGTGCTCTTTACTTTAATATCAGTCTTCTGGTTTTTTATTTGCTTTGGATGTATTTTTGAAACTTGGCCATTAATGGTTTGCACTTCTCTTGAAATAATGTCACGTGTTTCCTTGGCAAACAGAAATTTTATGGGCCGACAATATCTGGTTGAATTCGGAGCGGATTTATTCTATATTTAAATTTATTGTCCATCAATATTTGCGTTTACTTGCAATAGTACCATCGATATGAAAAACATACTGCTATCCGATTCATTTTCTTCTGAAAACTTGTTTGTAATTGGCTTGATTAGCCCCATCGCAACACCATTTAAAAATTGCACTCATTTCCTTTAATTCGAACTATAGACCTGCAAAAAAGAAAATAAAACAGAAAAATGTGCATTCATTCTCTAAGTGAATATTGATTGCTAACTCTCTTGTGTTTGCGAATGCGTTAAGGCGTGTGTGTCGCTATGTATGACTCCGTGTATTCGCCTATTCACCATTTATGCATTCATTAAATTGTTGGTTGTTAAATATGACCTCACAACAATGGATCACAATAGCAATGAATGATACACACTCGACAGTATGCATTCACTGTGATCACCTCATATACATACATATGTACATATTAAACCATGTGTATACGGTCGGTGAAAAGATAAATGAGTTATGGTATGTTTTCTGTTTTGACTTTTTGTTTTTTTAGAAGTAGGGCGGCCATGCTAATACCCAGCAAAAACTAGTGCTTCGCGATAAGCAGGTTTGTAAAAGAGTTTTGTTGGTGTAGCTTACAAACATGCTTACGTATTGCATGATATTTGTTCGCAATGTCCCACTTTGGAGCATTTCTTGTTAAACGCTTATTTCAGCGCATTATTATCGTCATTCTTCGTAAAATGTATATTTTTATAATCTCTGCCTTACAGTAGCGCTTCCTTTAATGCACCACTGTAAGTGAATGTGCAAAAATTTATTTTTTAAGTGAACGAAAAAGAAAAATATAAGAAGCTTAAGCATTTCTTGCCATACATTATTGCTTATATTCAGGCAATACATTTGTCGCTACTGTGAAGCGCATTTGTATAACATGAAAAATTTGTACTGCTTCCAAAATTTCGATTATTTTTTGCTGGGTATGTATGTGTATTTCATAATAACTTGAGAATGGTTTCACCGATTTAGATAAATCAAACAGTCGTCCATAACTAATTATTATCTGTTTCGGAGTTATTCAGAAATTAGGAACGAAAAATTGGGTTTTTCATGCAAAGTTAAGCTTTTTTCGTTTTTCAAAAACTCATAACAAAAATTAAAAGGGCAAAAGTTCGTGCCCATTATTATGACAGTACAGTTTAAATATAGATCAAGTAGGTTTAAATATATACATAATGTTGTAATGTCGGCTTAATACATTTCTGTCGAATTTTTCCATATTTTGGGAGTCTGCTAAGATTTTGCATTAATACCAGCTTTGCTAGAGGCATCATTCATACCAAATTTTATAACAATCTGAAAGTCCAAGGAGAACTGGTTTGTTGGTATCATTTGTTTTGACCCATATCATGTCGATTTGCGCGGGTTAGGTATTCATTTTCGACATGGTTTTTTGGCGAAAATTTCTTCGAATTGTCCATAGATTACGTTTTTACTATAAGATTTTTTACATTGCATGCAAGCTTTGAATTTAAATTTATTTGCTATTAAATTAAGGTTTGCAAAAAAGGACGAAATATTAGCCCAATTCACAATCTTGTGTAAATGGTCTTGTATCGGAGCATTTGCTAGTGGTGAGTATAAATATACTATACCATTTTGCAAATGCTACGATGCAAGACCATTTGCACAAGATTGTGAATTGGGCTATTGTATTATTGCGTACTATATATTTTTCCAATAGTATATAGTACGCAAACCCAAATTATATTGTGCAATGCTACATATTATAGTACGGTTGGCAACCCTAGTGACAACATACATATTTTGAAGAGTAAAATTTGGTACTTTGCTAGGGACGCCAGTAGCGCGATTCTGTAATTTTTATTACGATAATCGTATCGTTAAAATAAATATAAAGAAAATTTATCGAATTTGTTATGCAGTAACATTTATAACGATATTCGCTGTCGGCTAACTAACGACAATAATTTTTCTGTTGTTAATGTATAGACAAGAGTCGAATAAAATACACAATCGCACTATCGTTACTGCAAGCGACTAAATATGTTGACAAATGTTACGATTGTTGGATTGTTAAAAGTTACAGTATTCCGCTACAGATCTAGATTCGTAAAAAGCTGGTCACTGGGGTTAAAAAAGCTGGACGAAGCAACAAAAAGCTGGACATTAAAAAATTACTACAAATTGGGAATTTTTGTTTCGTATATTATTAAATTTGTTCAAGCATGATGGTTAAAGATCTACTGATGAGTAGTCATTAGTACCAACGCAATGCAGGTTTGCTGTTTTGCATTTATTTCGACACGGAAAAATAATCGTGTAGAACTCTATACAGAATTTTGTTTGCATACACACAAATTTATATAGTTTTTAATTTACAACACACAAAAACACTAAAAATTAATTACAATGTACAAAAAATTAGAAATATCAAAAATTCCGTGACGAAAGAATTGGCTGAACATTAATTTTGGTTTCCCCCGTCTTCACGAGACATAAAATTGGAAATTTGTGTGTTAGCGATTGTCAAAATTCTGTCCTAACACAAGAAATTAACGTGTGGACCGAATGTGTTTGTGTCCTAACACATGTTTGGAAATCAAAGTTAAAACACAAGCCCGAGGAAATATGTTAGAACACAAGCTGTCATATTTAATATGTATGTGTGTTTTTTTTTATAATTTGTTTAATTTTATGAAAAAAAGAATAAATAAAGTTAATAAATAAATGTTTTAGATGTTTTTTTATTTTTTGCACATTATTTATGAAGAGAAATCCATAAAAAAAATTACAAAATGCCGTGCAAATTTACCACACGAATATATAAAATTTATGTCCAAACATCAGTACGTTTACGCCGCCCTTAAAATAAGTTTGAACATATGCATTTCTTGTGACGTCATTCTGCCGACGTTATTTCTTGTATTATGAAATATCAAATGTCTCGTGAAGACGGGGTATTTCAGTTGACGGAAAAAACTCTCCACTTATTATTATAACATGCCTGTAGTAGACAATAAATGCCAAAATTCCGTGTACTTTTCTTTTGGAACTGCGTACTAGTAAACGGAAATTTCGTTAAGAAGTTTACCAACCTGAATTTCAGTTAGTTTTTTTACACATGCTTCTTATGGCAGCCTGAATTTCAGGCAGAGCTGCATACTACGCTTAACCCACAAAAAATAAATATAGAAGAATATATACTTAGATACATTAAGACGAATTAACTCAATAAAGGTACGTTCACACTTGGCAAATATATGCTGTAAAAATGTGACCAACAGACAAGCTAAAATTGTATTTCCTTTAATTCCAATATTTTTTTTATATATGAGTTCTCATTTATTAAAAATAATATAAAAATAGCTTTTTGCAACATAATTAACTTTATTTTCTGATAAAAAAGCCAAGTTAAATCACACTAACGCTTAGCAAATGTAGTGGTTACGTTTATTTTTTGGGGCAAATATTTGCCAAATGTAAGCGTAAAAAATCGCATTTTTTCTATTAAAATATTGTATTAAAATCAAACAAAAAAGTAATAAAATTTTAAAATAAATACATACACACAACTTCAATTATTAACACTAGAGGCACATAGTACAAAATATGTTAGATAGTTTCCCGTGTAATACGGATAAAACAAAACATATGTAAGCCCTAAGAACTAGAGAAAGGAGCTTTCTCAATCTTGGGTGAGAAATATAAACAAAAAGCATAAGTGTGGTTGTTGATTAGGATAAGTGCCAAGTATGATAAATTTCTAAGCCACCATAAAATAAGCTTAAAGCCAGGAAACATAGAGCTTTAATGCAATTGGTTTAATGCCAGATATTTACCGCTTGACTTTGGGGGCTGAGTAGCCTAGAGTATAGAGAGCTCTGACGATGGGATTGTGGTTAATCCCGAAAACATCGATGTTCAGTTCGACCTTTACAAAAGTCAAGAAATTGGTATTTGTACTTTTCAACTGCCACATGCTTTGAAAAATTATTTCTCAATATAAAAAAAAATTATTTAATTGTAAAAATTAAATTGAACGAACTTAAGCCTGAATAATAAATTTCTTTGGATAAAATTTTAAAATAAATTTAAACACATGTGTGTTAAAATAAAAACCTATCATAATTTTTTTGTGTATAATCTGCATATGTGCGACTCACGAGCCGCAATTTAGACATGTATGCGATTCATTATATTGGACAATTAAAAAAATTTTTCCCTCCACCCTAATGTACATATTTATGTATTATATTGTTATATTGTTTGTACATACATTATGTATTTATGGTATTGATTCAAATTTAATAGCACAAGCATTTGTGGTAACCGTATCAGTTTTGGTAAATTTTTATTTGCGTTTTTTATAACCTTCACCAAAAATGGAAATTTTATACATGTATAGGTTTGTCATTCCGCTTGTAATTTCCACAATATTAATTTTCGACCTCGTAAAGTATATATGTATGTACATATATTCTTCGTCCATATAGATATCAAAGTCGAATTGTCGATGTCCGCCTGTCTGTACATGAAATCGATTTTCCGATGAGTTCAGTTTATAATTATTTTAACTTTTAAAATGTTTTCAAAATGAATTCTATAATTTTTTTAAGTAACTCTAGCCAGAAATTCTCAAAGCCACAAATGCGGTACTTTTAAGTTACATTTTATTTCAACGCTATGTATGTATTCTCTAACACCGCGTCTTCACGAGACAAAGATTGCAAATTTTTGAGTTTGCAATTGTTAAAATCTGTTGCTAAAACAAAAAATGACTATGTGGACAGCAAACGTTAATGTTCGAACTGGGGATGCCAAACGGGACTGGTTTTTTGCAAATCCCGAGATTTATCGGGATCCGGGATTTTTCTTATTCATTAAAACAATCAATTTATAAAGCAAAATATTTTCATTGGTCGCGTTCATAAGACGTAGCAGTTGTGCAACTGTTGTGTGTTTTCTTAGAAACGCACAGTTGAGTACTTTCGCTACACACAACAGTTGTGTATTTGCTGCAATTTTTTCGCTACCTAAGGTCAACATGTTGTGCCTAACATGCACAGCTGATCAAAAAAGTTATGCCGTTTATATTCTAAGACAACGCCGCTTTATTATCTGGCCGCTGCAAACTAGCTTAACAAATTTTGCATTACATTGATAAAGTAAACATATAAAGGAATATAATTAAAATAAAACTAAGATAACGAAATACATGTTTATTTTGTTGTTTACTTACTATATTACATAGTATTTAATATACTATAATGTTGAAAAAAAAATTTTAACACGGTGGCGGCTTAGCGTCGTTGAATTAAAAAATTATCGGCGCAGCTTATTTTATTGCAGTGTTTTTTGCTTTGTGGTGAAAATTTTAAATTAAAAAGAAAATGGACAATTCCTATGGTGCTGACTATCGCATTGGAAACCATGTTTAAGAATATATTATGGAACCAAAATGCACTCAAAACTGAGTGCTAAACTAATTAATTTAGTTAATTTCAACTATGTCTTTTGTGCCTGTTTTTAATTGTATATATTTATCAGCTGTTCATATTGCAGTGTATCCATCAAGCCGTTTCTAAGGCGTAACTTTTGGGAGGAACAGTTGCCATCAGTTCTACAACAGTTGAGCTCAACAGCTACGTCTTATGAACGGGCCCATTCTGTATATTCATAATAACAGCAATAAGAAATTAATAAAGAAAAGTTAATTTCAATGTATTTTAATTTACCAGGTAGTCCTTGAAAATGTCAAATTATTAAAATACATACACAATATAACTTGTGTATTTTGATACTAAATTGACAGCCACAAATAAAAAATGAGTAAACAGCTGTGGAATCAAGACTACCTGGTAAATAAATCTACCTTGTATTTTAATAAATAAATTTCAGTCGTAAAGCAGCTCTGGACGAGTCAACATCAAGCGTCGTTGGCAATTAAGGCCGTGTCAGATACAACTTTGTCGCTTTGCTTGACGTTTCTAACTTTGATAGAAAAGTGTAAAGCAAAAGGTATATGACACAATGAAAACTTTGACAATACTCGCGCATTGCTCGTTTACCAAAAAAGTAGTTCATAATTTTGCTATTTATTTATTTTTTTTGTTATAAAAATAAAAGTCAATTATGTTATTTTACGATTTATTATAAATAAATAAATGGCACATACATATTTACCTCTTATTAAAACAGATTCAGAACAGAACGCACGATATGTTTCGTTTGGCAATATAATAAAAGAAAATTATTCCAGCTGGTTGTCAAAGCAAGCAAAAAGATGAGAGTTGCCGAACTTTTCGCTTCACGCTGCGTTAAAAGTGCTTTATGTAGCATGTTTCATATAAGTATGTACATTTCATCTTAGATGTAAAAGCGAATCGGTAACGCAACGCGAAGCAAAAGTTTTATCTGACATGGCCTTTACTTCGTAAATGCAACCAGGCCACTGTTCGTTTATTTGTCTTCGAGAGTTTTGCGATTCAATCGCATGTGTCTAGTGGTTGGCGTCGGTTAACGGTATCGTGTACAGTTTCTCGTCGGTGGCCATTAGTCACATGCACTAGTTTTAGACACAATTTATGAATTTTTTGGTTACGAGTGCCAACCTAAACTCGAATAAACTGGTGGAGACCATTAAACTTGGGAGCGGAAAGCTTGGATTGCTCCTTCCTATATGATGGTATAGGTCGGGCGGCAGTGCATGACGGAAGCTCTCTTGGAGTATAACCTGGCAATTTGTGAGATAGAATTCTCCGCTGCTGTCAGTCGGCATACCTTATAGTTCTCTACAAGATATTCAGGATCGATGAATACTCGTTGCTAACACAATGAACACAGTTTTCAAGACAAAGCCTGCAAGCAGCCACTGCTTCAGAGAACTAATTAAGGCCTCAATGGCCAAAGCTGGACATATCCTCATTACACCGGTAGCAAGAACATCTGAACGTTGTATATTTTGGTAGTCTCTACAGCCTGCCGAGCTCTCGGCAACCATCCAACCGCCCCACACATGATACTCGGTCTGATTATAATTTTATAATTCCACGTGATAATTTTAGGGCACATGATCCAGGTGCATCTAACACAAGTCTAGATACTTCCTGTTATAAGAATTCTTCGCAGGGACTCCAAGTCAGACTTTTGTCAAAAAAATCACATAAACATTTGACATTCATAGAATAAGGGATATTGTATCCAGTTAACGATACTATACCAAAATCGTTTTCTCCTAAGATTGAAAAAGTGTAGAAAGCATCATTCATGACGTCTACGAGATCACAGTCGAATTTTAAAGCTACCATGCCCCCTTTCGCTAAGAACATGGAGAAGCTCGTTTATCACCACCGACCATTAGAGTGGCGATAGAGAATACCCTTTGACAACCATAATGCATTTAAATATGGATAACAATTAGTATTACTTTTCATTATGAGTTTTTTGTATAAGAATTTTAATTAAAAAACGTAATTTAATATTTCAAGATTCCCCGCGATTTTTCGACAAATGCCGGGTATCGGGATTTCTAAATCCCGGGATTTTTGGGACTAGCATCCCTAGTTCGAACACATGCTTGGAAGGCTGAACAATTACGTTAGAAGACAAACTGTCAAATTTAATATGTATGTATATAGTAATTTCTATATAATTTATTTGTGCTTATGAAAAAAAAGAACAAAGAAAGTAAATAAAATTACAGTTGTTTTTAAATTATTTGCACATTATTTATGTCCGTATTCATAAGATTTTTATAAATAGAAATATCTGTGGCAATCTTTACTTCCCTACTAATATTATAAATGCGAAAGTAAGTTTGTTTGTTTGTTGCGCTTTAACGGTTTCTGCCTCTCAGATATATCTGAGCATAAAGGACGACATAAGCCATACTTTTTTCAAAAATTTGAGCATGAGGAGGGCCCCCTTCCGTAACTAGCCGATTCTAATTAAATTCAAAACATAGATAGATCTGCGCCTAAAAGGACACATAGGCTATACATTTAGTACCACAAGGAGAAATAGGGGCAATTTCAGTCTCTGTGAAACATTCTAACAAATTTTAATGAAATCTAAGACATAGAATAGATCCGTATTTAGATGGACACATAAACTATAATTTTTTTCAAAAATAGGACCATGTGGTTTGCAGGTGGCTATTTCTTCCTCTCCGAAACTATCTTGCCAATTTTAATGATTTGGATGGACACATAAGCTATGAATTTTTTCAAAGGTATGACCACGAGGGGAGGTAGGGACAATTGCTGCCTCTCCAAAACTATCTTACCAATTTTAATGAAATTTAAAGCAAAGATAGATCCCTATTTTGGAAGGGCACATAAGCCTTGAGTTTTTTTTAATAGGATTTTTAAAATGAATTTGGCGAAATAGGTTAGAAAAGATCTGACAACCCTGGTGGGATAGAGGCAATTTCTGCCTCTACGAAATTGTTTAACCAATTTTAAGGAAATGTACAATATAAATAAATCTAAGCCTCGAAGGACATGAAAGCAATATATTTTTTCATAACTAGAACCACGAGGGGAGTACTGGGCAATTTCTTTCGTTTCGAAACTATATAGCCAATATTAATGGAATTTAGAACATGCATAAATACATATTTGGAGGAACACATAAGCTATACATTTTTTGAAAAGTTTACGAGGCGGTAGGGTAGATTTCTGTGTTCGAAAGTATCTGTCCAAATATAATGAAATTTGAAACAAAAATAGGACCACGAGGGGGTAGAGGCTATGGCTCTCCGAAGCTATTAACCCAACAATTATGAAACTTATAAAATGGATAGATCACTATTTAGATTGGCACATAAGCTATGGACTTTTTCAAAACTAAGATAAAAGGGGGGTAGGGGTGCAACTTCTGCCTCTTCGAAACTATCAACCCAATTTTAACTAATTGCATTTTCATTGGCCATCTAGGGCAACACAAGAAATATGTATATCATATAAGTCTATAAATCTCTTAGCAGTAGCGAAAGAAATTTCGGAAAAACTACTTTTTTTAAGTCGACTTAAGCACCTACTCCTTTTTGCCATAGATACAATAAAACGGCAAACATAGATAGATAGAATAAGGGTAAGATCTGGTCCAAGGACCGGCACTGCGACACCTAGTGGATCTTTTGTGCCATAGATCTATAAATTAAATCAAACTCTGCATGACTCTCCCTATGAAAGTCAGAACAGAGTTTGGAGAAGCCCGCTTAATATCACCCGAACACAGAAACTCAGACTAAAAAACACGCCTTCTACTATTACATAAGACGATACACTCACAGAAAATGTGTGCCGTTGTATCATCCTCTTTCAGTGACAAACATACATATGTATGTATGTACATGGCATATTTATAAAATGCCGCGCCACATTGCGTCGATGCTCCAGCGAGTCAATAGAGTTAGCTACCCTACTTCCTCCGATGAGCTTCTTCGCCCTCTCCTGCACGCGGGGCGCATACATGAGAGTTGTATTCCATTTTCGGTCGGATATATGTGGTATAAATAGTAAGGATACCGGATGGATTAGAGCATATCTTACACCGTCTTAAGAAACCAAGGCACTTTAATGCTTCTTTTGCGACTTGAAAAATGTGATCAGCAAGTTGGGTTGTACGTCTGTGCGTAAGCATACGGCATTGGGTCTTACGAGCATTGAAATCGACCCTATTCGCACTACCCCATTCAGAGATTGCTGTAGATCATCATTCATGTTTTGCGCATGGCCCTAATCTCCAACAGGCATGGCCTATTGCTGAATGAATGTGAATGGCAGACGAACAATGTCAAAATGGGTATCATTCGACAGGTATTTGAAAATCATCTTTAGGTTTCTCTTATGATTTTTAATTTCGAATGACCATTTAGGATCTGTGACGGTTTAAAGTTGTTTTCTTTTATTTTTTTACGCAGTGGGGTTTTTTTGATTTTTTAAATTTATGTCTTGTTTAATTAGTTGAATCAATTAATATAATTGTCCATAGTTTTTAACATAAAAGTTTATGGTAGTGCCTTACATTAATGTAACTACACAGAAAAATGATCATAGGTTTTTATTTTAACACACATGTCCTTGAATTTGTTTTTAAATTGTATTAGTTTTTTCTGTGGTTTTTAAATATTTCGATACAAAATTTTGATAACAAACAATGCGATTTTTTAACAATGCGATTTTTTTCTTAATTAATATTTACCCATTTCCGTAAAATAAATATTTGTATTTATGAATTTAGTAATAGAATACGAATTATAATAGTATATTCTGTTCTTTTGAACTTTCTCTGATTAAAGTATTTTGAATTTTGGAGTATACTTCTTTATTCTCCATATTCGGCTAGTTCTTATAAAGTAAACACTTTTCCGTTTTAGCGACTTTTAAGTATAATGCAAGGTACACACTATCGAAGTAGTCAAAATTCATCAGCCTTGACTGATAGTGACAAAACTATCATTCATTTTGGTTGCTAAAACAGTCATTCAGAAAAAAAATGTTACTGGAAAACATGAAAAGTACGAAAATTTATCGCGCTTCGTTCATAATAATTTATTTTAATTTTTTCATAATATATAAGAACTACTAGGATGCTTTTGTTTTAACATCATGCATCACACATACCGTTCTTATATACGAAAGACAACGTTTCATTTCATAGCACCATAAAAATTGTTTTAAAAAATCATTTTCCGCGTTTATGCGAACATTTGAGCAAACTGTTTGTTATTCATGTTCGATAGTGGGGTAGTATGAATAAAAAAAATACATATTTGCTTTTTACTTAAAAATTTGTTTTAAAACGCAAAGTTCCGGAAATTATTATATATAAAACTAAGAACTTTTCTGTTTTAAAACAAATTTTTGAGTAAAAAGCAAATCCTTTTTTTATACATACTACGCAGTGTGTACCCTGGTTAACTATTTTTCGGAATTTTCTTTATTTTTCTTTGATTTCTTTTGTTTTTTGGTGCCTCCAAAATATCAAATCACATTGTAATGATGCGGTTTTAGTAATATGTATGTATATCAAAGCAACAAAAACATTTCTTTTACTTTAGAAAAACTTTACATATTTTATCCATATGTTTTTGGACAATACCATTTTATAAAATTAAACTTCTTCGAGATTAAGGACATTTTTATATCTTTAAAGTTTTTGGGAAACTCGTAAAATATAGAGGCTAAAATATATTGGTTGCATTTTTTAGTGATTTAAAAAAGGTTTACCGAAAATATCCTAAAAGTACATATTGCTTTTAGTGATATCGAACCAATTCAAAGCTTTTTTCTGATGTTAATATGTTTTAGCGAATTTTCGACATGTACTTGAGTTGTGTTTTTCGAGTTTTTCCTAGCTTCTTTATAATTTTTGAAATTTGTTCGTGAAATAGACCATTTTCGACGTGGAAGTGATTCTGCCGCGCTTATGTACATTCTTACAGTCATGGTGATTTTTAATATACACATTTTTTTGTGGATTGCTCCCGAATTTATTTCAGTTCCACAAATTTTAACTTTTACATCGAATTTTTAAAAATATAAGAATCTTATTAGAAGCATCTTACTAGAAAAGAAAATCTACGGAAATCATATAAACTTATAACAACGGGTTTTTGTTTTAGTTTCATATAAAAGTTTCATTGTACAGCTTCACTTTGAATAATATTTTGAAATAAAAAATTGATGATGATTTTTTATATCAAAATATGATTTTTATTTTGTCAAATGATGATTTTCTTCGAAGATCTTCTGGCAACGCTGAAAGCGTTATTGAATATGTTATTGTACATATTATTGTCGTTTTGATCTAAAATATGCAATAAATGGCACAATGCTTTCAAATAAAATATGACACAATTTTACTCACAGTGAAGAAGTAAACATAACACTGCACATAGCGGCAAAAGTATATCAAACCGCGCAATAAATCAACCGCCATCTTTTGATAAAAATATTGGTAGCAATGAAAAAACAGTTTTCTATGGATATCAAATATATAAAGATATCATGACCTTCTGACGAAATTTATTAAAAAAACACAAAAAATATATATGAAATATACATTATTTTTCAGTGTATATGAAAGCTTTTACTATTTTTTGTTACTCCCCTGTAGAAAACTTTTGTACCAATTCAATTCAACGTAATTATCCTTTCACCTGGTGAAAATGGGAGAGAAAATGGCGTATGTGAAAAGGAAAAATTGGCTTAATTTTGGGGCGTGGCATAAACTGAGTATATTAAAGTCTAGACATACAGAGTTTTAGAAGAGTTTTCTTGCCACGTGCGAAAAATTTGACATTAGGAGGGAAGGAACCAAGATGACATAAGTGGCGCCTAAAATTTGATGTCGGATTAAAACACCGCTAGAACCGATAATTAAGCCACAGTCAAGCCATAAGCAACGATATGCAATATTATGATATCTGACTTCAAATGACGGCGCTATACATAAAAAATAATAAAAAGTGCAGTATTTTAAGGAGTGGCAAAAACAATTATTTTCCTTTTTTAGAAACGTCATTGATATATGTATCTTTTATTCTAGGAGGTGATTGCTGCAACTTCTTTTCTCGATAATGCTACCAATATTGGAAAATATATAAAACGTATAAATTGCAAAATTTAAATAAAATGCAATATCGCAAAAAGTTAAACTAGGGGCGCGTGTCAAATGGTAGAAAAGTACTATGGTAAAAAAATATTTGCCTGTGGGGAAAAAATTTCATGTTTCTGCTGTGCCAAATGATATCTTTTTTGACAATATAAAATTTTGACTTCTGTAAGAACGTTCATGTTTCAGCTGTATGAAATGATACCTTTGTTGATAATATAAAATTTTGCGGCGGCGAAGCAAACAAATTTCCTACAAGCCGCCGGCTACCAATAAATTTTTAAAAGAACATATTTATACATATAAGACAAAATTTTCTGATGTAGCGAAAAATTTTATAATATGATTAGGGCTTCCACCTTTTTTCTTAAAGTACATTGGTTATTAAAGGTTAAGAAAAAAAGTACACATTATACAAATTATGTACAATTTATTTCTTTTGATTGTTATATTTCGCAAGTTTTTTCAAATAATTTTCATCTTTAAATAATTGCACAGTCTATATTAAAATTAGAGTACATAATTAATTAATTTTTATCAGATTCAGAGACGCTTTGGCCATTTGCTTCTCATTATAGAAAAAACTCTCTGTGAATGCTGACGTGGGAGGAATAGAAAGTAAAAGTGAAATTACTTTATAAAAATTTGATAATTTATCATCAATTTTATTAAATACTAGCTAATATTTACTTGCAGTAGATAATTCCTCAAAACCTTCAGAAGTGGATATCTGATCATAAAGTTTGTTTAATAACGCAATTTCTCCATAAACATCAACATTGCTTTTTAAATTTATATTGCTAATTGTAAATAACAAGTTTGTATTTTTGAAATCAAACCATTTATTCAGGGGTTTTAAGGCTTTACCAATAAATAAATAAAAAAATGTGTGTTAATTTCGCTAGTCAGTTCCGGTGAAGACAATGGCGTTTGACTACAAGCCCCGAAGTCGTAAGTTTAAGACTAGTTTCAGGCAAGCCAACAACAAAATGTGTAAAGTTTCTGATGCATTTTTTAGATTCGGATATGCTTAACACGAGAAAAGTAAAAAAATCATTTCGGCTATTTCCAGATTACATATACTTCCCAGAGTCAAAACCTGGTTCGATTATAGTGATCTATATGACCTGACTGACTATTATAAAGGGCCCCTTACACTACACCAGTATGCACGCGCAATCAAGTGTTGGAGCCAGTGGTTTGGTCATGTATGGCAATTTGGTGCGATTGTACGCTTTGCTGTAGCGATGTCAAACAGAGTTTGATTTTTTGCGGCTGGTATCAGTTTGTGGTATTGTGTATTGTGAAATTAGCTCAGTTGAGAAAAGTTGTCAAAGAGCAAGAGATAAAACACATTTAATTGAATAAATTACTCACAAATTATGAAAAAGGAACAAAATATATATTGTAAAGTGTTTCTGAAATAAAACAAATCATTCCTTATAATGTTCTAATAAAAAAACGCGTTTTCCTTAATTTTTAGTTTCAAAATAATATCAAAATAAATGCGGTGCGCACTAGGTACAACAACTCATCCGTACAGAATTTTTAAAGAAAGGAGTATTGCACCAGTATGATTCTATGGTATGTGTTTCGAGCACGATTCAACATCACTTGTCTGTGCCAGTATACTGGAGTAATGTATGCTTTGTTTAACATGAAACTATTTTGAATTCTAAATAATCAAATCATGCGAAATAAAGTATTTTCGCGTACTTTATTGTTCTCATAAAGTATAGAGTACAATTACCCGAAATAACGTACAATACTTTATTATAAAGTACGGGTGGCAAGCCGAAATATGCATTTTTCACAGTCTAACTACATGTAAGAGACGCAAAAATCGATGTATTGGGCGACGGCTCGAATTTCCAAAAAACGATGGCGGTGGTTTTAACTTGTTACGAAACCATGCTTCTAATTTCTGCCTATCAAAAATGTATCTCTGTGTCAAAATTTCTACTAGCCCCCTGGGCTAGTGAAATTTTTTTCACCTCAAAGTGTCAAAAATTTACTTACGATAGTACTTTGCTACCGTTTGGCACACATATAGATAGATATAATAGATATTGGGGATCTCTATAACTCTTACGCTTTTGAAATATTAAAATGTAGAAAATATAGTCTACAATTATACTTTTCATAGAAACAGGAATCTGAACATAATTTTAAAAATATTTTTATACAGATCCATTCTCTAAAAATTATACCAATACAATTTAAAAACAAAATAAAATTTTTTCATGTCAAACTATTATAAAAAAAAGAATTTTTAACACTTTGAAAATGAAACTTTTTACTTGACTTTGGACTCTAACCTGGGATTACAGAAAGACGTTTAGAAAAAAGTTTAGAACAAAAGCATGTTGAAATAAGTATACAGGTGACCGCATAAGGGAAACAAATACAGCAATACAACAAAAAAATAGATGATGCTTGTCAAAAATATATACGTGCTGGACGTGGATTATGCACAAAAACTAGCAGAGCAAAAAATAATCAGCTGACGTTATGCTGCCACCTGTATACTTATTTCACCATGAACAAAAGTTATGTAAAAAGTGTTCTCTTTCAAATTACATATGTCTGCCGCTACGTGCACTGTATAATGTTGACAACACACTACACAATTTTCTTGAATATGCAATAAAAGTCAAAAGCCTTTTGATTTCAACAAACCAACCGAACTACTAATTCATTTAAAAATAAATCTACTAATTTTGGTCTGATTATACCAAACTTCTAACACTGCCTACAATAATATATGTTCTTACGTACATTTTACATGTAGATTTATTTCTAATTCTTACTACGTCAATATATGGCGACCGCACGGCACCAAATTCGAGAAGAGCTTCCAATAAAAGTTTTTGTACACACATAAATGAAAAACCAAAACGTTTTTTTTGGATAGGAACTTGCTCTTTTTCACATTTACATAAGTGTGTTTTTGTGCGGATAGAATATATTGCTACCATCTCTTGTTTCTTTTATGTGAGAACGAAAATACCAACCAATGTTTTCCAAAATTTTCTAAAGAAAACGAAAAATAACATTTGGACTCGAAGCTTAGAGCGTTAACACTTTTGAACTTTAAAGGTAAAAAGAAGAATTTTATGGAAAATAATATTTGAAACAAATCAAGCTAATTCTGATAATGCTTTTCCAACTCTAAGTTTATTCAAAATATAATGCTTTTACCACATTTATCGAAAAAAAATTTAGTCAGGTATACTGTAATATGTACAACAAAACTTTCAAGTCGTTTGGAAACTGAATCTTTAGTAGGTGTTTTGTTCACATAAGATTGCCTAAAACTTAAAAATTCCAATTGTTTTGACATATTGATATCTCCAGATATGCTAAAAAGAATGTATCGGATATTTATACAATAAATTAAATGACTTTATATGTTCTTAAGAGACTTTAACTAATTTTCTCAACAGGGCTAAATTTTCACGATGAAATATATCATAAAATTTGTGTCGTTAAACTAGTCTTGTTTGGAAATACGATGGACAGGGAGGCATGGTGTGTGCAAAAAATGGTCTGAAATAAAATTCCAGATATTTTCTTCGCTACATTTATTCTTCCATCACAGAAATGAGCAACTAAACAATGTGCTATGAAATCTTTCATCGTGTAAATTTAGTTCATATAGATATGCAATTGAATTTGTTTTATTTTATTGTCACTGTTTATGTTATTTATGAACAAATATTTATGTTCACACGTGTATTTATGTATTTAAGTTTCTTGAAGAAATTGTGAATTTGGCTAAATAATACATAAAAAAGTGGCATTAAAAATGGTTTTGAATATTTTAAAAATAAAATGCAGATCTTTTCCTGTAATATTGTTAAATTTTGCAGATTTTATGCCTAAAAATTCTAGCAACACTGTTCGTAAGATGTAAGTCTTCAATATGAAATTCAAACGAATACTGGGCAATAGTGTTTAGTTCGTTTTCTGTGGTTCGCGTTCTTTTGTGCATTTATTAAATTTTATGAGAGTAACCAAGGCATATTCATTACAGGTACCACCATAACTAAAACAAATACAACACCAAAAAACACATATATTTTGTTAGTAGAAATACCCCAGAAATATGTCAAATCCATTATCTGTGAGTCGCACACATTCATAAGCTCTCAAATTTACTAACACATGCTCGTTACTGATACAAAACTCCCAGACATGTGCCAAAATCTATTGTCTGTGTGACGCACACTTTCTCAAATTTACAAAACAGCTGTTCTTGTAGTGGTACCTGTTCAATCTACCTTGAGAGTAACTTGACTTTACTCTCATTGGCTATAAGCACACGAGAACAATTGTGCTGTCATAAAATTATAGCTTATGGGTAAAATAAGGGAAGATAATGGTTTTTGGTTGGCATAATTTTTCAACCAGCTACAACTCCGCATTAGCAGCACAAAACTAATACATGCACACTTTGCAAAAACAAATGAATGCAAAATAGCCTAATGCACACAAATATGTGTGTAGGTATGCATTTTATGCCAGATGAAGATGTTTGGTCTTTTAAATTAGTACCTACAAACCGAATTATAATTATCGAATATGACATTTGGTGTGTACGTTGCGAAACCACCAAGATTTTTCAAATTGGATTGTCTTTTCCATAATAGTTTGCTTTAAAAGCGTATTTATTTCCATTGCGATTCTTCCAAATAGAAAAATTCATTGAGAATAGCTGTCATCTAAATAAATGACAAGAAAAGCGATGTTTTCTTACACTTTTAGTTTTTCATGTCATTGATAAAAAAACTACGTCGCAACGTGTTTTTCCATACAAATTGACCTTTCAGTTGATTAAAAATAAAAGGAAAAGGCAAAATTTTAATAAAAGCAAATTCTACATTTTCATGACTTCTAAGTGTCTTTTCTTCTGGGAATAAGATTTAAAAAACAATGATTTGAAATCGAATTCGTGGTAAAATTGACAAGAAATAAATTATGTTTCTTACAAAATAACAGCGTAAAATATTAATAGTATTTAAAATTGATATTAATAAGATTTAAAAAAAACAACGAATTGAGTTTAATTCACTATAAAATTAACAAAAATAAATTATTTGCTAAAAAATAAACTCCGAAAAAAATGTTTAAAAGTATCGTCGTATCGACAGTAAAATATCGCCGATACCGATGTATCGGAAAATCTGAAGTATCGCCGATATATCGGTATCGGCTACATCCCTAGTTATTAGCAGCAGTATTGCTATATATAAATAATAAAGTAGGTTTTATAAAGGTATCTTTTCAAACAAAAGTTTATGAAATGTTCAGAAAAATTTGCTGTTTTATTTATTATTCTTCAGCAATGAGTTAGATAGTACAATAATAGTAAAAAAATTTCATGGTACAAAAATAGTACAAAAATTTTTAAATAGTAAATTTTTTAATATATATATATATATATATAAACACAGAAAAATATCCATGTAAAATCGTCGAAAACCAGGTTAATTTAACATTTTTCAGTAGCGATTTTGCTTTATACATGTTTCATGTTAAATCACCATGATTTACAATAATCTTGAAAGAAAAATTTTCCTCTTTAATTACTATATTTCATGTTGATTTAATATTCCAGTACAGTTAAATCAAAATGAAGTTGATACTGAAATAATACGAAAAATCATATTGAATTAAAGTAATTTCGAGTTGAAACAACGTGAATTTGATATTAGAACAGATATATATATATATATATATATATATATATATATATATATATATATATATATATATATATATATATATATATATATATATATATATATATATATATATATATATATATATATATATATATATATATATATATATATATATATATATATATATATATATATATATATATATATATATATATATATATATATATATATATATATATATATATATATATATATATATATATATATATATATATATATATATATATATATATATATATATATATATATATATATATATATATATATATATATATATATATATATATATATATATATATATATATATATATATATATATATATATATATATATATATATATATATATATATATATATATATATATATATAACTTACTTCTTTATTTAATCAATTCAATAATATTGCAATTAAGTTTGCTAACGTATACCTAGCTTATACGCAGAGCTTATTTGCAAATAAAAACGTAAAATGCTGCCAAATCCTTTTTTATTCTAACATATTAAATCACTGATTATTCATCTATTTATTGATATATTTATCTATTTATTATTTTTTATTAACAATCATGGGTAAAGGTTGCATCTCAAACTTTTTATTTGCAAATAGAGCGTTAATCAGCAATTGTTCTCGTGAGTTAGTAAGTTACAATAAAAATACATACTTGGCAGCACTACGTTTTTATTTGAAAATAAGTCGTGCGTATAAACGTACTAGTAAAAACAGTTTTACTTCAATACATTTTATACAATTACCATTTATACAATTACCATTAAAAAATCTATTATTTTTGACTTTTGTATTATGTCTTCAATAACTTGCATATATTTAAGTTCTTTCAGGATAAGGGACTAAATAAAAAATATTTTAGAGGTGTTTAACGTATAGATGACAGAAAAGTGAACATTTTGGAATATATCGCAAATTCTACTAAAAGCGATGTGGCTTATAAACGAATTATACCTACTGTATATACTGTTGGGTATGCACATAGCCATACATATTTATGTACATATATGTATGTATATAGAACACACATATCGTCGGTGTTTTAACTAACTGACCTAACTAGCATTTCACAAATTTTACAGGAGAGCACTTTTAATGTTTTTTGTGCTAAATGTAGTCACTTCCAAGACAAAATACGTATAAAATTGGTTTTCTGCATTTTTTGATATGTACTATAGCATCCCTTTTTCAGTCTTAAATAAGGAAATATATAAAAATTTTTATTTAAAATACTTTTTTGTGACTTTGAAGCAGATACGACATTTAGTGAAATTTTTTTTTATTTATTGAGATACGCCTGCAGTATACTTTTATAGTATAAAAAAATTAAATTTATTTTTGATTAATTCTTTGACTTTATTTTAGTGTTGCTTAATAAAAATAAAAAATAAAAATGCAAGTTAAAGAATATTTAGAGTTATTACTTAGTTAGATAGTGAGTTATAGCAGAATACATGTTCTGAGAGTTTGAGAAATGAATTATCACCAGTCGTTAAGGAAATCCAATCATTATGTTTACTTCAAAATATATTTGAAGGACTGATGTTAATGAGTTTTGAAATATTTGTAATCGGTTTTCAAGAAAAATACCGATTTTTAGACATATACGCATAAAATTTAGCTGGTGAATGTTGTGTTGTTAACTACATCCTAGTCAATGAAAAAATTAAATTTGGAAAACATGTGTTGTTAAGCCCTTTTGCGTTTTATATTTGTTTCTTTTAACTTGGTTATTCCTTTTAGTTTCTTCGTTAAATATAATTGCAGTTTTTTCTTTGTTTCAAACGTGTGTGTTACTAACAAAAGTTTTTTTTAACTACTGATATATTCTTTCATTGCTTTTATATATATTTTTTAATTTTTTAATGGAATTAGAAAAAGAATATTGTTAATATATTGTAATGTATTTACCGCTATATCGAAAAAAATATAATACACTAAAAAAATCTGAACTAAATATATCAGTATTTGGTGTTATATCCATAAAGCTTTATACTTACGACACTTCGTGAACAATTTTTTTTGCATTATTACAGGTACGTCAAAAATATTTTTGCTTTTATAGAGATTACGGTAATAGTAACGTTCATAAAAATTTTACACAAGGTGCGGTATGACTAATGACGTCAACTTGTGTACTTAACTCATTTTTCAAAAAAATGTCAGTTAGGTCAGTTAGTAAAAACAGCGACGATATTTGCGTGCATATGTTATTAAAACTAATACATTATCTACTGTTATGTCAATGTTTAATAGTCGCTGGCAGTGCGTGAATCCACTGAACATACATACATATCCATACATATGTTTGCATAAACAAACTAATTTATTATCAGAAATCTTTCATGCGTAGATCCTAACAATGAATTTTGACCGCCGTGGTGGTGAAAAGTGAGAAAAATCTATCGAAAGAAGTGTTAGTTGGGAGTTATTTGTTTTAGAAAAACTAAGTGACAACCTTTCAAAACAATCGATTGTAACATAAGCACCAGCGTTGCCAGCCTAGACGTTTCGAGGCTAGATTTAGCCTTTCATTTTGTATTTTAGCCCCGAAATTTGCGTTTTCGCTTCGTCGCTTTTTTCTAGCCTTTTTTTATTTTTTATTTAGTCGCAAAAAGGCAAAATTTTTGTCTCCACATTATAAAAATTTGTTTCTAGTTTTCATATTTTTAACGTAAAGTTTTGCAATAAATTAATAAAAATTTATTTTAGATTTTCAATGTAAAATTTTGCAATAAATGAATATTTTTTGTTAAACAGCCCACTTTTCTCCATTATATGGCAAAACATTATTTTTATACTCCTTTTAGTTTCTTTGTTATAGAGTCTTAAAAGAAATATGCACTGCATAAAATAAGCTGTATTTAAAACTATGTACCTTTGTTATTTTTTCATTATCTACTTGCAATGCCGCCTACCTTCTTATTTAATCACACTATACAACAAAATGAAACTGTTGCAATGACCTTTTATCACCACTATATTTTTGTATGTGTTATGGTCCCCTAACTACAAAAACAGTCGAAATTTAAAATTGATGGACACGCTAAATGTAAGGCTTACAAGATTTTCTTTCTCGAGTCAGGATAACTATGTACAAAAGCTCACCCTTTTGTACATATTTATCCTGAATCCAGAAAGGAAGTCTTTAACTCGCCCTAAAATGAATCCCAGATGTAAACTTTCAAAACGCGGATACACATAAATATATATTTTTTTGGTGGCCTTCACCAGAATCAGTCATTAGAACCTTATTATTTAAAAGAAATTGATTTTGTTACAGTGCACATAGGGGCAGACATATGGGGAGTTCACGCAATAAATCAAAACTTAAAAATCGGATTAAAAAAAACAAATTATGTCATTTGGAAGAGAACGCTTTTTTAAGCAACATTTGCTCTAAACTTTTTTCTAAATGTGTTTCTGTAATCCCAAGTTAGAGTCCAAAGTCAAGTAAAAATTTCATTTTCAAAGTGTTAAAAAATTTCATTAAAATATAAAAGTTTGACATGAAAACAATTACGTTTCTCATTAAAAAAAATTTATTTTGCTTTATATTGTGTTGGTATGATTTTTAGAGAATGTATCTGTACAAAAATATTTTTAAAATTATGGTCCATTCATGTTCAGATTCATGTTTATATGAAAAGTGTAATTGTAGACTATATTTTCTACATTTTAATATTTCAAAAGCGTAAAAGTTATAGAGATCGCCAATATCCCCTATTTATTATATACACAATAAAGAACAGAATGTCCATATTTGCATCCAAGTTTAACTTTTTGCGATATTGCATTTTATTTAAGTTTTGCACTTTATACATTTTATGTATTTTCCAATATTGGTAGTACTATATGGTGGGTGTTTCGAAAAAAAGTTGCAGCAATCACCTCCTAGAATATATATCAATGACGTTTCTAAAAAAGAAAATTTTTTTGCCACGCCTTAAAATACTGCACTTTTAATTTTTTATATATAGCGCCGCCATTTGAAGTCCGATTTCTTCATATTGCATATCGTTTTTATGGCTTGACTGTGGCTTAATTAATCCGACATCGAATTCTGTGCGCCAATTATGTCATCTCGGATCCTTCCTTCCAATTTTTTGCACGTGGCAAGAAAGTCCTCATAAAACTTTGTATATCTAGCTTTTAATATATTCAGTTTATGCCACGCCCCCATTTTCACACCAATTTCCACCAGTGAAAGGACAATTACGTTGAAGAAAATTGGTACAAAAGTTTTCCACAGGAAAGTAACAAAAAATAGTAATTGCTTTCATTCATATACACTGAAAAACCAAAAAATATTCTTTATATACATATATTTTTTATTTTTGTCTTTTTTTAATAAATTTATTCGGAAGGCTATGATATCTTTATATATTTGATGTCTATAGAAAATTACCTTTCCATTGGTACCAATCTTTCTTATAAAAATATGGCGGTTGATTTATCGCAGTGTAAAAATTCAAAATTATGGTAAACATCATATTTATCCATCGATCAATATTTGTCCATCGATTGTCATGAAATAAAGCATGTCCCATTTGTTGTATATGTGTCTTGACGACAGGTTAATGAAAATTATAAGTTGTTTGCCATTCTCGGTATTATTTCCACGCACGTTATTTCATGCCACCAAAATCGGACAACACCTTCCTTGTTATGAGAGCATCGGTGAGCGGCCCCTTCAAAACACGATTTTTTACAAAAATCAGGTAATTTCACTTCATTGTGAATAAAATCAATATTTATCCATCGATTTTCATAAGATGAAGCTTATTTTATTTGTACTACTTATATGCGGCATTACGATCAGTTAACAAAAATTTTAATTTTTTGCTATATTCGATTTTTTATAAATTTGTATAAAATAAAATTTTTTCAATTT
>CATQFL010000127.1:0-68600 GCA_956483635.1 Panzeria rudis | reverse complement strand
CGAAACGGCTTCTAGCTCGATGGGTATCATGCCGGCAATGACAAAGGCGGCCTCGTCCGATACAGTTCGGAATGCGCTACATACTCGCAGGGCGGCCAGCCTATACACAGGGGATATCAGATTCACATATGTAGAGTATTTCAGTGAGCCTGACCATATAGGGGATGCATATAAGATAATGCTTCTTACTACACTGGTTAGCAATCTCCTCTGCAGATATTTTGGACCTCTTGTATTCGGCATGATCCGGCATAGCGCTGAGCAGGTTTTTGATGCCTTAGAACCTATATACTTCAAGTGCTCATGAAAAGACAGACGAGTGTCAATCATGACTCCAAGGTATTTTAAACATTCCTTGGATTCTATGCTACACGTGCCAATATTTAGCCTAATGGTTTCCCTATTTTTCCGACTACTAATCAGAATCGCTTCTGTTTTATGGTCAGCTAGAGCTAGACCCATTGATCTCAACCAAGACCTTACGATCTGAATACTGGCGTTTGCAATGGTTTCCGCCTCTAGTAACTCTTTTGCTTCACATACTAACGCTATGTCGTCTGCGAATCCAACTATCTTTACCTTCGTGAACCTAAATTGATTATTAGGCTAAGGTTCGTAACGTTATATTCAGAAAGAATTGGGTATGATTAATATTCCAAGGAACAATGGAAAAATTACCATCAACTTAATTTTTCAACGTACACAGCAGAACAGAGTAGCGCCACTTTCGGAAGCCGTTACACTTCCATCGTCAGTGCTCACGTGTATTTGCTATCACCACTTGTCAGGTGGCTCTGTTGAATGTGATTTTAATTCTTATATATACAACTTTTTCGCGAAAATTGAATACGAGAATTAAATCACTCTCAAAATGATATTAAAGTGCACTTTCCCAGCGTTGCCATCGGTTTATTTTTCTTCATTCCCATTTTTCTGATTTTTGTTCTACTCAAGACAAACTTTTTTGGTTTGATTTTATACTTAAGTATATATGAACATGTAAACATGTGAAAAGCTCAAGCCAGTAGCTAATTGTTTTATTAATATGATTATTTCGAACGTATTTGCTTTGTGAATCTAAATTGATTATTAGGCTAAGGTTCGTAACGTTATATTCAGAAAGAATTGGATATGATTAATATTCCAAGGAACAATGGAAAAATTAACATCAACTTAATTTTTCAACGTACACAGCAGAACAGAGTAGCGCCACTTTCGGAAGCCGCTACACTTCCATCGTCAGTGCTCACGTGTATTTGCTATCACCACTTGTCAGGTGGCTCTGTTGAATGTGATTTTAATTCTTATATATACAACTTTTTCGCGAAAATTGAATACGAGAATTAAATCACTCTCAAGCTGATATTAAAATGCACTTTCCCAGCGTTGCCATCGGTTTATTTTTCTTCATTCCCATTTTTCTGATTTTTGTTCTACTCAAGACAAACTTTTTTGGTTTGATTTTATACTTAAGTATATATGAACATGTAAACATGTGAAAAGCTCAAGCCAGTAGCTAATTGTTTTATTAATATGATTATTTCGAACGTATTTGCTTTGTGAATCTAAATTGATTATTAGGCTAAGGTTCGTAACGTTATATTCAGAAAGAATTGGGTATGATTAATATTCCAAGGAACAATGGAAAAATTAACATCAACTTAATTTTTCAACGTACACAGCAGAACAGAGTAGCGCCACTTTCGGAAGCCGCTACACTTCCATCGTCAGTGCTCACGTGTATTTGCTATCACCACTTGTCAGGTGGCTCTGTTGAATGTGATTTTAATTCTTATATATACAACTTTTTCGCGAAAATTGAATACGAGAATTAAATCACTCTCAAGCTGATATTAAAGTGCACTTTCCCAGCGTTGCCATCGGTTTATTTTTCTTCATTCCCATTTTTCTGATTTTTGTTCTACTCAAGACAAACTTTTTTGGTTTGATTTTATACTTAAGTATATATGAACATGTAAACATGTGAAAAGCTCAAGCCAGTAGCTAATTGTTTTATTAATATGATTATTTCGAACGTATTTGCTTTGTGAATCTAAATTGATTATTAGGCTAAGGTTCGTAACGTTATATTCAGAAAGAATTGGGTATGATTAATATTCCAAGGAACAATGGAAAAATTAACATCAACTTAATTTTTCAACGTACACAGCAGAACAGAGTAGCGCCACTTTCGGAAGCCGCTACACTTCCATCGTCAGTGCTCACGTGTATTTGCTATCACCACTTGTCAGGTGGCTCTGTTGATTTTTCCATTGTTCCTTGGAATATTAATCATACCCAATTCTTTCTGAATATAACGTTACGAACCTTAGCCTAATAATCAATTTAGATTCACAAAGCAAATACGTTCGAAATAATCATATCTTTACCTTCTCCGGCAGGTTTAACCTCAATACTCCATCGTACATGACGTTCCACAGTAGTGGACCAAGTACTGATCCTTGAGGCACCCCACCAATGATCTTTCGTCTTCTAGTACCCTTATCAGTATCATAAACTAGCTCTCTATTTCGGAAATAGTCCTGTATAATTGCCAGTAGATATCCTGGGATGTCTAAACTGACTAAGGCATCAACAATATGCTCCCAGTTTGCCATGTTGAAGGCATTCTTTACGTCTAGCGTTACAACTACACAATACTCTTTTGCTCCATTTCTCCACCTCTTCCCTTGGATAGCCTGAGCAGCAGCTTCTACTACAACTTTGATAGCATCTACTGTTGACCTTGCTTTCCTGAAGCCAAATTGGTTATCTGATAAACCGCGGTTAGCTTCAACACAACTTTCCAATCTTCTACAGATTATACTTTCTAGCAATTTCCCACTTGTATCTATGTTACACAGCGGCCTATAAGAGGAAGGGTCGTCTGGCGGCTTATTATCCTTAGGTAACAATACTAACTTTTGTCTCTTCCACATTGTTGGAAAAATGCCCTGGCTCAAGCATGCGCTTATTACTTTCAAAAAATAGTCAGGATGGAGTTTAACAGCTTCTTTTAGTATCATATTCGGAATGCAGTCTAAACCTGGTGCCTTCTTGTCTTTAAATTTTGAGACAGCACCTTCTATCTCGGCAATCGTAACCGGAGGAATGTCGAAAAATTCAGCCGGGTAGCTGTGTTGCCATGTCGGAGTTTCCTGTTGGGGAAAGAGATGATCTACAATTCCCTTGACGATAGGCTCTTCTCTTGGCGGCGATGGACCAAGACATTTAAGTTTCTTGGTTACCAATTTATATGCAAAGCCCCAAGGATTACTATCTACTTCATCACAAACATTAAGAAAACACCTACGCTTGCTCCTACGAATTGCAATCTTCAACGCTTTCCTTTTATCCTTATATATTTGATGGTGTTCGTGTATACTGCCTTCGGGCACTTATACACTCCGATCGCAAGCTAGCAATTTCATCATTCCACCAGTACACCGGGGGCTTATTTGGTGACCTTTTACGCTTTATCATAGCTACGTTAGCATTAGTGATATTACTTACTAATTGCACTGCCATATCTTCAGCTGAACCACTCAGTTCCATGTTCTCCATACAAGCTGCGAAGATAGCTTTATCAAAGGTATTTACCTTCCATCCTGTCAAGCCTCGTGCTTGTGCAATCACACGGGGCTGTTCATCTTGTACATCTATGATTATAGCGCTATGATCGCTATGAGTATAGATGTCGGATATTCTCCAGTTAACTTGGCTTGTGATGCTGCTACTGACAAATGTAATGTCAATTACCGATTTAGCATCACCCCTTCTGAAAGTTTGTTCAACTCCATTATTAATGAGTACAACACCCAATGCAGTAAAGGCTTCCAAGAGTACTCTAACTCTTGTGTTTGTCGAGGGGCAGCCCCATTCAACAGTCCACGCGTTGAAGTCACCCGCTATTATGACAGGATTTCTTGTAACTGCATCTGTTACTATATTGTCAACTATTACTCGAAAGTCCTCTATAGAATACCTAGGGGGAATATAGCAACTGTATAGTGTGATGCCAGAGACAGTGGCTCGGGCATATCCACATTGTGATGTTATTTTATCTCGTATTGTTAGCGTGCTGGTGTTCCATATCGCCGATGTGTCCGTATTATCGGAAACCCAATTTACAGATCCCATGTTCCGATATGGCTCACTCAGCACAGCGACATCTACATTTAAATCTCGAACGCTTTGCTTAAGAAGCTCTTGGGCTGCCTGGCAATGGTTGAGATTTAACTGTAATATACGCATTTTGATGCCTTAAGTTTTGCTTTAAACCCTAAGTTTCTGTAGAGCTCTTCTGTAGTATGGACAAACTGCACATCCGGTGACATGGTCACTAGCGGTGTTTGTTCCATTCCTACAAAGCAAGCACGACGGTTTATTGGAACAAGTTCCAATTTTGTGGCCAGTTTTGCCACACCGTAAGCAGTTTTTAGAAAGGTCCTGCCCCCTACAGTTTGCTGCTCTATGTCCATAATCAAGACATTTATAGCATCTTCTTGGTGTTACCTTTTCGCGTATTCTGCAAACAACCCAACCAATACGTATCTTCGCCATCTCTATAAGACGGCAAGCTAAGACAGCACTTACGCCAATGGTGGCAGTTTGCGTTCCTCCATACGCTCTCCTTAACGATTTAACTGCAGCAGGCTGCAGGGATTTAAAATCTGATTCTCTAATGAGGGCTTCATAGACGTCCTCCTTTGTGGTTACCTCATCTATATCTCTAATCTCGATCCTAATCTCATAGGATAGTGCTCTAACTTCTGCGACCTCACATAATACCTCTTCTACCGTCGACCTGAACTCACTTGTATTCTGATGCGAGGGTTTACTCAACTCAAACAATAATTCACCTTTCTCAGTCTTCCTGATATTTTTTACGTTTTGACCCAGATTATCCAGCTTAGGGTCTTTCTTCACTTGTCTGAGAATATCAGCATAGGAAGCATCCCCACAAGTTTTAATAATCAAAGCATCTGGTCGTATTGTCTTTTTTCTATTTCTAGCTCTTGGACCAACTTTAACCCAGTCAGGATCTTTAACATTCGGATCTTGTTTACCAGCCGTGTTTATACCTGTCTCCCTGGGTACAGCATTTTCACTTTTCTTCAATGCCCTATTGGGGGTTGTGCCCTTCTTCCTCTTAGATTTGTTACCCTTTGGGCTAAGAATATTATCATCTCTTCTGCGCTTTGGGGTTCCACCTATCACAAGGTTTACCCTTGCCGGTTCGTCTGTCTGCGTTTCTCTGCTAGTCCGCGATTTCTCGTCACTACTAACACCTCCGCTACTCAATTCATCTGAAACCTGCACATACAACGCCTGTATCTCACGGGACATTGTCACTATATCCCTATGCACGTTTGAGCGTGTCTTCAGAAAATCTAACAACTCTCCTATTTCCACTCCTAATCTCTTCACACTGTTACTGTGGCCCTCATTACTATTGTCGACGGTATTTGACACTGGAACAGGTCTACTACTCACTGCTGTAGGAGGCGATCTCGTGATCACCGACTTCCTTGCAAATGGGTTTTCAACATCTCCCATATTTAACTCATTGTTACTTCGATTTTTAGTTTCAAAATTCATTCTAATGGGTCCAAACTCAAAGCCGCTATCTCCGTTCGATGTGCAGTCACGTTAAGACCCCATGGGTCCCTTTGCAAGCAGTGAGGTCCATGCGAGGGTTGACGAAAAGATCTTATGGATCATCCCGCCAGAGCCAGATCCGTGCTAACCGGGGAACGACATCCGAACCTGCACCAACAACCTAATGATGACGAACTTCAAACGTACTTTGAGACTTGTTAAGTTTTAATAGGACGGAGGCAGTTGTGGCATTAGCCTGAGAGCCATTTCTGTAAAATTTCACTCCTACATACTCAAGTCCCAGAATACCACAACCGTCAGCCCAGGGTTCTAACAATTCAAATTCGTATGTCCAGAAATGCCATAATTAAGACCGTGCTGGACTTGATCTTAATGCTTTTCAGCGGTGCGGAATCACAGGTTTTTAAGGATTTCTACCTAGAATGCCTTCAAACCTGTGATAACTCAGGGCCCGCGGGGTCGTCAATCCCGTTATCCTCATAAGAAGATACCCTTGCGGGTATGTATGTATGTATGTATGTATGTATGTATGTATGTATGTATGTATGTATGTATGTATGTATGTATGTATGTATGTATGTATGTATGTATGTATGTATGTATGTATGTATGTATGTATGTATGTATGTATGTATGTATGTATGTATGTATGTATGTATGTATGTATGTATGTATGTATGTATGTATGTATGTATGTATGTATGTATGTATGTATGTATGTATGTATGTATGTATGTATGTATGTATGTATGTATGTATGTATGTATGTATGTATGTATGTATGTATGTATGTATGTATGTATGTATGTATGTATGTATGTATGTATGTATGTATGTATGTATGTATGTATGTATGTATGTATGTATGTATGTATGTATGTATGTATGTATGTATGTATGTATGTATGTATGTATGTATGTATGTATGTATGTATGTATGTATGTATGTATGTATGTATGTATGTATGTATGTATGTATGTATGTATGTATGTATGTATGTATGTATGTATGTATGTATGTATGTATGTATGTATGTATGTATGTATGTATGTATGTATGTATGTATGTATGTATGTATGTATGTATGTATGTATGTATGTATGTATGTATGTATGTATGTATGTATGTATGTATGTATGTATGTATGTATGTATGTATGTATGTATGTATGTATGTATGTATGTATGTATGTATGTATGTATGTATGTATGTATGTATGTATGTATGTATGTATGTATGTATGTATGTATGTATGTATGTATGTATGTATGTATGTATGTATGTATGTATGTATGTATGTATGTATGTATGTATGTATGTATGTATGTATGTATGTATGTATGTATGTATGTATGTATGTATGTATGTATGTATGTATGTATGTATGTATGTATGTATGTATGTATGTATGTATGTATGTATGTATGTATGTATGTATGTATGTATGTATGTATGTATGTATGTATGTATGTATGTATGTATGTATGTATGTATGTATGTATGTATGTATGTATGTATGTATGTATGTATGTATGTATGTATGTATGTATGTATGTATGTATGTATGTATGTATGTATGTATGTATGTATGTATGTATGTATGTATGTATGTATGTATGTATGTATGTATGTATGTATGTATGTATGTATGTATGTATGTATGTATGTATGTATGTATGTATGTATGTATGTATGTATGTATGTATGTATGTATGTATGTATGTATGTATGTATGTATGTATGTATGTATGTATGTATGTATGTATGTATGTATGTATGTATGTATGTATGTATGTATGTATGTATGTATGTATGTATGTATGTATGTATGTATGTATGTATGTATGTATGTATGTATGTATGTATGTATGTATGTATGTATGTATGTATGTATGTATGTATGTATGTATGTATGTATGTATGTATGTATGTATGTATGTATGTATGTATGTATGTATGTATGTATGTATGTATGTATGTATGTATGTATGTATGTATGTATGTATGTATGTATGTATGTATGTATGTATGTATGTATGTATGTATGTATGTATGTATGTATGTATGTATGTATGTATGTATGTATGTATGTATGTATGTATGTATGTATGTATGTATGTATGTATGTATGTATGTATGTATGTATGTATGTATGTATGTATGTATGTATGTATGTATGTATGTATGTATGTATGTATGTATGTATGTATGTATGTATGTATGTATGTATGTATGTATGTATGTATGTATGTATGTATGTATGTATGTATGTATGTATGTATGTATGTATGTATGTATGTATGTATGTATGTATGTATGTATGTATGTATGTATGTATGTATGTATGTATGTATGTATGTATGTATGTATGTATGTATGTATGTATGTATGTATGTATGTATGTATGTATGTATGTATGTATGTATGTATGTATGTATGTATGTATGTATGTATGTATGTATGTATGTATGTATGTATGTATGTATGTATGTATGTATGTATGTATGTATGTATGTATGTATGTATGTATGTATGTATGTATGTATGTATGTATGTATGTATGTATGTATGTATGTATGTATGTATGTATGTATGTATGTATGTATGTATGTATGTATGTATGTATGTATGTATGTATGTATGTATGTATGTATGTATGTATGTATGTATGTATGTATGTATGTATGTATGTATGTATGTATGTATGTATGTATGTATGTATGTATGTATGTATGTATGTATGTATGTATGTATGTATGTATGTATGTATGTATGTATGTATGTATGTATGTATGTATGTATGTATGTATGTATGTATGTATGTATGTATGTATGTATGTATGTATGTATGTATGTATGTATGTATGTATGTATGTATGTATGTATGTATGTATGTATGTATGTATGTATGTATGTATGTATGTATGTATGTATGTATGTATGTATGTATGTATGTATGTATGTATGTATGTATGTATGTATGTATGTATGTATGTATGTATGTATGTATGTATGTATGTATGTATGTATGTATGTATGTATGTATGTATGTATGTATGTATGTATGTATGTATGTATGTATGTATGTATGTATGTATGTATGTATGTATGTATGTATGTATGTATGTATGTATGTATGTATGTATGTATGTATGTATGTATGTATGTATGTATGTATGTATGTATGTATGTATGTATGTATGTATGTATGTATGTATGTATGTATGTATGTATGTATGTATGTATGTATGTATGTATGTATGTATGTATGTATGTATGTATGTATGTATGTATGTATGTATGTATGTATGTATGTATGTATGTATGTATGTATGTATGTATGTATGTATGTATGTATGTATGTATGTATGTATGTATGTATGTATGTATGTATGTATGTATGTATGTATGTATGTATGTATGTATGTATGTATGTATGTATGTATGTATGTATGTATGTATGTATGTATGTATGTATGTATGTATGTATGTATGTATGTATGTATGTATGTATGTATGTATGTATGTATGTATGTATGTATGTATGTATGTATGTATGTATGTATGTATGTATGTATGTATGTATGTATGTATGTATGTATGTATGTATGTATGTATGTATGTATGTATGTATGTATGTATGTATGTATGTATGTATGTATGTATGTATGTATGTATGTATGTATGTATGTATGTATGTATGTATGTATGTATGTATGTATGTATGTATGTATGTATGTATGTATGTATGTATGTATGTATGTATGTATGTATGTATGTATGTATGTATGTATGTATGTATGTATGTATGTATGTATGTATGTATGTATGTATGTATGTATGTATGTATGTATGTATGTATGTATGTATGTATGTATGTATGTATGTATGTATGTATGTATGTATGTATGTATGTATGTATGTATGTATGTATGTATGTATGTATGTATGTATGTATGTATGTATGTATGTATGTATGTATGTATGTATGTATGTATGTATGTATGTATGTATGTATGTATGTATGTATGTATGTATGTATGTATGTATGTATGTATGTATGTATGTATGTATGTATGTATGTATGTATGTATGTATGTATGTATGTATGTATGTATGTATGTATGTATGTATGTATGTATGTATGTATGTATGTATGTATGTATGTATGTATGTATGTATGTATGTATGTATGTATGTATGTATGTATGTATGTATGTATGTATGTATGTATGTATGTATGTATGTATGTATGTATGTATGTATGTATGTATGTATGTATGTATGTATGTATGTATGTATGTATGTATGTATGTATGTATGTATGTATGTATGTATGTATGTATGTATGTATGTATGTATGTATGTATGTATGTATGTATGTATGTATGTATGTATGTATGTATGTATGTATGTATGTATGTATGTATGTATGTATGTATGTATGTATGTATGTATGTATGTATGTATGTATGTATGTATGTATGTATGTATGTATGTATGTATGTATGTATGTATGTATGTATGTATGTATGTATGTATGTATGTATGTATGTATGTATGTATGTATGTATGTATGTATGTATGTATGTATGTATGTATGTATGTATGTATGTATGTATGTATGTATGTATGTATGTATGTATGTATGTATGTATGTATGTATGTATGTATGTATGTATGTATGTATGTATGTATGTATGTATGTATGTATGTATGTATGTATGTATGTATGTATGTATGTATGTATGTATGTATGTATGTATGTATGTATGTATGTATGTATGTATGTATGTATGTATGTATGTATGTATGTATGTATGTATGTATGTATGTATGTATGTATGTATGTATGTATGTATGTATGTATGTATGTATGTATGTATGTATGTATGTATGTATGTATGTATGTATGTATGTATGTATGTATGTATGTATGTATGTATGTATGTATGTATGTATGTATGTATGTATGTATGTATGTATGTATGTATGTATGTATGTATGTATGTATGTATGTATGTATGTATGTATGTATGTATGTATGTATGTATGTATGTATGTATGTATGTATGTATGTATGTATGTATGTATGTATGTATGTATGTATGTATGTATGTATGTATGTATGTATGTATGTATGTATGTATGTATGTATGTATGTATGTATGTATGTATGTATGTATGTATGTATGTATGTATGTATGTATGTATGTATGTATGTATGTATGTATGTATGTATGTATGTATGTATGTATGTATGTATGTATGTATGTATGTATGTATGTATGTATGTATGTATGTATGTATGTATGTATGTATGTATGTATGTATGTATGTATGTATGTATGTATGTATGTATGTATGTATGTATGTATGTATGTATGTATGTATGTATGTATGTATGTATGTATGTATGTATGTATGTATGTATGTATGTATGTATGTATGTATGTATGTATGTATGTATGTATGTATGTATGTATGTATGTATGTATGTATGTATGTATGTATGTATGTATGTATGTATGTATGTACGTATGTATGTATGCATGTATGTATGCATGTATTAGGGATACCAAACGGGAGAATCCCGGGATTTTTCGGGATTGACAAATCCCGAATCACGGGATTTGTGAAAACATATACCGAGATTTTTCGGGATTTCTTCTATAACAGTTTTTATGTAAAAAGTATGTAAATATTTTAATTTTCATTAGTTTTATGCCATTTTTTATAATATTTAAAATTTCCAATAAATTTTTACATGTCTGTTTTAACAATTTAATGATTATTCGTGACAAACTGTTTATAAATTAAAATCAAGAGCAAAGAAATTAGGTACTTTCTTACGATTATTTTCATCAAGTCTTCTGCCAATGTACAACTGATAATTATTTTGAAAAGATAAAGCAGTAGTATGAAAAGTAAAATAAGAATACCTGTGGATTGGTGCTAAAAGGGCCAACGTCAAAATCTTCACTTGTGAGAAAAAAAGCTATTTAAGTTTAAGTTTTCTATATGAGTTCATAGTAACATTGACTAGCAAAACCCTTATGAAGCTGTTCTGGGTTACATTAGACATTGCCTGTTTCAGCAAAATAAAAGAAAGTAAGAACTGAAACCTAATGCAATGATTAACTCAAAATATTGACATTGTTCCTTTTAGCACCAAACCACAGATATGTATTTGGAAAATTCATCATTTTGAAAAATTCATTCCTTCTTATTTAAGAACTATGTATATGTCGACGTTACTTTAACCCCACGCCATAAAATGGGGACTTCTGTACTCGTTGTCGATAACAATTGGGTACTTAAAATTCTTTAAGGTCTAGAAAATGCGAAGAGACTATTAATAGTAGTAAAATTTTCTCTGTTTGAGTCGACAAGTGCATATTTTTTGTTGTTGGCTTGATGTGAAGACGACAAATAGTTATAGAATAAAGGGACTATTTCCAAATGCTTGTATTATTTATAGATGTCGTACTAGCGCGCCTACTTGTAATTGTTGTTTCTTGATCGAAAGCTTGTTGTTAAAGCTGTTTATAGACTATTATAAAAGCTGTTCGACTTCTACACAAAATGATACCCTGATGTAATGCGTTGTTATTGCTTTTTTAACACATTAAACACATTAGATCAGGGTTGCATTTTCTACAGAAGTCGAATGGCTTGTGAGTGTAATACAGCTATAGGTATGTACGTATGTATGTAGTTGTGTTTGTTTAGCAAGAGGATAAAAGCAGCAAGTTCTGTTTTTTTAAATAATTTTTCTCATGCAAGTGCTGCTTACTCTAAAAAACTTTAAGTTTTTTAGAATCATAAAATAAAATCTTACATTTAATATATAAAAATGTTTAGTCTTTGGTTTTCAATTGTATTGACAGTATCTTTATCGAATAACAGCAAAATCAACAAAAGAAAATATTGGTATAACGAAAAAATTATATAAAAATTAATTGAAAAATAAAACTGGAAAAATATTTTTTTCTGTGTAGAACACATACGATTGACTTCTTTAGACCCTCTTTTTCATTGGGTTTTAAATGAGCCTGTGCAGTAAAACTCTTTCGAGTAGCTCACGCTATTTTTGTTATGAATTGATTTGTTTTTACTAGATAGTGAAATTTTGGTACAATTGATGGAAATTTTGTACAATTTTAACCATTGCGACGGTACAATTTCAAATTTGTCATATACCAACAGTGGCCTGTACTAACGGAACATCTAGATCAAGGCGAATTGATACCAGGTGGCCCTATTAGTAAAAATGAGCATCAGCTGACTTTACCAAAGTGTCAAACTCTATGTAAAAAAAACTAAACAACAACTTTTTATATATGCATTTAACATGACAGATTGGTAAAGTCCAGTTGTTGTTGCACTAATAAGGCCACTTGGTATTAATACGCTTTGATCTAGATCTTTATGAATGCGCTGGTTTCTGACATAGCAGGGAGCTGCTGTAATAACACGAAGGGTTTTATTTTGTTGCCTTTGAATTTTCTCTATACTTGTGGAACTATTGCGTTTTGTTATGGACCTCCTCATGTAGCCTTATAGCCCTCTATCTTGAATATATGTATGTATGTATGTATATGTATTTTATAAAAACTTAAAATCTAGAACCGTTTCGAAAAGCATATCAATCAAGCTATGAAATAAATGTTTACCCCGCCCTTGTTGTACTTTTAAAGCGTTTGCAACAATTATTTTATCCTATTTAGAAATATACATACATACATACATACATACATACCCAGCAAAAATAAATTTCGTACAAGGACGCACTAAGATTAAATAGTAGGGCTTCGGAGATGCGCCAAAGCACATAGTGCATCCCCTCTGCCTTACGAGGTTGCAATAACGTAAGCGAATGAAGAAATTTAACGCACACACGAGAAAGGTGGTCGGATATTTATGTTTTTTTCATGTTTTTTAAACCAGAAGTTTTTTTCTTTCAACTCAAACTTTTTTATTCTGCATCCCCTCTCGCTTACGTGGATACAAATATGGATGCGAGTGTTATTTTTACTTCGTAATTTGATTTTTTATTCTTCCATTGAATTGTGTATGATAATAAATATGCCTCGGTAGCTTAGTGGTTAGTGTTCTAGCCTACTATGCGGAGATCGTGGGTTCGATTTCTGATTCAATACGTGAACAAAAAGTATTTAATAAAAGTAAATTGTAGTATAATATAGTTTCCAATTGTGTTTGTGTCACTTAATACATACATAAATATAAAAACAACATAAAATAATTTCAAATAAAAAATTCATCCAAGTGTACGTGAAATTGTGATATAAAGAGCAAAATTTTTTTTAAATTATATACATATAAAAAGACATGAGGTTAATGCATCTGAGATGCGCAAAAAGAAGCTCATGCCTCCAGACCTACCAAGTGGGACATCCCACACAAAAATCGTGTAATACGTAAGCAGGTTGGTAAGGGAGAGTACCGAAATCTCTCCCTTACAAACCTGCTTCCGGTAGACGGATATTTTTGCTGGGTACATACATCCATACATACATATGGCTGTATGTATGAATATACATACATATGTAGTATGTATTTGGTTTTATATTTATCTGCTAACGATTTTAATTAATTCGTTTTCGTTTCGATATTAATTCATAGCTATAAAAATTATTTCCCTCTACAAATACTTGAGATGTGAACCAAAACAGCTTACGGACATTAAAATACTGTAAAGTATAAAAACTACGATTGTACGAATATAAAAATACAAATTGAAAATTAACCGACCAACAACTTGCATGGGCATGTACACCAACCAGCAACATTTATTATTGTCATTGTCCATGTAATGATGAGACTCTAAAATGAGCATTCTATCCTGAAACAAAGAACAAATTGTACTTACCCAGCAGGAAATGTCGTTAGTAAAATTGTAATTATTCACTATTGATTTTGTCCCTAGTACTACTGGCTAATTATACCCCAGGGCTGTGTGCTATATACATTTAGCATGTGCTTGTAATTGAGATTCCACTAGTGACCTCACAACTACTGGCTAACTACTAACTAGGTAGTTCCTATGGGACTACATTGAGACTTTGGTACCACTAGTGCATTTTGAAGATTCTAGTCAACACCTTTGGAACTTTTTACTAGATAATATTTAATAGAAAATATTTATTTTTCCGTGCAGCAGCATTTATTTGCAACATAACAAAATGAGACAATAAAAAATCGTTTTGTAGCTCTCAAAAATGTCCCTTTCCATTAAAGGCAAAATAAAAAGTGTAGGCTTTCGTTCAGGGTTCTTATTTGTGTTTGTATCTAAAGTTACATTTGTATCTATATCAGTGGTATTCAAACTCTGCATTAGTATAGCACACGCGCATCCCTACAGATAACGGGACTAGTTCATACACGCATATAAAGTATACTCCATAGAAGACTAGGACTAGTCCAAAGGTAACCCAAATGTATGGAGAAAACATGGTCGATTTAACATTACGATGTCCTAGGGCTGGAACATATAACCCAACTTTCCACTACATCGGAGTAGTGTCGTACTACTCCATGTCATCACTTAATGGAGAACCTAAGTGCTCGTGTTGAAGTTGTCAAAATACAGCACTTGTAGCTTAGCTACAAACTATTGTTTGCAAATGACATGGTCCGTGTCTGCATTACATCGGACTAGTCTTAAAGCTACTGTATGTCACTATTCGATGGAGCACTCAAGTCTTCGTGTTTAACGATTGCAGTCGTTAAAACGCAAACAATTATCAGTGAACTTGAAGCTATTGTTTGCAATTGACATGGTCCATGACTGCATTACATAGGACCATGTTTTAGCTACTCCATTTCAGCTAAAATGGACCACGTAGTCCAATATTATCTGTAAGGATACTCTGTTTTTTTCAACATCAATACTCGTATACTGCAAAGTTGCTTAAAGCTATTTATTTTGGAAATAATACGGTAACTCGTGAACAGTTTAAGATATCTTCCTAACATGAAGGAGGTATCGTGGGCGAATCCCCAAAGTTGGCTACCCCAGACGTATAGTTTTTTTAAAGTATCGCCAACAATTCATTTGCGATCTGAATTGGGGTTTGACAATAAACGAAGGTTTTCATAATCACTATTGAGATTAAAAAATATCAGTTAATACCGGCTAAGCAAGAAAATATACTATCATAATTTTTTATTAAAACTAAAATAAATTTCGTAAATCAACGTACGAGTATCAAACACAATACTATGAGAAATCTCTCTTGATAGGAAGGAAACTCTTTCTACAACGAAAAATCGAGCCCTATTTTCGTTTTAATTATAAGCGACGAAAATTAAATTTTTGAGGAGACGTTTTTTTATATTAAAATATGTTTTATATACATAAATTGTCGCTAGCGATAAAATTTTACAGTCTGGATTTTGAATGTTATCAACAATTTTTACAATTCTAAACAATAAAATTTATTTTCAATAAAAAAGTATATATTTTGCAGTATGTCGCTTACGATTAAATTCAAAATTGGGCTCGGTATAATCCATAATATGGATTATATTTCGTTGTAGAAAAAGTATATTTTACTTTGTTTTTCTTAATTGATTTTTACTGTGGGTTTTTGACAAAAGCATTCAACTCGACTTAATACAATTTTATTAGTACATAGTGGTATTTATAATTGCAGACTTTTAAGACGCCGTTTTTGTGTAGTAGTCACAAATATATTAATATATAAAAAATTTGACTTAAATCCATACCAAGCTGTGAGTATGGATGGTGCTTGAAAGTGAAATATAAATCGAAAAACACAAATAAACCATTATCTGGGAAATGTGACGTGAAATTAATGATATTTCCCTTTACTTTTGCGACAGTAACAACAAGTAATTATAGTTTGAGAAAAAAAAACTCCAAAAAATCATTTCATAGACCTGTGTTATTGGTCTTGAATAATTAGGGAATTCACAATGTGTATGTTAAAATTTGGAAATAGCAATATAGTTACACATTAAAATTTCATTGTGAGCAACAACACAAATCACAGCATATTAAAGTAATTAAAGTAACGACGAAGTTTGCCGAATCTTTCTCACTATTTACATGTATAGAACACGAACTCAAAATACACAACAAACAAAACAACAACACAAGCACTATAGCGCTTGGTACCTATCAACATACCAAAGAAAAACCAATACACTTAAACCACACACAAATTCTCTATTTAAAACGTTGCCGCATTGAAAAAAACATGATTCTTGGACGTTTAAACTTGCCATCTGGTAGTAAATTTTATTTACATACAAAACAAAAACAACAAACTTGCCAACCCATAGCAAAAGACTAAAATTGAAACGTCGTTATATTAAGACACATTTTAGAACGCTGTTGTGAATTCTCTAAATAATTTTTTTTAAATATGTCATATCAAAATATAAAGAAACCTCGAGAAAGATTCTTTATTGTTTGTAGTATCGATTTTCCGCCCGCCTTCCATAAAATTTTACTTTAGTAGCAATTAAATCGTAAAATATAGTGTCAAAAACCGGTAAATATTCCACTTTCTTATATTTTTGTTGCCCCATGATTCTTAAAGTATCTGCAGGAAATTATATATTATATCTTTTTACTTAATCCGACTCATCTTTTTGATAGGTGCTCTCTTTTAGCAGAAATGACACCATCAAAAGAGAGTGGTAAAACACTCTTCGACGTAAGTGTACCGAACCCAATATTCCGGTTCTGTTCATAATTTATGCTAACTTCATGCCAAGTTTTTGTTAGTCATATGCTCGTAAATATTTGAATTTTATTTTTACCCGAGGGAATAAAATATATGCTATTTGTGCTATTATTTTTATTTTGAGTACTCTTAATATCCCTACGGTAAATGGAAATGACACAAAACAAATCCCGTAACCGGTCACCAGGTGATAGGGACCAGTCCGAGTTCTAGCACTTCCTATGAAGCGGACCAGTCAATTTTACATGGAGATGGCCTAGGATGGGGTTAATTGATACTTTGTATGCACCTTGTGACTTGTCACTGAACTATCTTCTGGAGCCCTAATCGGAGTAGAATAATATAAATTATATGTATATAAATATTATTCCGACAATTAACTGTAATAATTGATTAATAACTTAAAGTATTATTTATTTTTTTATTGTCACAAATGCAAGTAGAAATTGTATTTTATTTTTAACCAGAGACTTTGATGGAACTCGAACCGATAGCATCTGACATGACAGGCTAGAAACTACCCACTCGACCACAGGGGAACTTATATTTAAAATGATTAATACCATTTATAGATAGACACGGGACTGCTTCCTTAGTGTCTCTTTGAAGGGAGACAATTAACATTATTTAGATACTATGTGATAGGTCTTAGATCCAGCTGCATCGAATTTGTTCAGTGCTTTTTAATACAATACTTGCCATAGTCCCAACTAAATTCCCTTAAAATGGTTAATATGTGACCATTTACACGATATGTTTTTTTTCATTCACTACTTCTTACTTTTGGTACCACTCCCATTTTTTCAAGTCATAGGACGAGTACTTTTGGATCATTTGTCACCAAATTTTCTGCAGGGATAATAAATGAACTTTTAATTCTTATAAGCTTTTAAAAATGTCAAAATTATTTAACGATAAAAAAACCTTCGTTAAATTTCGGATTAGGCCGAATATGTATACATATAAACATTTTTTGACACAAGCTCCTCGATATCTCTGAAACTACAGAGAATTAAAAAAAAACAAGGTTGGTATGGCTTCAAAATAATGGCCCATAATCATATACTACATTTATACGCACGTGTTAATTGCAAATAAAAACGTAGTGCTACCAAGTATGTATTTTTATTTTTATTTGAGTTGGCACCTTTACATATGTTTGTTAATAAAAAATAATAAATATATTCACATATAGATGAATAATCTGTGATTTAATAAGTTACAATAAAAAAAAACTTGCCAGCATTTTACGCTTTTATTTTCAAATAAGCTCTGCGTATAAACTATAAATAAACAATAAAGTTGGTCTGTTTTAGAATTAACTTAAAATTTAAAACATTTTATTATTTATTTATTCATTATAGTCAAAAGCAAAGCGTGTTTTAAATTGAATAAGCTTTAATAAAGTGACAAGTCAAATGCGGAAAATGTTTGCATACAAAATGTTGAAATATAAGCCAAGTGGCATCTCCGATTTGCCGACTTTGTACTAAAGCGCACAATATAGATAAACGCATAATGCTGACTTTAGACGACATGTTTTTTAAATATGGCTTGTTAGGTGTGTGAGACATATGTAACTTCGCATGTTTGTCAAAATTGTCAATTTACAGACGGTTTATAATATTTGCTTTCACACGTACATGTGCAATTACATCTGACATAACCTCTGAGTATTTACAACAGCTGAGTTTTTGCAAAATTTTCGTAAATATATAAAGCGCTCTTTGCTTTTTAATGTTTTTTCAGCCAAACCACACTTTTGATAATTTAATACAGCTGATGTCAGATGCCTTGTCAGATGAAAATAGAACACGCTCTAATTGAAAATTTTTCATCTGACTTTGCTTCTGTAAATGTCATCTGACAATGATTCATATGTTTCACACGGCATGTATCACTTTTGCAGTGGGAAATTTGACATGTCAGATGTAAAATACATGTCGTCTAAAGTCAGCATAACCAATACAGCTACACTTTATTTTAACCAACTTGTCAAACACCATATACACACAAAATTTTATTTTTTGTACATCGAGTTTGACAGACTTGATAAAAACTGCTGATAATCATTTGCTCTAATGATTGTACCTATTAGACCTGCCTTGTTTTGTACATAAGAGGAAGAAGAACAAATAACAAAAAAAGGAACAAAAATGAAAACTTCGTCTATACAATTCCATTCTAAAACCAATATGGTCCTACGGCATCCAGTTATGGGGCACTGCCTCGGCATCAAATGTAAAAAAAATTCAAAGACAACAAAATAAAATACTCCGTACAATTACAGCAGCAGGATGGTATGTCAGAAACAAGCGAATTCATAAAGACCTAGATGTGCCGCTGGTTAAGACAGTGTTTTTTAAATACGTGACAAGCTACATAAAAAAACTTGAGTAGCACCCGAATCCCCTAGCCTGAAACATCATTAACTTTAGAGGTCACACTCGGTTGAGAAGGAGGGACACTCTTGCTCTCAGCCGAACACGAGAGACGTCAACAACGAAAGAACCAACCGCTGAAACAAATATTTTTGTCTGGCATTGGTTGGACTTAAAAAGTAAAATTTTAGAGTTATGATTTGATACTTATTGTTAGTTCAATTTTACTGAAGATACAATAAATAAATATAACAGGAAAAAAATGCAAATCTTCATAAATAACTTGTGTGTATTGTTAAACAGACGTGTTTAAAAAATTGAGCAAGAGAATTTTCATTTATTTAGACAAAAATTACATTGCAAATTGTTCATAAAAAAATATATATATTATTTAATGTGGTGTGAATCTAGCTAAAAACAACTTCAGACATTTTTAAGTTTGAAACAGACTTTCACCTGTAAAGTGTACTTTTTATTGCCTATAATAAACTAAAATCATATATTTAACAAAAGTAAACTCGGTCCTAAAGTATACTTTCTTTATAACTATGATTATGGGGCACTACTGTTGTCGGGTTTCGTTTTTTTTATTTAGCTGATTAGAACAAACCGTTCGCAAGTTATGTTAACATATGTACGTCGTGATTCAAGAAACAGAAAGCAGATTCGAATTCAGAGTAGCGCCACTTTCGGAAGCCGCTACACTTCTATCATCAGTGCTCATGTACATTTTGCTTATCACCACTTGTCAGATGGTTTTGTTGAATGTGATTTCAATTCTGACAAGTGGTGATAAGCCAAATACACGTGAGCACTGACGATGAAAATGTAGCGGCTTCCGAAATTAGTAGCACCCCTTTTCTTCTGCTGTGTACATTGAAAAATTAAGTTGATGTTAATTTTTCCATTGTTCCTTCGAATATTAATTCTTTCTGAATTAAACGCTACGAGCCTTAGCCTAATAAATATTTAAATTATATATACCGAAATTGATAAAGGCGAAAAATACGTTGGTCAACATGTCACTGTTTGGAAATTTAAGGGTGTTATAAACTTTTAGAGTCCGTTCGAAACCAGTTTTCTTAGGCCGAACCCGAAACGAATCTAATATTCGGCCAAAAAGCCGAATATTGAACCTAATCCAACAATTCTAAAAGCTTGTGTACGTGCAAACGATACAAGTCTTACCTTTACCGATTCAAATACTGTCAAATTTAGATTACGGTATCATTACCGATACAGAAGCCGATTTCGGTTATAAAAAATCGTTATTCAAAATAGCATGTACGTATATACAGGTATAACGATTTCCGCAAAAAAATAATGTAAAAAAGAATGAAATTACATAAGCACGTTTTTGTTCCCATTTATGCGTTCTTATGAAGCGCTGTTTTCAATACTTTTTATCGACAACGTTTACCTAGCTATATACAAGTTTTAAATTGGTGAGAAGCAATATATAAAACTTAAAGAATTTTTTATATATAATTATATATATTTATGTTTACTAAAAACTTTATGTAAAAATATTCTCTGTTTGAAATAACTAAACAAAAAGAGATTTTTTGCTATACACTGGCTGAATTAATAAGTTTAACAGTAATACCGGTATTTTAGACTAGGTAACCGGTATTCATATCGGTATCAATACCGTTCGTTTCGGTTTCCAACCTTGGTATTTTTGCATACATGCATACAGAGTCAGTCAAAATAATAGCTCAAATTGTTTATATTTTATTCCATCGGCCAAAAATAAAACTTAAACATATACGAGAATATGACCAACCAAAACTTGCCATGGAGTTAGCATAAATGATGAATACAAATGGTATGTTTTGGGAGTGTTTTATCACTCTTTGTTGATGACGTTAGTTTCTACTAAACAAGAGCACAAATAAAAAAGAGATGTGAGAAAGTGAAAAATCCCAGCATTGAGAATATCGATGATATTCCACGCTAGTAAGACCGAAATAAAAAAAGCTTAAAATAGTTGAGCATGCTAAGAAAAGACAGTTAGTGAACTTCCGAACATTTAGAAAAAAGCTCATTAATAGGTACCACTCGCCGCGCGATGGCGACAGTCTGTTAATTGAGCTTACTAAAATTAGTAGGATTTTCGCTACAGTGCTGTTGCCACTGTCAGTGGTAGGGTAGGTAAAGGACTCTGATGATAAACTTGGTAGTCTCGAAACAGCTGTCGGTTCAACCTTCCGTACATCCAAATTTTTCTTTGGATGTTCAATATTTACATGGTTTAGAATTTCTTTCTTAAATAGAAAATAGTTTGATCGAAAGATTAAATTAAAAATGAACTTAAGCCAAACTAATTAAATAACTTTGGATAAAAACCATACAGTTCGACTAAAAATTGAAAACTCAATTATCATATTTTTTCATATTATTAAAAAAGTATTTTAACCAATAGTCAATTTCAGTACAACATCGCATAATTAAATTTGATAAATCGATTTCTTATAACACAAAATCGATTTTCGATTGAAATCGAGATCGGTTTACCACTCCCTAGTTTATGCTATTTATTTTGGCAACAAACACTTTAGTAATTCATGGTACCATAACTTTTGGCAGTGCTTTATAAACCTAAGTAAAATTCAGTTTGCACTGTGTGTGAGACTCACATCCCATCTAGCCGCGTAAGCAGAATCACAGAGACAGAATGTGGTAGTGTATATTTGGGCACTACCCGGCAGCCAAGTTTACAACTAGATACGCTTTGGGCCAGTCATATACTAGTTGTAATGATACTAGTCAAACAACGACATATTAATAGTTGTAACAATACTAGTATTTTTACTAGTAACGATACTAGTAAAAAGGACAATTATATTACTAGTTGTATCGAGACTAGTAACGATACTAGTCAAAAAGGACACAATTTTCAGGTATACGACTTATGCATAAAACATGTTTTTAGCTCTTAACAAAATAAGAAGAAAGTGGCTCAATGGGTAGAGTAATTGAAATATGGGGAATGTGTGTTCGTACCCCGGTTGTGGCAAAAATTGCTTAAGAAATACAAAAACCATAAATAAAAAAAAACTAGTAAGAGCACTATTTTGCATTAACTGGCATTCCAACTGGCATATAACTGTATACAAATGAACTAGTTATGGTCCTATGACAACCTAATGTTAAAATCGATAGTTCGATATATGAAAAAAGGACAGACAGGCATCTAGTCTGATTTAAAATCAACTGGTATATTTCTAAACACATACTAGTCATTTTGTCTGCAGGGTACTGATCTACATATATGTATACATAAATGAACTTTAGAATACATCAGTGCGGTAACATATTACCATTTTATGTGTATTGCAGATTTAAATTTACCAATGAACTTACTAATTTGCAGATATTCTACATCTGCATTAAATATTTTTGTAACTGTGTTGTTGGTATTGTTGATGTATTCGTTGTGTTTGGGTTTAAGTGTGTTTGTGTGTACTTTTTCCATTTTGTATCTTATCTGCCATAAAAAGGATTCGTTCTACACTTAAATTAAAATTGACCCTGTTGTATGTATGCATAAATATATGTATGTATGTACATACTTACATACATACTTATGTATCTTCTGCCTTTTTTCGTTTTAGTAAAAATTTTTCTTAAACTTGTTTATTTTTTTCAAAAACTGCGGTACGTATTAAACTCAACATTAAATGTAGGTAATTTTCTCTTAATGGTTTGCCGCTAAATTGATTTATACTACTTGTCTGGTCGTTGTCGTAATCCGGAGCAAAGTCTTCAACATATCTTTATATTTTTGTGGCGAAAAATTTTTGTTCTTCTTAACACATATGTAGAGAGAGTGAGATAGAAATAACGTCAAAGTCTAAGTACCTTGAATTAACGTTACCGTTCGTCGACAAAAGTCGCAATTTGTGACCTTTTTGACGGCCAATGACTTTTTGTGCGACTTTTTTCGTTTTTGGCGATATTTAGCCTTTTTTGGAGTTAACTAAAAATATAGTTCCGTTTTGCATGCATTATTGCGAGAATTTTAATGCACATGCTGATAAAATAACTTGTAGTAGCGATATTTTTAATAAAACCAAAAACTTATTCCCAAATGCTTAACAGACCACCCTAAATTACGACACAAAGCGTTTTCTGGCTGTCAAAATTTCTCATGCCCATACAAAATGTATGAAACCAACCGAAATAACGCGGCGTCAACGCTTTGCAATTGGAAAATCCAATTTTGACAGCGCGTAAAGAAGTGAAGTTGGCTGCAAAAGTACTGTTGTTTATTTTGTTAATGCCTACATATATACATATTTTGCAAATAAGTAATGTAAATTTAGCTACTTTCAGGTCAATTAAGCGTCTTCATCTCTATTTCTTATTTCTATTTAGAGTTTTTTATTAATTAAAGTGAGTAAACATTACTGTTTCTGGCGCAACGTTAACGCTCTAATTTAGGTTACTCATTTCAGCGTAAAGTTAAGCGTTAAATTACGTTGCGCTTTGCGTCGTAATTTAGGTTGGTCTGTAAGCAATTTTGTACTTTTGTCTGCAGAATAGTTATGTAATGATAAATTGTTCAAATCCGCTACATCTGCTAAAGTTTTTGAAAATCGAACACTTAAAATTTCCGATTACAGAAGTTTACAAATTCTGGTCAACTTTTAGACTGGAGCAACGGAAAGCTTTGTTTTGTTATATGCGAGGCTGAACTCGAATCTGCACTCGGTTTCTTTAAATTGGTTATAGTTTTTGGGATATATCGTTATGTCAAAAAGGAAGCAGTTGCACGACAAATATTAACTGGAGAAAGGTTTGTGCTATTCAGTTAAATAGAAAAATCCGAAACTATGCAATAACATTATTTTTAAGTCGTGCTAACATTGTTTTTAAATCAGCTCAGTAGCTTTTCAGAGATATTGCGGAAATTGTGGCAAGAAAATTAAAAAAAATTGTTGTTAAGAAATTAATAAAAACTAAAAAACAACAAAAATTTTATTCTCTTTCTATAATCATATATGGAAATATGTTCCAAACAAAATGAGAAATATTTCATTAAACTCAGTTTATAGCTCTTGATTTTATTCACAATTAAGTTATGTAACTTAATCGATAAAAATCACGATTTAAACTTCTGTTGTAGGGGTTTTCGCCGGATTTTCCGTCCCGGGAATTCAAAAATTCTTCTTTTTCTTTAAAGTATTGTCGTTCATCATGAAATAATATCTATGTAAGGGGAAAGAAACCAACGAAGGCTCGAAGTGTATATTAACATACTCTGGATTGAAGAACGAAAAGAAACAAGTTATCTCTTTAATTAATTATTTAAAGTATACAATTTTTTTAATAAACGCAAATGCAATGTTTTTCAATATGCACCAAAATGCACGGTAAGTAAATATGAAGAAAATCTTTATGTAAGTCTTTTTTATACATTTAATGACGAACAAAATGGTGAAATGCATCCCAGTAAAAAATTTTCATGTTTTTTGAAGCACTAGAGAAATAAAGCGCTTCATAATTCGCTTTAAAATATAAGCTGGTTCAGAAGCTGATTTAATAGCGTCACAACAACGCAGGTTTTGAAGCGAGAAAGTTAGCAAATGCACACACATCCAATGTGTAGTATGAATAAAAAAGTATTTGCTTTCTACTTATACAAAAGCTTCGTACACAAGCTATACAAAAAAACTGATTTTATAGTGCTGATCCAAAGCAGTTTTTTAAGCGAGAAATTAAGCAGCTGAAATTATTTGAAGACAGCGGAAAAAGAACCAAAAATATAGAGAATTTATACAACGCACTCTAAACTATCCGGCAAATTCTTTCGAGAACGAATGGCTTTTCTAAACAATCGAAAATTGTGCAACTTGAACAAGAAATCGATTGTGAGATGATGCAATTATTACATTGACCGTTTCAAAACCCCATTTGCAATAAACAATATAAAAGTGAAAATTTTCTAAGGGCAGAGAATTGTCATTGCATAACAAGAATTAAAGGACTGAATTCAATATTCTAAGACTGCTCTTTGTAAGCAACATTTATCCTAGACAACCTTTTAATCAGTCTGTGGATCACTTATGCACTCTGAGAACCGCGTGTTAAAATAGCTGATGAATGACCAAAAATAAAACTACTTTGATTTCAGTTCATCAGTGATTTTACTAAAGATTTGTGTGTTATCTTTTTGCTTGGTCTAAAAAGAGTTTTCAAATACTAATTTTACAAAAAATGTTGATAAAAAATATTCTTCTTTTTTAACCCCTGGCCAAAAAACGCACATTCTGATTAAGCCTTTTTGAGATTTGCTGCAGAAACACCCGAGTCTTGGTAGGAATCAAACCTGCGGCCTCCCAGTTAATACCCTAGCACGCTCTTCAGTATGCGGGTAACTAAACTCAATTTCCATGTTCCTTAGAAAATTAAAATTTAGAAGAAATTCTTTATTCTACAGATTATTTGAGACTCATAAAACCAATTGATTTGGTGCTCATATTAAAAGCGATTTAGCAAAAATTAAAAATTCAGAAATGTATTTATATTCCATGGTATATATTTAAGCTTGTAAAATCATTTTTTTTATGCATTTATGTTTATAAACCACATGAAATTACTGGCGATTGCTTGTTTTTGTTTTCTTATTAATAAAAATTTAAAACCACGAAAAATGCTTAGCTTTATTTATGCCGATTTTTCGAATTGAAGTGCCAAAATCCCGATTTTTTCCACGATAAGTGCAGATTTTTGATCAAAATCATTTGGCAGCCCTGGCCCCAGGCAACAAAAAATCGTCAGCTAAGTCAATGTTCAGACGATGCAAGTCTTATTGAACAGCTTCTGATTTTGTAGGCGAGAGAGGCAAGAGAAAAGAAACGGATACACAACCTCAAGTACTCATGAAATTCGGTTTGCTTTCTCATTCGTAATGAAACGCACACATTCATTCACATTGTGTATACATTCGTGCAAAAGAAAGAAACAATTAAGCGATAAAACTTTCATCGTCTGAACGTCAAAGAAGAAAAAGAAAGAAGCTGATCAATAAGACCTGCATCGTATGAACGTTGACTTATTATTGGTTTGCTGCTTTCTAATGCTTTTTCCTATGTTTATGGGTGAAACCAATAATAGGGTGACGAAATGCTGGTAAAATTGCTTCATGTTAACAGCGTTATAACAGAAAGCTTAACCTCTGTTCATAACAAAAATCAGCAGAAATTAAATTTTTGTCTGTATTGACCTGTATCAAAAAACCAGGACAATTTAAGAGTGGAACAGGACACCAGGACAATTTGTCTAAAACCAGGACAATCCAGAACGTATGACAGCCCTAGCTTAGTCCCATGTCTTTTAATATCCGGTGCATTGATTTTTTGCATATGCTCACAAAAATTTTACACCCATTCGTTGCTAGCGCCATATAACCTCTCTGTAAAAAATTGGCCCGGAATATTTAAAGTAGTACCAAAGGTTTGTTCTGCTGGTGAGTATCCAACATCTGGATTAATAGAACATCCTAGTCCCAACAAAACTAATGGTAGTACTTCTACCCACTTTGTATAAGTGTGGCACTTAATAGGATTTTTCATAAATCGATGCCATCTCAATCTCCCCATTAGCCTGTGAATGATAAAAGGTAGTGTGAGTAACTTTCGAACCATTTACTTTGGCAAATTCTCGAAACAAAGATGCCTCAAACTGCCTCCCTTGATCCGTGGTTATTTGATTCGGAACTCCAAATCTAGAAACCCATCTAGAAAGAAATCCATTTGCTACGGTTGAAGCTTTTATGTCTTCAATGGGTATTGCCTCAGTCCATCTGGTAAACATGTCAATACACGTTAAACAATAACGATATCCTTTTGCAACAGGCAAAGGTCCAACAATGTCAATGCTTATGAACTGAAAACGTTCCTCAGGAATCGGAAATTTTCCAATTTCAGTTTTAGTATACCTAGAAATTTTCGATTTTTGACATGTCAAGCAATTTTTAGTCCAAGAGGATACATCTGCTTTCATGGATGGCCATACAAAACGCCGACTTACTAATTTGACTGACGATCTAGATCCAGGATGAGATAAGTTGTGCACAATGTTAAAAACCTCTTCCCGAAAATTTTTTGTAACAAGTGGTCGCAAAATATCTGTTGAGCAATCACAATACAACTCCAACTTTGAACCTGGTATTTTAAACTTTTTTAAAACCGAACTATGATTTGAAGAAGAAATCAAACGTTGTACTTCATCGTCACGATGCTGATCCTTAGCTAAATCGTCGTAGTTGATTGTTGACGGCATTTGAATTGTTTCAAGTCTTGATAAAACATACGCAGTTATGTTTTCTTGTCGTTTTACGTACTTTAATTATGTAGTGTGCTGGTCAATATAATCCAATTGACGGAGTTGTCTATCTGAGGCTTTTTCTGGACGTTGTGAAAAAGCAAATGTCAAAGGCTTATGATCAGTATAAATAATAAAGTTTTGGCCTTCAAGGAAATACTGAAAATGCTTTAAACTAGAATATGCCGCTTGTAATTCGCAGTCATAAGTACTGTAACGGCGCTGAGTTTCTGAAAACTTTTTTAGTAAAATCCCAATGGAACCAACCCACCGACCGTTCACGAATTGTTGAAGTACTCCGCCCATTCCAAAATCTGAAGCGTCAACATAAAGGGAAAGTGCAGCATGTTTAACAGGATATGTCAGCAAGCAAGCATTTGATAACATGTCTTACATGTCTCAACCGAATTTTTGAGTTCCTCGGTCCATATAATCTTACGTTTGTCTTTTTTCTTCTGGCCTTTTCTAAGATTATGAAGAATTGCTTGTGCTTCAGCAACCTTCGGAATAAATCGTCGATAGAAATTTATCATACCCAAGAACCGACTTAATTCATGGACTGTTTCTGGAAGCTTGTAGTTTTTAATTGCCTGGACACGTTTAGGGTTTGGAGATAATCCATTTGGAGTAACTAAATATCCAAAAAAACTAAGTTCAGACTTACCAAGTTACATTTGCTGACGTTAATAGTTAAGCCATAAGTACGTAATCTATCAAATAATTGACGAAGGTGAATTTCATGTTCTTCTAAATCTTTCGAGGTAATCAACACGTCATCGATATATGCATAACAAAAATCCAGCCCATTTACAACTTCATTAATGAAGCGTTGAAAAGTTTGTGCAGCGTTGCGCAAACCAAAAGTCATGAGGGTGAACTCAAAAAGACCTATCGGTGTTATAATTGCTATTTTCGGAACGTCTCAATCTTCTACAGGAATTTAAAAATAACCCTTTACCATATCTATTTATGAAAATATATTCTTGCCATGAAGATTGTAGGCGAAGTCGTGAATGTGAAGCACGGGATTTCTATCCGTCACCGCATGGTCTCCATTCACCGTCAGGTTTTGCTACTAAGTGGAGAGGGCTTGACCAACTACTTTTTGACGGACGGCAAATTCCCAACGGCATCATGTATTCAAACTCTTTTTTCACAATCTTTAATTTTTCAGGTGGTAATCTTCTTGGCTTACAATGAACTGAGGGGCCATCGATTGTTATATGGTGAGTCACTGAATGTTTTACCACAGGCAATTTATGCGAAGGTTTTGTAATATCCTTGAATTCTGTTAGGAGTGAATAAAAAGGAAAGTTCTTAGAAATGGAGCTACATTTAATTGAGCTAGTTTCATCTTCCTTAACAACTAAACCAGCTGTATATAACTTTATATTTTTGTCCATTAGACCTCTATTTTTTACGTCAATAACCAATTCATATTACTCAAGAAAGTCAAAACCAATTATTGCTTGTGGAACATCTGCGATTATAAACTTCCACACAAAATTTCTTCTAAATCCAAGATTTAAGCCGAGAACTTTTTCACCGTAAGTGTTTATGGTAGTGTTATTAGCAGCTTGAAGCACCAAAGATTCAGGATTATGACGTTTATGTCGAAATGTAGCGGGAACGACAGACACATCAGCGCCAGTGTCAATTAAAAATCTATTATTAGAAACAATGTCTTTCAAAAATAAGCGAATTATCTTTAAAGCTCCTGCATCCGCCACCTTCAATGTAGGAGTTTCTAGTTTTCCGATTGATAAGAGCATGGTGGGCGACATTCACCCCTATCGCGAATGTTATGGAAATAAGTTGTTTGGGAGCAAACCTATATTCCCATTCCCAACAAACCAGTATCGCGAATATTTTGGGAGTAAAAGTATCTATTGTGAATTATTTGGGAGTAATAGTTTCTATTGTGATTTATTTATCAGTGCTTTATAAATAATTTGTGTACATACATACTTGTAAAAGGAAAATATACACATTTTAAGGAAATTAATAAAGTTTAACTGGGTTTTGTGGTGCTGGAAGATATTGCAGCGAGGATACATACGCGATTAATCGTTAGAGGAAAATTTGCCTGCTAGCAGCAAAATATTCGCGGTACCACCCATAGTGAAAATGGCTGGTACTTTGGCTAGCGCACATCTTTTCCAACAGACAATTAATTCGCTATTTATTAATACTTGTGGTCTTTTAATAAAATAAAAAACTAACTTAATACAGTCCTAGCTCAAATACAAATTACAACTTACATGTTCCCTTCTCGTTCCCATCGACACTTGTTGTGAAGTTATTTTGTAAAATTATTCACGGGAGTAAACATTGGCGATGCCACATTTTTTAAGTTTGTGAATTCGCTCCCAAAGACTTTGCTATGGGAAACATTCACGATAGCAAATCAGAAAATTTGGGAATTTTTTCATGGGAATACTTATTCGCGATAGGGGTGATTAAGTGGCCCTTATGCCAAAATTAAAATGATACCAACATAAATTTTGTGACATATCTCGGCCTTTACTGTTGCTCCTACGCCTATTACGAATACGGCTTCTGCCACGGAATTGATCGGATACAACTATACATCGAGCCTTTGCAAAAGTTCATATACTTGATTTTCTAGACGTTCAATACGAGATGGCTCTGTAGATTTACTAATTGGGCAAAGCGATGAATAATCTAGTTGTTCATTAATTTTATCTGTCATGATGGCAAGTTTATCTAAACTATCAGAGCTTATAGATAATACAGCTTTTAAAGTTGATGGTAAACGTTGGAACCATAAAGATTTAAGCATATCATCAGACATCATACCGGATGATAATTGTTTCATTTCACGTAACAATGTAGATGGACGTTTATACCCTAATTGCACATTCTCCAACAGCTTCTGCTAGGTATTTTTGTTGGAAAAAATTTTTTTTCGCAGTTTGGAAAACAAATCGACCAAGTATTATACCATTTTGAAATTCGTGCTAAACGCGCCAACTTTTAGTGTCACTTGCCAAAAGTACCTAGTACATTTTTTTTCAACACGGCCGGTTAAAGTTGGGAGTAGTAATAAATTTAGGTACGTCGTTTGGCAAAATGCAAGATTTCCTTTGAAAATCAGGCCACTGCAGAATGAATTGTTAACTGCCATTTACAGAAGGCTATCTGACAATAATATAGGAGAAAAAAATAAGAAAAGTGAAGATTTGTAGTCACAGCAATAGAAAGATCATTACAGGGTGATATTTTTTTAAGCTGGCACCACCTTTTAAAATAAGTGACAGACTTTTTTTCTAACTTTTTTTGGAGCCGTCGCTACTTGCCCTATCACCCGCTTTCAACTTAACGTTGATTAATGGGACACCCTCTATACACATATATATATATATATATATATATATATATATATATATATATATATATATATATATATATATATATATATATATATATATATATATATATATATATATATATATATATATATATATATATATATATATATATATATATATATATATATATATATATATATATATATATATATATATATATATATATATATATACACTCATGATCAAAAAAATAGGTACACTTCACGATCCATTCTTTGAAATGAAAGCACTCAAATATCAAAACCAGAAAAAACAAAGAAAGATTTCCTGTTTATTTAATGCGATCTAAAAGATACATAACGATAACATTTTTCTTAAATAGTAAATTAAAAATAAAAATTCAGTCCAATTTTTAAACTAAAGTAGTTCATTTGATGATCAAAATAATAGGTACATATCAATTATACTAAAACAGTAATAAAAAAATTTTAATTTTACTGCGATTTCATTTCAAATATTAAATGCGATTTAATATCCAGTATAACCGCCTTTATTTTGGATAAGTTTATTCACTCTTTTCGGCATACTCGATATTAATTTTTGACATGTTTCCGGTGTAATATCATACCATGCCGTCTTAGTATTCTGCCATAAATCATTCTTATTTTTAAAGAATGAAATCTTTCAAAATAAGAATGACAGCTTTTTCTTGAGTTCAGCCCAAAGGTTTTCGATTGGGTTTAAGTCCGGGCTCTGACTAGGCCAATTTAAAAGCGCGATATTTTTTTCCATGAACCAATACTAAGCCAGCAGTATGCTTGGGGTCATTATCTGGTTGAAAGACCCATCGTAAAGGCATTGCTTCCTCTGCATACGGTAGCATAATATTTTGGAGAATTTCACGGTAGCCAGGTGCGTCCATTGTAGTTTCTATACGGTGTATAGGACCAACTCCGTTCCACGAGAAGCATCCCCAAACCATTATATTTCCGCCTCCGTGTTTTACCGACTTTTTTGTAAATCTAACGTAAAATTCTTCACCTTTAGGCCGTCGAACATTTCTCTGATAGTCCTTACCGAATAAATTAATCTTTGTTTCATCACTCCACAAAATATTATGCCACCTTTTTTCATTATTGCTTCCGCACCATGTCAAATGTTCCCTTGTGAACTTCATCCGCATTGCTGAATTTTTTTACGCATGAGAGGAACTTTTCTAGCTATTCGGCCGTGTAAGTTTGCTTCTTGAAGACGTCTGCGGACGGTTGGAGCGCTAATAATGTTGCCAATTCCCGTGGAAATCTTTTTTGAAGACTTAAAAGGATCTTTTTTAAATATTAATGCTATGTGAAGATCCATTGAGGGGCATGTTTTGCGCGTTCTTCCGCGGGTTTCAGCCAATTTTTTCCATTTAATGCATTTTGTACAAAGTATATATATATATATATATATATATATATATATATATATATATATATATATATATATATATATATATATATATATATATATATATATATATATATATATATATATATATATATATATATATATATATATATATATATATATATATATATATATATATATATATATATATATATATATATATATATATATATATATATATATATATATATATATATATATATATATATATATATATATATATATATATATATATATATATATATATATATATATATATATATATATATATATATATATATATATATATATATATATATATATATATATATATATATATATATATATATAACGAGTGATTTTTTTGCTATTATCTTTTTGGCAACACTAGTTTTGACAGCTCACGCACGTTTTGTAACTTGTGTCACTGTCAAACATCTTCAGTTTGGTCTATAATTTAATCATGAATCGTCTTACAAACGAACAACGCTTGCAAATTATTGAATTTTATTACCAAAATGCGTGCTCTGTTAAGTTAGATGAAGATCCACTTTTTTATCGAAGAATTGTGTTCAGCGACGAGGCTCATTTCTGGTTGAATGGATACGTGAACAAGCAAAACTGCCGTATTTGGAGTGAAGAGCAGCCAGAAGCATTGCAAGAGCTACCAATGCATCCACAAAAAACAACCGTTTGGTGCGGATTATGGGCTGGCGGCATCATCGGGCCGTATTTCTTTAAAGATGATGCGAATCACAACGTTACTGTGAATGGTGAGCGCTACCGTGCGATGATAACAAACTTTTTTCTGCCCAAAATGGAAGAGCTTGACTTGCATGACATGTGGTTTCAACAAGACGGTGCCACATGCCACACAGTACGCGAAACAATGGACCAATTGAGAGGCGAGTTCGGTGAACAGTTTATTTCACGCTTGGGACCAGTCAATTGGCCGCCAAGATCGTGCGATTTAACGCCTCTAGACTATTTTTTGTGGGGCTATGTTAAGGCTAATGTCTATAGCGACAAGCCCGCTTCGATTGACGCACTGGAAGCCAACATTGCCAACATTATTCGTGAGATACCGGCCGAAATGTTGGAAAGAGTATGCCAAAATTGGACTAAGCGGATGGACCATTTGAGGCATCGAGATCAATCTCATTTTCGGCCCATACACCAAAATCACGACGCATTGCATGGTTTCGCGGCTTTAATTCTTGCACAAGCTGGATCGTGTAAGGTCGCAAGCAAAGATCTTTGCGCAAAGTCTTTCATAAAGTTGATGGACAAAGCTCCAATTGCTGTGCACGGTGGCGAATCGATTCATTCGGGTCCTCTTCAACACTTTGCTCTACAGCGGCAATTGTTTCTTCGGTGCGCACTGTTCGACGTCTCTGCGGATGCGTATTATCACATAGAGTAAACGTAGTGCGAAAACGATCCATGGTTAACCGAATTAATTGCTCTGATGGACGATTATGTCGACCATAAAATGGACGGAGCTTGCGGTAAACTTCGCGAACTGAACCATTATTTTCGAAATAAATTTGCACGATTTGCAAGCGTTGTTCTTTTGTCAACCTGTTCATGATGAAATGGCAAACCAAACTAAATATTAATCACTTGACAGCTGACAAAATGGCCGCCAGTTAAAAAAGTGATGCCAACTTAAAGTTCTATACCTCAATAAAAAATAAATAAATAAATAAATATATATATATATATATATATATATATATATATATATATATATATATATATATATATATATATATATATATATATATATATATATATATATATATATATATATATATATATATATATATATATATATATATATATATATATATATATATATATATATATATATATATATATATATATATATATATATATATATATATATATATATATATATATATATATATATATATATATATATATATATATATATATATATATATATATATATATATATATATATATATATATGTATATATATATATATATCTATATATATATATATATATATATATATATATATATATATATATATATATATATATATATATATATATATATATATATATATATCTATGTATATATATCTATATATATATATATATATATATATATATATATATATATATATATATATATATATATATATATATATATATATATATATATATATATATATATATATATATATATATATATATATATATATATATATATATATATATATATATATATATATATATATATATATATATATATATATATATATATATATATATATATATATATATATATATATATATATATATATATATATATATATATATATATATATATATATATATATATATATATATATATATATATATATATATATATATATATATATATATATATATATATATATATATATATGAATAATATATATAAATAAGTATATAATAAATATATATAAATATATAATAAATATAATACTTTAGATTTGTCTTCAGATCACTCACCAACTATTGTCACTATATATTTACATACAACTTCTTCACCCACTTGTGATTTAACGACGACAACCACACGTATAAATTGGTTGAAATATTCCATTAAAAACGCTTACTGACATAGATGACACTATTAGAATGTTTGAGGCAAACCTTAAGCAAGCTGCTCTAAATGCTACTACTACAAATCTTCAGGTGAGATATAATAAAATTTTTTCAGCAGATGTAGAATGGCTTTTGTCCGAAAAAAGAAGAGTTCGTAGAGAATGGCAACGCTACAGATCCCCTCAGCTAAAATCTAGGCTGTAGGAATGTACGAAACAGCTGAAAACTCTACTAGGATATCAAAAAACCGCTTCTCTTCAAAACTGTCTAAATGGGCTCGACGCAACACCTCAAACAGACTATTCGCTATGGAGAGCAGCCCAAAGCCTCAAAAGACCGGTGATATATAAGCCTCCATTGCGAGCTTCGAATGGAGACTATGCAAGAACTGACGCTAAAAAGGTAATCTGTTTGTAAACCACTTGCAAAAAGTGTTTTCTCCAAATACGTCTGATATTACAGTTGAGCTGCCACCAGTCCTCGCTATACCAGATGTTACTTTGAGGTTCAATATTCGTGAGATTGAACAGTATATTGCGGTCTTAAACTCGAAAAAAGCTCCAAGCGCTGATATAATAAGCAATAAAATGCTCTTAGAGCTACCATATACTGCAACAGTATTTTGCGCCTCAAATGCTATTCCGCAGAATGGAAGGTTTCGCTGATTACCAAGATACCTAAACCAGGCAAAGATCATACGAAGGTGGAGTCCTAAGGCCTATTGTCTAACATGTCAAACTATTTGAAAAACTACTTATGAGTAAGCTGACACCCATACTGAATCGTACTGGATGCATTCCAGACTACCAATTCGGCTTTAGGACACAACATAGCACGATTGAATAAACACATAGACTCGTCAACGTGGTTAGAAAAACCTTCGAAGAAAATAAATATTGTTCTGCGCTCTTCATCGATGTTTCTCAGGCATTTGATAAAGTATGGCACGAAGGTTTAGTACATAAACTAAAGCAAAACCTACCCGAAAACATCCTACAAATTTTAGGAAGCTACTTAACTGAGCGAAAATTTGTTGTTAAAGAAGGTAATTTTCTAAGCCCTCCGCAACCCATTGAAGCCGGAGTTCGTCAAGGCAGCATCCCCGGTCCTTTATTATATCTGATATATGCCTCTGACTTGCCGGTAAGCAGTAACATACACATATCAACATTCGATGATGATACAGCTTTTCTAAGTGTTCACAAAAGCCATTAAGAAGCCACTAGCAAACTGCTAGATTATATACCCCAGTTGGAATAATGGCGGATAAAAATTAACGAACAAAAATTTCTACACATTACTTTTACATTGTGCAAAGAAACCTGCCCACCTATACAAATAAATAACCAAACTATACCTCAACACACTGAAGTAAAATATCTCCGTCTTCATCTTGATCGTCGTCTAACATGGAAGTCACACATAAATGCAAAGGTGACTCAAATGAAATTAAAAGCAGCTCAAATGAATTGGCTCATTGGAAGGAACTCTACTCTAAGCCTGCATTGTAAACTTCTTCTATGCAACTCCATTATAAAACCAATATGGTCCTACGGAATCCAGTTATGGGGCACTGCCTCAACATCAAATGTAGAAAAAATTCAAAGGCAACAAAATAAAATACTCCGTACGATTACAGCATCCCCATGGTATGTCAGAACAAGCGAATTCATAAAGATTTAGATGTGCCGCTGGTTAAGACAGTGTTTTCTAAACACGTGACAAGCTACACAAAAAACTTGAGTTGCACCCAAATCCCCTAGCCGGAAATATCATTAATCTTAGAGGCCACACTCGGCTGAGGATGAACACTCTTGCTCTCAGCCGAACACGAAAGACGTAAACAACCAAACAACTAACCGCTGAAACAAATATTTTTGTCTTGCACTGGCTGGACTTAAAAATTACAATTTTAGAGTTAATATTTGATTACTTATTGTTAGTTCAATTTTATTGAAGATACAATAAATAAATATAACCGAAAAAAAAGAATTAACTAAACCAAATTATTGCATTTTTATGTATTTCGTAGGCACAAAAAATTTTTTTCGAAAAATTAACCAATTTTGATATTTTTTCTTTCTAAAATTTCACAAATTACTTAAACATTGGCACATAAGTTGTAATATATGAACAATTCATACAAAAATATGTACAGGTTGACAAAAAGTAACAAAAAGCTGTGTTTGATTTTATATAAAATAAATATTTTGCAAATCAGTCGAGAAATGGCGGTGCTCTGAAGGAACAAACATAAAAAATACAAACGTTTTGATAACCTTCTTCTTTTAATGACGTGGACTAAAAAGAACATTGTAGAACAAAATCTAAATTTTAAAAATGACAGACTTGTAGCGAATGATTGTGGTTCCAAAATAATAGTCTGATCCACAAAAAATGTACGGATGAATTATAGGGAAGGATGTATTGTACAAGGTGTTTTAAAGGTTAGGAAGCTATTTTTAGCACACTGGGCGCTATATGTTGTTTCATAAGACCAATTTTACCGATAAAATTCTTAAGTTTTCGAAAACCCCATATCTTCCAAACTAATAGTCTGATCCACAAAATTGTATAGATAAGTTATAGCCAAGGATGTAGGTTATAAATTCTGTAAAAATTAGACAGCTATTTTTATATATAAGACCAATTTTACCGATAAAACTATTTAGTTATCGGAAAGCTTATATATATCTTCCAAACTTATAGTCTAAGCCAGAAAAAACGTGTGCATGAATTATGGGAAAGGCTGTAGGCTATAAAGTTTGTAAGTTTGTAAAAAATTAGGTAGCTATTTTTAACACAGTGGGAACTATATGTTGTTATATACGACCAATTTTAAAAATTCAAAATTCATAAAAAATCCAATTAATAACAAGTGGTTTCGGAAGCAAATTACAACAAAATCATTTAGAAATACACACAAGTAAAGAATCTTTAAAAAGGTGTATACATAGTTAGAAAAACCGATACGCAAGTTTCCGCAGCTAATTTTTGGAACAATATTACTCCATAATATCTATATTAAGATTAGGGATGTAGCCGATATATCGGCGATACTTCAGATTTTCCGATACATCGGTATCGGCGATATCTTACTGGCGATACGACGATACTTTTAAACTTTTTTTCATAGTTATTTTTACAAATCATTTATTTTTTGTTATTTTTACCATGCATTAAATTCATTTCCTTATTTTTTAAATCTTATTAACAAAAATTTTAAAAATTAATAGTATTTTACGCTGTTATTTTGTAAAAAAAATAATTTATTTTTGTTAATTTTGCCATGAAGTCAAATTCAATTCGTTGTTTTTTAAATACAAATATACACTCGATAGAAGTCATGAACATGTAGAATTCGCGATCCGGAACTATTGCAAATTCGGATCATTTCTAATTAGCTTTACATATTCTTCCTTGTCATTGCAAGAAGTTCTCTTTTCGATTACCAATCACCGAATTGAAAGCGATGTTAGGACAAATTTCTTTTTCGGTGTTCTATAATGATTTTTCCTCAAGGAAAAAGAATTAAAAATTTCCCATTTTCGCAACTTGTTTTTTTTTATGCGAATATGAGCACAAAACTGTGTTTTCATGTAAATTTAAGTGAGTAAATATAAGCTTTTAGAAGGCTTTTAATAAATAAGCTATTAAGTTGTTTAGAAGAATATTACTTGATAAATGTTCTTTAGAAAATCGATATTTTAAAAAGCATGGCAAGTATTTTTTAAAATTATAAAGGAATTACAAAATGTTTACTTGCTTTTTTACTAATTATCTGCATATTTTTAATATGGATTCTTTGGAAGCAATGAAAATGTAGTTCCTTAAAAATTACTTCCAAATTTTTATACTGAGTTAATATCAATTTTAAATATTAATAATCCCTTACACTGTAATTTTGTATAATAAAAAAATTGCCATTCTTGATTTTTGTTAATCTAAACTTGAACTTAATTTCAATATTCGTATCGGAATCGGTATCGGCGATATTTATTTTTAAGTATCGGTATCGGATCGACAAAACGGCGTATCGTTACATCCCTAATTAAGATTCCAGGTATACTAGGGTATACTTTTTTGTATTTCTATAGAAATATAGAAAAGTTTTCAAAGCAAGATTTTTCTGTATTTACGTAAAGCCGTTTAAAGTAGCTGATATAACACTTTATCAAAAAAGTTACTTTGTTCGAAAACGTTTATCATAACCGACCGATTCAATACGCTAACAAATAAGGTGTTAAAATCAATAAAGAATTACAAACCAATTTTTCTCAATGTTTAAAATGCCATATTTTCTGAACCAGGTAACTTAGTGATAATGAACGCTTTGATGCTGCGCTTAAACTTTTTTAAATTCAAAATTTTTGTCCTATTTTTCCTCCGCTATATTGGTTTTTTCCCAGCGGGTTGAAATGTCCTTAAAATATATTTATCAGAAAATTCTTCTATATGTAAGACTTCAAGGACACCAAAGTTCGAAACTCAATTTAAACACCAGAAATCATACAAAACTTAAAATGTGCTAGAGGTTAATTTCGAATTTATTTACAACATGTTCTAAAACATCCTACAAAACCGGATTTTACAAGGCTAGTTTGTATTAAAATATGTCTTACGTAAAATTACAAAAGAAAGTTGTCGATATACGGCTATACGTTTTTTATATTATCACACTATAGAAAGCTCTCATAATAACATAAAATACCACTTCATAGAAAATAAAAGAAGGAGCATAATTTATAAAAAGATGGCAGATTTATAACGTTTTCTTTTTTACAAAAAAATTTTGCGTTGTTTGCACTTTTCAAGGAAAATATGCAATATAATAATTTTTCGAGGAAGTGAAGTTTTTAGAAATTATTATATCATCCTTTACAAAGTTAAATTTTATCTTTAAAGGAATTCTACATTGCGAATTTTTAATAAGAAGTAAAACATATTACTTTTATTTAAGAAAATAAAACGCCATTACATAATTTAAAAAAAGTGGCAAGGCAGTTGCAAGTGCCCATTTTATTCGACGAACGGTCACACTGATTATTGTTGTTTATAAACTAATTTTGGCACGCCGAGCTTCTAGAAAAAGGTAGTCAGTTGTTTTTATAACACCACCTTGTAAAATTAATTCGCCTTGGCCACACATAGTTTTTAACCATTAGCGGGCGGGGCTGCCAGATACTTCATATCGCGCTTTCCAAATTTAATAAAACATTTTGTCGAAAAATCCCCTGTTATAAGAAAACCCCCATGAAAAAACGTATTTTTTAAAAAAATGTCTAAGCTTACATGATGAAATAATTCATGAAATTTGTTGCATGAAACTCTTTCTTATGGTCAGGAAGAAATTTGCGTAGTAAAACTGATATGAAATGAACGTTTAGATGATTCTTGTCAAGTTTCTTCACACCATTTGTATCTCCACAAATTGCAAGAAGCAAATAAAAAAAGGATCATCAAATATTTCAACATGTAGATTTAGTCTATATTATTCATGGACTTTTTTTATATTATGTATCAGGAGAGACAATTTTTACCACATATAAAGTCTTTCAAAAGTTTACATACGGCTGAAAATTTTGAAGTTTTTTAATAAATTACACTATGCCCGCTATAAGCCGATCAGCATCGCTCTCTGTATATAACAGCAAAGGCGTCCAAAAATATAAACAACTTTTGACAGCTTGGCGATTGTTTACGATGATTGTAACGGCCGAAACACAACCCTGCAAAAAATCATCAGGAGAGTTGCATTGACCTAATAATTGGATCATGCTACGTATGTAAAAGTGGAATATTAAATGGGAATTTTATTTCCATTCAAATTTAGTTACAAAAATTTGATATAAAAAATTTGTGCGGAACAAAAATAAAATATAATCATGATTCAATTTCAATTTTGAAATTATCAGCAATAACATGAATTAATTTAAAAATATCTAAATTTGTTTCACATTCCATTAAATGAACGGATATATGTATAAATACTTATACATATATGAAGAAATACAATTCCAATTGTTATTGTATTTTTGCACGTTCTTTTTTCTTTTCTTTTTAAATAATTATTCATTAAGAAAAGTGTGAGAATGAATGAGTGAACCATATCGACTACTTTCAAGGCGTTACTTTATTATTAATTATAGCTTTTAATTTGTATTTTACTTTAGGAATTATTCAAAACAAAATGCTTAATATAAATTAATATTCACATAATATTGTAAAATGAATTTCGCTCTAAATATTGATGTTTGTTGTGCCCAGAGCCATTTTTTATGGTTTCCTATAATTTCTTCTTTAAAAAATGTGTATATGTACATACATACACGTAAATTCATAAATGTGTACTTGTATATTGTGGTGAGGTATGTTTGTGCAAGTTTTCATCATATTTATTTGCTGTTGGTCGTCTCAAACAAATAACTTATCAATCAAAATAACAACTATTTTTAAATTAATTAATGCTGGCATTTCCTGTGTTACATATTTATACGAAAGGCTGAATGCCTTACTGTTTGTCTATTTATCAATGTAAGTATATGTACATATATGATATATTTTCGGATGTAGTCCGTCAAAAGTGAATAATATGTTAATGTGTATTTTACTCGTGGAACATCCCTGTAGTCCAATTCTTCGAGACATCATCGATGAAATTTCGAAACAAGTATCTATCACCAACGACGAATTGATGACATTCCAAACCAAATATGTATTGACGACATTTTCGAACAAAGGGCATAAAAGCCGCTGATGTCAACGTTGGTAACATAGTACTAAAGTTGTCGTTGATGACACCATTGGTAGCATGGTGCTAAAGTTGCCGTTGATGATGACAATGTTGGTAACAAGCTATTAACGTTGTCGTCAATGAAAAATAATAACGTTTAAAAATGTAATAATCGAATCGAACCCACAACATCCACACTGGTAGGCTAGCGCATTACCTACCAGCCTACCGAGGTACTCAAAAAACTTTGTACAAAATTACGTTTTGTGGGCAAATTAAACTCTTTAATATACATAAATGGAAGCACGACAACTTCGATGCAGTTGTTACTCATGATGTCAGCAATAAAATCGTATACACGACAATTTAGATGCAGTTGTTACTCATGTTGTCGTCAGTAGGGCTGTACACACGACAACTTCGATGCAGTTGTTACTCTTGTTGTCAACAACAAAACCGTATATACCACAACATGCAGTTGTTACTCATGTTGTCGTCAATAAGACCGTATACACGACAACTTCTATGCAGCTGTTACTCTTGTTGTCGTCAATATGGATTTGTGCCACAAATTTTCATAATCTTTTCAGAACAAATTCTTTATACACGCCAATGTATTTATACCACAATGTCGCCAAACTTATTCTTAAACGTGCTTTATAAGCGACAAATCATAGATTGTCTTGCAGACAACATCGGTGACAATGTCGTCGGTAACAACTAGGACTACAGGGATTTAGCTGCTAAATTTCTGGTGCTTTTCATTTATTTCGGTTTGATAATCTCTTTTTCTTATTATCTGTGTTTCAACAAATAGTATGTATGTTTCATATATAAAAGAAAAACTATTTTGAGACATTGTTGCGCCATTTAAACAAAATAATTAAAGTACAGTGTGCCAAGGCCCATATTGTGTTGAAAGTAGAGATATAGATATATCGGCGATACTTCAGGTTTGCCGATATATCGGCGGTATTTTTCTCTCGATACAAATATGTACTATCCTTACTTCTTAATTTTTTTAGTTTTTTTTAACAAAAAAATTATTTTTTGTTTATTTTACCTTCAATTGAAATTCAGCTCGTTGTTCATTAATTCTTATTAATATAAATCTTAGATATCAATAATATCTTACAATGTTGTTTTTTAAAAAAAGTATTTTTTTTTAATTTTGCCATGAATTCAATTCGTTGTTTTTTAAATTTTATTCCCATCAAAAGAAAAATACACTCCAAAGGAGTCACGAATATGTAGAATTTGCGATCAAAATTAGTGCAAATTTGGATAATTTCCAATGATTTTTACATAGCCTTCTCATTGCAAGAAGTTTTCTTTTTCGTTCTATAATAATTTTCTCAGCTTGTTTCTTTTTATGCAAATTTAAATGCAAACCCGTGTTTTCATGTGAATTTCCCTGCGGGGAATTTGTGTCAATTGTTCCAAAATTACCTGCCTTATGACTTGCGAAAATAGGAATGTACCGTGACCGGTCAAAGTAGATCCCATCTCTTAACAGTTATAAATGTTCCAAAACTTAAAAAAATATTGTCTTCGTTTTTTTTTTTTGTATTTACAAATATTTATATTCATATCTGCGAAAGTTTAAATTAAATTTTTGAAATAGAATTCTGAATTTACAAAAATTTAATTTCAGGTGTAAATGCCAATTCAACTGCATTTGTTAAAAACAAAATAGTGAAGTTCAGTGTTTTATACAAATAGTCTTGCGAAAGTGCAAGTACAAGCTATCGTAGCTTTTTTTAGCTAGGTACTTTTTTAGGTTTTGGTAGAATGAAACCAGATGACGATTGGTTTGGTTGTCAAAAGAAAAAATCTAATAAAAATAAAATAAAAATATAATTCATACATACGTCATTGAAAATAAATAAAATAAAAAAAGCTATAAACATTTAATTAAAACATAATTTAATCAAGATGAGTTACAATGAGTGGGAGGGGTTTATGCAAACTAGTTGAACTCCTACTTTCCTTGGAACTATATCCGAAACCAGTTTTATAGAAACTACTGCTGGCACGATTCTTTAGATCAGTCTATTGACCCATCACAAAATGTCTAAAAGGTATCAAATTCTCCCTCTTATGACAAAGCCATGTTAAAGTCATAGCTTCCTTCCATGCAAAGTATTAGGTTTTGTGTCAGTTCCCTTCCCCCTAGGCTAACTATAAACTTTTATACGTATATTAATTCATGAATTTCCTTTAAAAATCGATTTTTTAAATAGCATGGTGAGTATTTTCTAAAATTATAAAGGAACTAGCTTTTTCAACCCGGCGATGCACGGGCTTTAGAGCAAATTTCATCACCGATTTTCAAAACCAAATTATAGGATTAAGCTTCACACAAACCATTTAAATCAAAAACCCTTTCAAACCAAAAAAGAGTTTGAAAAATCTATTGACAAATGACAGAGTTATGCGTGGGGACCAAGCTTCCTCCATCCTCTTTCCCACTTTTTCGAAAAAAATTATTGGACAAAACTGCAAGATAAACCTTTCAAACAAAAAAAGAATTTTGAAAATCGGCTCACAAATGACATAGTTAAACATAGCGGGTGTTTAAAGGGGAAATTTTGGGCTAAAAAAATATACAGAACAAAAAAGTTTTTTTTTTTTTAATGACTTCGCTGCAAACGTCTGAAAATTTCAAAACTGACTAAATCAATTTTTTTTAATACTTCTTAATGTTTTTAAAAAACCTGAAATTTTTAAAAAGGTGTTTTTTTCTCTTTTAAATTATGATTTTTTTCTTTCTCAACCTGTGACAAAATAGTATTAAAATAAATTAAATTTTGTAATTTTGAGCAATATTGGAATATTGGAAAAAAATAATAACATTGATAAAGTTGTGCCTTTGTTTATTTGGTGAAATTTTATGTTGGACATTTTGTGGTAAAAAAGTAAATTTTTTGTCGGTGGCGTGTCATCATGTCCATGGACATTATGTCACTCCAAAAAGTGTCATAATGTCCATGAGTGCAGTGTTGTAAAGTCCTTGGACATTCTGACACTTTTTAGAGTGTAACGATTTTTTGCCCTCTTGGTATATCGAATAGCGGCTTCGCTAACATGAGATTTTCTGTTTGGTCGAGAGAAAATCATTAAGCCTGACGAAGGCCGGCTGTCCAAAAATCTTTTCTCAGCGAAGCCGCTTTGCGATATACGGTGAGGAGAAAATCTTTAAGCCCGGCCGAAGGTTGGCTATTACTCAACAAAGCCGCTTTTCGTTATACCGAGAGAATCTTTAGTAATTAAATTAAAATTTCTTAATTACGTTATGAGTTTAGTTGAACTGTATGGGCTTATATCCAAAGAAATTTAATTATTTTTGGCTTGTGTTCGGTTTTAATTTAATTTTTCAATTAAATTATATTTCTATTTAGAGATAAATGTGAAGGATTCAGACAAAGAAAATTTTGACTGCGCGGAGGGTTGAACTGACGTTTCGATAGCTCCAGCTAATCTCATCCGAGTTCTTTACCGCTTAGACCACTTGAAATTTTTGTTGACGTCAATTGACTTTATTTCCCACCATGGTAACCGGACTCAAGAATATAAAAACGTATAGCCATATAAATATGTATATTTTAATTTGTTTCCATTTTTTAATATATGGACATTATGACACATTTAAAATAAAGACGTGCACCATTATACCACAAAGTATTTCTAAAACAGATGTAACATATACATACCTGTTACTATAAGTATAAATGATAGAATAAGTGTAACTGATATTGTATGATTTTATTCCACGCACACATTCTACGCGTACTAAACAATAAGAGTAACGTAGTATTTTGCAATGGATAAGAAATTTACATAGTTTTTGTTTTAAAATATCGGTTGTATCACCGATATTTTAAAATAATTGTTAGTACAAAAAATAATGTGTGTGCGTATGTTTCATACATATAAAACACATTCACTTCATGTGCAAATTTATTGCTAGCTTACAACAAGAGTTAATGCTTGTTGATAGGTAAAGCACAATGATGTGCTTTGTTATTGCTGTTTTTGTTGTCTATTTTGCAAACAAATTTCGTTTTGCATGACAAATTTGCTTGTTTATACAATTGGGGGATTCACAAGGCAGTCATAAAGTCATATGTCTCAAAATAATAACACGAAAATACATGACTGCTGTGAGCCAACCCCTCATAAGTTAGTGTGATATTTAAAATTTTGTGTCAGCTGATAAAAAAAAATCAATTATAAATACTTGAAATCAGAATGCCAAGAACAAGTGAAACAAATTTAAAATTATAGCCAGTTTGTTATCAAATTATTCAACTTGTTAATAAAGTAAATAAAGCCCAGCTGAATATCTTTTAGACTCTTCATTTTTAATTAAAGTAAAAACAAATTTCAACGCACACAGAAAGTGAAATTGTTCAAATACATAAACATAAACGAAACCAGCTGTTGCCGGTCACTGAACCGACTAATTTTCCACGCGGCTGCTAGTGGAAGAACGTTAGTTGGCTGCCAGCTAGCTAAAGTATACAAACGAAATTTTCTCACTTGCATATTTTTAAATGTCTCGATTTTTTATTTTTACTTGTTACACAGCTATTAAAATATAATCAAATGTGAAGTAATAAAACTGTGAACAATTTTAGGACTTACTTTACTGCATATTACATACATTAATTTATATCAATGGCGGCGGACTATAAATATTATCACCAGATCGACTAAAGAGTTTCGGCCGTTCGGCTCAGATTTTTACTGTGCAGTTATGACAAAATATTAAACACAGCACAAAAAGTCTTATTATTTTAGGACTTTTTTGTTTGAAGAACAACAACAATATTTTTAAACCATCTTAAAATGTTAGCACTCTATGACATTATGACATGAAAAGACACCTTGTGAATACCCCAACTAAGTTACTAGTACTACATCAGTATCTGTTAATATCTGCTTGGCCGAAACATAGGAAAACAAATGTGTTTCTCTTAGGCCCAAATTTACAGTCAATAATTAATTATTCGTAAACTAAAATGATAACTATTGTTTAACTAAAACTTCATATTTACAGTGTATTGTTTAACTAAAATTTTTAATATGGGTAAAGAATGGTAACCCTATCAAATATAAATAAACAAGCAAAAATAAAGAAATAAAGAATATTACACATCTTACGGCGGCAATTTAAAAAATGTTAAGCATACAAAGCTAATGGAGGAAATGTTTTTCGTCGCTCCTAAAAGTATGCTATATGAACGTAATAATTTCCAAAACATGGTGCAATAAGTATGCAGGTTCAATGAATACAACAAAAAACTAGATAATGCTTGGCAAAAAATACACGTGCTAGACGTTACTTATATACAAAACTACCAGAACAAAATATAATCAGCTGACGTTATGCTGCCACCTGTGTACTTATTGCACCATGTTCCAGAGCATCTAACTAATTGTTAACCAATGGCGTTTGACGGTTTAACTAATGGTAAACAAAGAAGTGTGAATAAAATATCATTGGCTAAACTATTGTCATTAGCTAACTAATGACTGTGAATTTGGGCCTTAGTCTCTCTGTATCCACTCATATCTACCATACTTTAGCCAATAACAATACCACCTAATAACAGAAACACTACATTACTTATCAATATGCACTCATAAGCATTAACACACACAAACTGTTATAAACAGATACATCTGTGCACGTGACTAATTTAAAAGTGCCCGTAATAATACTATTGTCAAGTAGACATTATGACAATTTCAAAAGTGTCATAATGTCCATGGAAATTTAAAATATAGGGTTTTTATTAAGTCAGTTTTGAAAATTTTAAAACTTTGCAAATAAGTAATTTTTCCAAAAAAAACTTGTTCTAAATATTTTTTGTAACCCCAAATATTCAGGTATGTGATGGAAATCGATTCCGAAAACGAAGTAATTTTGAAAGGTGTTTTTTAATAATATTTCTTTATTAAACAGAATTTTATCACATATATTATAACAATATTTCTTTATTACAAAAGAGTTGTATCACAAAAATTATAAAAATTTGATGAAAAGTGCTTTAAAAAGGACAAAAGTGCTTCGTTTTCAAAATCGATTTTCATCACATATATAAAACAGTTTTCCAGACATTGAAAAACTAAACTTAACGCATTTGGTAAATTTGGTGAAATTATGACATTTTGAATATGTCATAACTTTTGAAATAAACATTTTTAATTTTTTCCTTTGATATAAGTTCGTTATAGGATGAAAGAAAACATCTGAGCAAATTTCATAAAAATCAAAAGGGGTCGTGTCTAACTATTGATCTATTTGAACTGTTTTTATCCACATAGAAGATATATGCGTGTAACTTAACGATAATATTGTTGTCGAATTAGGTTTTTTGTTTTGAATGAATAAGGCAACCCGCTATCCAGTTATGTTAACTTTTGCTGTGTAACTGTTTAATTTTTGAAAAAAGCGTATATCTCGAAAACTAGAGCCAAAAAATATAAACTGAATGCAGATTCGGATTCAGGAGCTGAAGTTGCATGGGAGGCCATGTTTGGTTGTTCCATTCCAGAACCTTGTAAATTTGTGTTTTGGTTGCCATGAGCTGGGAGGGCGAATGGAAGATTAAAATGGGCTAGTGTTGCTTGAAAATTTGATATTTGTTTCATTAAGCGTTTTATCCGCAGAAGAGTTATTGGGATGTGTTGAAAGCTTCACATGCAACATTTTTCTCCTCTATTTTCTAAATGAACAAAAAGTTCTCAATATTTTTATTTGAAAATTGTACCAGAAATTTGTTGAGTCAGTCAATACACAATTTTTGATCAGATCAAAATTCATTGAGTTACAGGCCTTAAGATTTGAAAAAAAATTTAAATGTAAAGAAAATTTTGTTCCAAAGGTAGTGAGACTGAAGTTGGTTACATATAGGGGAAGGGCAAGAGAAAAAAATATATCCTATATATCGATATTGATATATTTTTAAATATCGATCAGCATCGATATATATCGAATATAAAATATAGATATTTCGATATATATCGATTTATTTAAAAAAATTTTAATAAAACCCGAAAACTACTTTTCTTAAGCCCTGTACTTAAGGCTGTCAGATCTTACTATATTATCAGATCTGCCAATGTGCTGACAATAAAAAATTGTGACAATAAATGTATCTGTCAATATTGTCAGTAAAAAAATTGGTAGTTCAAACGATTGTCAGATCAGTTGTTTGGCGCTGCTAGGCTCAGAACATTTAACAAAAATGATCAATTCTTTATCATCTGTGCTTGTGTTAACTTTGAAAAGTGAAAATATAAACTAGTATTAAACAGAAAGAAGCCATTTTAACTATTTTAGCTGCATAATTTCTTTTATTTTCCCTAAAAAAAGATGTGTACAGTGCTGCCAATATAAAGAAGTCCCTGGCAATGACGTCATTGTCAGATGCAGAAACTTCACACATCTGACAATTAAAATATGTCTGATAATAATATGACAATGGCAACGGGAGTGTTCACACGATTGTAAGAACTTTTTAGCACATTTTACTTACAATATTTTAATATCTGACATACCTTTATAAATAATTAAGCTGAAAAGAGTTAAAGTCCAACATAATTTTTTTGAATACACAAAATATTATAAATAAAAAAGAGATTTTGTTAGTAATATTTTATTTAATGAAGTTGTGTCGACATTTCTTAAAACTGCAAGAAAATTAAAACCATAATCAAAAAACTATCGAATTTGATATATTGAACTTCAAAAATAAACATTTTGAAGTATTTTCTCCTTCAAGCCTGTTGCGATTCGGTGTGTAAATAAGCCCCGCACCACTAAATATTGCCTGGCTATAGGTAAAAGAAGCTCGTATTTTTCCCTATTTAATTTCCACCATGTGAGTGGGTCGACGTCATTTGCCACCCGGTTTTCCGCTAACTGTTTTAATCGGAATGTCGTAATAATGTTAAATACATATAGTATTGTGACAGTTTTTCTCAATTTATTGTTGTTGACGCAAAGGGTAGATTTTTTTCAATTAAATTTGAAATATCAAGTGGGACTATACTTTTATAGCCTTTTTACACTCACACACATCTTAGAGAAAGGCGTGGAAAATGTTGAAAATGAAAAAACATGTTTACATTTGCAACATCTTTAATCTTCCATCTGTCATTGTATTTATTTTCACGTGTTTAATGCTGCTTAATACATACATATATTAATACTTTAAGTTTAATAAGAAAAACCACGAATCAATTGTTTGCGATTTAACATAACAAAAACAATAATTAATGCAATATTTTTAGTTAATAAAATCTCGTGTTAAATAAATATGTTCATATATATTTCATGTACCACTAATTTTGAATTATGTGTATAAATTTACATAAATACATTCGAAATGACTTACACCAGGGATGGGAAATTATATTTTCATTTTAGTATCAAAAAATTTTTAAACAACTTTTTCGACCCGAAGAGTGAACAGAGCAAATATACCATACATTTTTCATACATAATTTCGACCAAACGTATTTTAATGCACTTTGATGTAATGAACACAGGTTTCATATTACGATAGCTATGATCAATTTAAAAAAGTTTGAACACCGCAACACCGAAACAAAGCGTTATTTAAAAAATGACATATATGTTAGTATTACTAGGAATTATGAACTCATATATATGTACATAATTATTCTTTTAATTTTTATCCGGAGGATTGGGGGTGGTCCTAGGTGTATGCAAATGCGGTGTAGTCCTTTCTACTCTGCCATTTATCACAAAAACGGTTGATCCTACAAAATATAACTAGAAAAAATTTTAATTGTATTCTCAATAGCTTTTATAAAAAAAACTTAGATTTTTGCGGATATTGAATTCTGATATTTTATAATAGTACTCGAGATTACGTGATACTTTGGAGACTCATTATGCAAGGCCAAGATAGAATTATCTGATATGTGATGGAAATCGATCGATTTTAAATCACGCCAATATCTGAAAACATTTCGAGGCTCAGACCATTTTATTCGTACTTAAATTTGGTTTCACTGTATAGTGTGATATACAGAACACCTATTTGGCTATAATTAGATTTGTAAAATCGCGCGATTTTAAATCGATCAATTTCCATCACATACCAGCATATAAAAAATTTCAGTTTCTTATCTCAAGATCAAAGACTTAAGCGAAGATAGTATCAACGTACCGATTTTCGCCAGCGCAATAAAGTCATATCTATTAAAGCCAACTGGACTTATTTCTCAAATAATTGCGCAATAATTTAAAATGGCCTAATTACTAGTGCAGAGCAATTACGGCCTTATATCTTTGTAAGGCTGAGGTCACACGGGAATTTGAAAAACGCACGTTTTTAAATTTTTGAGCTTAATTTATGGTTTTTGGGCATTACATGCTATTATAAAGTATTATATCTGTTGTTGTAGATAAGAATGAGAGAGGCGAATGTAGTCCAAAACACCAGCTTATAAGGCTTATAAACCTCAATGTTTTTTTGAAAATGCAAGTGTTGTCTCAGTCTTAGTTGATATAAAAGATCATACGGGTTTCTACAGATGAATTTATTGCGGGCGCCGACGAAAATCGGTACACTGCGCCGATAGTAGGATCTTAGCTTTTGAGGCATTCAGTAATGTTCAATTGTATTAAAAAATTAGAAAATATGGAATAAGTTAATGAATTTATATACAACAGTGATATTATTTGGAGAGTAGTCAAGTAAGTCAGTGGAAAAACATGGAATTTTTTAGGTGGCATGCAATAACGTTCATGGAAATAATGTACGTGGACATTTTTTCACATAAAAAACGAAAAATGTACATGGGCATTATTTCCATTTCGAAAAGAATATAACATCCGGTGTACTGCTTTCGCAGACTAAAATGTATTTTCCTAGCCCGCCTTCGGCCACTCTTAAGGATATTCTCGTCTATGTATGTCGAATAGTGGCTTCGCTGAGTAAAGTTTTTTCGCCATGCAACGTGGAAATAACGTCCATGGACATTATTTCCATGGACATTATTGCATGCCACCACTTTTTAATGTCAAATAGTATAAAAAAGTATTAACTTTTCCATCACTGGCTCACACACATGTATTTAATTTTGTTCCAATCTAATGTCATTTTGCTAGTGATGACACTAAAATTATTGAAAGATGTAACATGAAAGAAAATGAGATAGGAACATATTTGAAAGATGAAGAAAGATGTATGTACATATTTAGCCCAGTACAATTCTTATGGGAAGATGATAACATCTTGGCGAATTGATGAAAGATGTGGGTAGATTTAAAAAGCCTATTAGATTAAATCGGCGAATATTGGATCAAATATTATATATATATATATATATATATATATATATATATATATATATATATATATATATATATATATATATATATATATATATATATATATATATATATATATATATATATATATATATATATATATATATATATATATATATATATATATATATATATTATATATATATATATATATATATATATATATATATATATATATATATATATATATATGTATATATATATATATATATATATATTTATATATATATATATATATATATATATATATATATATATATATATATATATATATATATATATATATATATATATATATATATATATATATATATATGGGAAGATGATAACATCTTGGCGAATTGATGAAAGATGTGGGTAGATTTAAAAAGCCTATTAGATTAAATCGGCGAATATTGGATCAAATATTATATATATATATATATATATATATATATATATATATATATATATATATATATATATATATATATATATATATATATATATATATATATATATATATATATATATATATATATATATATATATATATATATATATATATATATATATATGTATATATATATATATATATATATATATATATTTATATATATATATATATATATATATATATATATATATATATATATATATATATATATATATATATATATATATATATATATATATATATATATATATATATATATATATATATATATATATATATATATATATATATATATATATATATATATATATATATATATATATATATATATATATATATATATATATATATATATATATATATATATATATATATATATATATATATACAAATTAATCTGCGTTTATATGTTTCTTTGTGTGCATGTTCCTTAAAGAATGCGTTTATATGTTCGTTTGTGTGCATGTTCTTTAAAGGATACCAATGGTGCGACCGATCGTTGTAAAATTTCGGAAGTGTCTTATGCCAGAAATTCACAGTTTCATGATTTGTATTCACAATTGTTTATATATATATAATATATATATATATATATATATATATATATATATATATATATATATATATATATATATATATATATATATATATATATATATATATATATATATATATATATATATATATATATATATATATATATATATATATATATATATATATATATATATATATATATATATATATATATATATATATATATATATATTATATATATATATATATATATATATATATATATATATATATATATATATATATATATATATATATAAATATATATATATATATATATATATATAATATATATATATATATATATATATAATATATATATATATATATATATAATATATATATATATATATATATATATATATATATATATATATATATATATATACGTTTTTATGCCTTTACATAAAAACGGTTTTATTATTTTCACAGGATTCGTTGAATTGCAATAAAATAAAACACGGATATTTATTTTACAAATAAATTTTCAGTAACACTTTGTTTATTACTTTAAAAACACGTACAACTAAACGCGATGTACACACTAACTATTCTTGGCGATGTTTACTCGTCTAAGTTTAAAAACACACTTATCCATGTCGTCAGGCAGCCTCCCCTTATATAGTAAATTATAAAACCTTCTGGTAACTTCGCTAACTTTCTGGAATGTAGTTGTCTCTTTTTATCTTTAAGTATACGGCATGATCATTTGGTCTTGCTATAGTGTAGTGTATGTGGGTGTGTAGATGCATGAGATTATTCTTCTGTTTGTTTATCTTCGCACATACACATATTCTAATGTTTGCAACTTAAACAAATTATGCTGTTATCAAGTTTACATATCTTGCAGCTGATGTTGTTTAAGTTTAATGTCACTGTTTGTAATTGCAATTAAGCAGTCTCGAATAATCTTGTAGGTTCTAGCTACCGTTTCCTGAAGATTCCGGAAACTTCCATTTTCCGTTATTTTTGAATTCTATTGACAGTTGTCGAGTGATGCCAAGTTTAATTGTGGTACTTGGTTGCCAGGTTTTGATTTTATTACAGCGATTTAGGGGTATAAAGCAGATAATGATCGGGTTGTCAGTTTGTGCCGTTACATTTGAATCTGCATTTTCATTTCGTAACACTGCCGCCCACTTAAGCCTGTTCGTCCCGAATAGGCACACAATCACCTTTTCCATAGTGCGCCAGTCGTTCCAGGTGTACTATTTTCATTTTGGACCTGGGGCTGTTGTACTTCTGTATCCTATAGGCGACATCGTTCAACCTTTTAATCACCTTATACGGTCCATCCCAGTGAGTCTGTAATGTTGGAGACAATCCCTTCTTTCGTTGTGGGTTGTAAAGTAGAACCAATTGACCCTCATTGAATCCCTCAGAATTTGCAGCTCGGTCATATGTAGCCTTCATCATGTCACTGGCCATTCTAATTCGGTTACGTACAAATTCATGTAGCTCATTTAAATTTTCTTGCTCTTGGGTAAAGCTAGTGCCTTCTTCTTTTGCTGGTGTAGGCTTAACGCCAAATTCCAAAACACCAGGCAATTTTAGTTCCGTCCCGAAGACAATTTCAGCAGGTGTTCGTGATGTCGAGTCATGTACAGCTGACCTATATGCCAACAAAAATTTGGGAATGTGCTCGTCCCAGTCCCTTTGATGCGCGCTTACCACTTTTCGCAGGTACTCCTCTAGAGTACGATTAAATCTTTCTACCATCCCATCGGACTGTGGGTGCAGCGGCGTCGTTCTTGTTTTCTTTATCCCATATAATTCGCACATTTCACGGAATATAGCAGACTCTAAGTTTCTACCTTGGTCAGAATGTAATTCTATTGGAACACCATAGCGACATACCCAGTTGTTGACAAATACTTCACAACTGTCCTCGCTTCTTGATTGGGTATGGCATATACTTCTGGCCATTTACTAAAATAGTCCATCACCACAAGAACATAGCGATTCCCGACGTCGCTGACGGGAAAAGGACCTGCTATATCCATTGCTATCCGCTCAAATGGTGCACCCGAGTTGTATTGCTGCAGCTGTCCTCGACTTTTTCTTACTGGTCCTTTTGCTGCGATGCACTGTGGGCAGTTTGCTGTCCAGTCGGCTACGGCTTGTTGACATCCAACCCAATAAAAACGCTGTTTTAGCTCCTCCAGCGTTTTTGTCACTCCCAGATGACCGCCACTAGGACCATTGTGAAACTCGTGCAAAACCTTATTCACCTTGGAGGATGGCACAACTATTAGGTTGGAAGCCATTTTACCATCTGCACTTTCCCATACGCGGTACAAGCACTCGTTTATCAGCTTCAGGCTATTCCACTGAGCCCAATAAGATTTCACAAGTGGGCTTTCAGCTGATATTTCATTGCGGGGAGGTCTTCTATTTTCCTCTTTGGCTGCTATAATTGTCGCCAATATGGTGTCGTTCCTCTGTGCCGCTGACCAGTCCTGATCGGAATCGATGTGTGTTAGCCGAACATCAATAACGCATTCCTTCTATTCGGCCTTAACACAATGTCTGCACTCCAAGCTGCAGGGCCATCGTGATAAAGCATCTGCATTGTTATGCTTTAGACCCCGTCTATGCTCGATGCTGAAGTCGTAGCTTTGAAGACGTTCAATCCACCGCGCTAGCTGCCCTTCAGGATTTTTAAACTGCAACAGCCATCTCAATGCAGAGTGGTCGGTCCTCAGCGTAAAGTGTTGGCCATACAGGTACTTCTGGTAGTGTTTTATGCACTCCAACACTGCCAAAAGCTCACGTCGTGTCACACAGTAGTTTCTCTCAGGCTTTGAGAGTATACGGCTATAATAGCCTATCACTTTTTCTGTGTCATTGACTACTTGCGACAACACACCTCCTATGCCATAGCCGCTCGCATCGGTATCAAGCAAAAATTTCTCTCCAGCTATGGGGTAGGCTAGTACTGGTGACGTACTCAGTAAATCCTTTAGTGTCTGGAACGCATTCTCCTGCTGTTCGCCCCAGTGCTACGGCCTCGACTTCTTGGTCAGCTCATGCAGGCTTGCAGCGACGTTGACAAAATGTGTTACAAAGCGCCTGTAGTATGTACAAAGGCCCAGAAAGCTGCGCAGTTCATGAATATTTTTCGGGAGAGGCCAGGGTTTAACTGCTCGTATTTTATCTTCATCTGTTGAGATTCCGTCTGCCGTAACACGATGGCCCAAATACTTTACTTCTCTCTGGAACAATGCACATTTCTTTACGCTAAGTTTTAAACCAGCTGATGATATGCGTTGAAAAACTTCTGCCAAATTTTTGAGGTGCTCATCAAAAGTTTTTCCCATCACAACGATGTCATTAAGGTACACCAAGCAAGTCTTCTAGTGAAGTCCCTTCAGCACTCGTTCCATTAGGCGTTCAAAAGTAGCTGGAGCATTGCAGAGCCCGAATGGCATAACTTTAAACTGCCATAATCCATCGCTCGCGCTAAAAGCAGTTTTCTCCTTATCTTTCTCTGCAATCTCCACCTGCCAATATCCGCTTTGTAGGTCTAACGTGGAGAACCATTTCGTTCCAGCCAGCGTGTCTAAGGTGTCGTCAATTCTTGGTAGCGGATAACTGTCCTTCTTAGTAACGTCATTGAGCTTTCTGTAGTCAACGCAGAATTTCGTACTGCCATCCTTCTTTTTGACTAAGACCACGGGCGAACTCCAAGGACTTGAAGATGGCTCGATTACATTATTCCGCTCCATTTCATGGACTACTTCTTTTTCCTCATTCCGTTTTGCTAGATGTACACTTCTGGGTGGCTGTTTGATCGGCCTCGCTTCGCCTGTATTTATTTCATGTTTCACTATTGCCGTTCTCCCTTGGCTTTGATCTTTCAAGGCGAAGACGTTGGTGTGCCTTTTTAGCAGCTGTTTAGCTTTTTTCTATCAGGAGCTGCTAATCCTGCTACCCATTTCCCCACGTGTTCTTCAAATTGTTCACGCTCTTTTGCGGACATATTGGCTGGTTCAGGCTTTCGCTCGCAGTTTATTATTGCCTGTGGTGGTGTACATTGGCCTATAGCAGAATTTCCGTTGACGACTTTTTCGTTGCCTGATAAATTAAGTACTCTTATAGGGATCTTTCCTCCTTTTTAAGTTTTTACGAGGGCTTTTGCTGTTAATAGCTCGCTCTTAATTTCTGTTGGTTCTACTACCCACAACCGATTGTCCTAACAATCTCCCTCCATGCGTGCCCATATTACTAATTCAGACTGCGGTGGTATCGTCTGGTTTTCAATAGCAACTAGTTTCCTTACGTGCGTTTGATTGTCATATCCAACATCAAGCGGTATTTCAACATTACGCCAAATCATCACTTGTTGCCCCATATGCAGGTTGATGCCATGGTTTATCATAAAATCGGCTCCAATAATAACCTCGTCAACAATATCGGCACCGATAAACACATGTTTCACGCTTATATTGGCTATAGTCACCTTCGCTTCAGTCTTACCGTAGAGAGTGGCAGGCTCCCCAGTAGCTGTACGTAGTCTTATATTCCTTAAAGGTTCACACTTTCCCTTTACTATATCGGGCCTGATTATTGACTGCGACGCTCCTGTGTCTATGGTGAAGATGTGCTTTTCGCCATTGATGTATCCACATGCAGTAAGGTTGCTATTTTTCTGCTGCATTACTGATATGGAGATTGTGGGGCCGTCGTTTGTGGGAGCTAGCTCTTGCCCCTTAGTGCTAGCTCGTTTTAGTTTAACGGGGACTCTTGTGTTGTTTATCGGCTCACCCGTTTACTGTTTCTTGGTGGCGAAACAGATCTGGCTCTTTTTCTTGGCGCCTTGCAGTTGCGCTGGTAATGGCCGACTATGCCACAGTTATAGCACTTAACCTTTTCTCTATTTTGACTTTCTGCTAGCGCCTGTATTAGTGCCTCTTTCTTCTGGCTAAATAAATTGTCCTCATTTTCAGCAACGACCTCCACATTTCGCACTTTGCATACCTGCGGTTTCCAAATCACCCTAGCAGTCTCCTGAGCTAGTGCAAATGAAACCATTTCCGCAAAGGTAGCCTTTTGTGTAGCACACACTACAAGCTTGATTTCAGGATCACGGATGCCGTTAACAAACGCCTCTGTTTTGACGTGATCCAGGAATGGATGGTTTTCGCCTGGATACGTAAGCTGCACTAACCGCTCAATTTCCATTGCGAAATCTTGTAGAGACTCATTGGGCTTCTGTCCAATACATCGCAATTCCATGCGGTATATATCTCGCTTATGTTCGCCACCATATTTTCGCTGCAGTGCCGCCATTATGTCATCAAAATTGTTTCTGCAGCTCCCTGGTACGGTTTCGAGTACTTCTGCTGAGGCTCCTTTTAAGGCCAAAATCAACTCTATGGCCTTTTCTTCACTGTTCCAACCATTTTTGCTGGCAACAGTTTCGAACTGGAACTTGAAGATGTTCAAAGGTGCGCTGCCATCGAAACAAGGCGTCTTTACTCTGCTGGAAGCCTCTGGAATAAATCGCACTGGTCCGCCTTGGCACTGAAGATTACTCACTGTTATTTGTAGCTCGTAGAGTTTCTTATTTACATCTCTTTCTAAGTCTGAGAGTTTCCCGTCAATTTTGTTGACTTGTACTTCAATGCCATCTACTCTTCTATTTACGGCCTCAGAAATTTCTTGAAGTGTCTCATTTGTGGCTTTAACTTCAGCTAGCACCCTCTCGTTGTTAGCTCTAGATGTTTCTTGAACTTCAGCTAGCATTCTCTCATTGTTAGCTCTAGATGTTTCTTGAACTTCAGCTAGCATTCTCTCATTGTTAGCTCTAGATGTTTCTTGAACTTCAGCTAGCATTCTCTCATTGTTAGCTTTAGATGTTTCTTGAATTTGTTTAGAATTTTGTTTCATTTCACTCATCAAAGCAGCTAACATAGAATTTATATTTGAGCTGCTTGTCGTAGCACGAGTACATATCTCTATTTTCTCCTTATCCTCAAAATCGTATGTCCCGATATCGATGCCACGCTGCTTGAACTCATCTATCAGTCTCTTCTGAAGTTTCACTTTATTGCCTACAGTTGGCAGTTCCAGCTTACTCAGCTCCTTTTTTAGCTGCTCCACTTTTAGCCATTCAAACTTCATGGCTTCTATTTATTTTTAAATGTCCTTTTGTAATTTTTATTATTTTTGTTTTTATTAATTAATAATGTCCTTTTTATTTTAATTATTAATGCCTTTTTTTATTAATTAATAATGTCCTTTTATTTTAATTTGCAATCTTACTTCTGACACCAATTGTTACGTTTTTAGTCCTTTACATAAAAACGGTTTTATCATTTTCACAGGATTCGTTGAATTGCAATAAAATAAAACACGGATATTTATTTTACAAATAAATTCTCAGTAACACTTTATTTATTACTTTAAAAACACGTACAACTAAACGCGATGTACACACTAACTATTCTTGGCGATGTTTACTCGTCTAAGTTTAAAAACACTTATTCATGTCGTCTGGCAGCCTCCCCTTATATAGTAAATTATAAAACCTTCTGGCAACTTCGCTAACTTTCTGGAATGTAGTTGTCTCTTTTCATCTTTATGTATACGGCATGATCATTTGGTCTTGCTATAGTGTAGTGTATGTGCGTGTGTAGATGCATGAGATTATTCTTCTGTTTGTTTATCTTCGCACATACACATACTCTAATGTTTGCAACTTAAACAAATTATGCTGTTATCAAGTTTACATATCTTGCAGCTGATGTTGTTTAAGTTTAATGTCACTGTTTGTAATTGCAATTAAGCAGTCTCGAATAATCTTGTAGGTTCTAGCTACCGTTTCCTGAAGATTCCGGAAACTTCCATTTTCCGTTATTTTTGAATTCTATTGACAGTTGTCGAGTGATGCCAAGTTTAATTGTGGTACTTGGTTGCCAGGTTTTGATCTTATTACAGCGATTTAGGGGTATAAAGCAGATAATGATCGGGTTGTCAGTTTGTGCCGTTACATTTGAATCTGCATTTTCATTTCGTAACAACACATATATATATATATATATATATATATATATATATATATATATATATATATATATATATATATATATATATATATATATATATATATATATATATATATATATATATATATATATATATATATATATATATATATATATATATATATATATATATATATATATATATATATATATATATATATATATATATATATATATATATATATATATATATATATATATATATATATATATATATATATATATATATATATATATATATATATATATATATATATATATATATATATATATATATATATATATATATATATATATATATATATATATATATATATATATATATATATATATATATATATATATATATATATATATATATATATATATATATATATATATATATATATATATATATATATATATATATATATATATATATATATATATGCAAAAAGGCGCTTACTCCGAAAGTATAGAAATTAATAAATTGTAATAGATTACATATACGTGAAGTATACAATCCTATAAATTTAGCAGTTTTTTTTACAGTTTTTTCTATATATATATATATATATATATATATATATATATATATATATATATATATATATATATATATATATATATATATATATATATATATATATATATATATATATATATATATATATATATATATATATATATATATATATATATATATATATATATATATATATATATATATATATATATATATATATATATATATATATATATATATATATATATATATATATATAGAAAAAAACTGCTAAATTTATAGGATTGTATACCTCACGTATATGTAATCTATTACAATTTATTAATTTCTATACTTTCGGAGTAAGCGCCTTTTTGCACTTTCTGAAACTCCATTTTTATTTAATATATCAGTGTGTATCTATCTCTTGGCTTACGCTGTAACAACCTGGGGGGTTACTCTGTAATGCGATGCGAATGGAAAACTGTTCGCATTTGTATGTTATTTACATTGCAATGCGAAAACATTTCTTTCGTTTCGAATTACAGAGTAACCCCCCTGGACTTTACACAATAATAAGAATTGTGGTTTTCATACCAAAAAGTAAACTAATTTAATTTAAGTTAGCCTTTATAAATATTTACTTATGTTCAACATATGTATATTTTAGGAATTTTAATATAAGAAACATTGGAATAAATAAACTTGAATTGTTATTTAAACCATTTGCTTCTTTATTCAAAATCCCGTGAAAACCATAGCGAGGCGGTTTCCTCTTCCAACATTTTAAAATTCTTTTTGTGGTCATCATTGTTGGGGTCACTAGCGCTTTGCCAATCTCGCAGTAAGTACAAAATGTCTTTACACACTAAAAGCGGTCAACAGGAAATAGAAGAACCTAACCTCAATTGCTCAGTTTGCCAAAACCCCCCTGCCGACAATACAACGTCTTGCATTAAATGCCACAAAATATTTCATAAGGATTGTATTAATGTCAAGAACAATACGCTATTCAAATGCCTTTCATGTTCTTCCATAAGGTCAAATTCACCTACACTAAGTACAACAAGCCATCGCTCAAATCGTTCTCGCCAGTCACAATCACAAAGAATTGATTTGCAACTACAAAAGCTAGAAGAAGAACGAAAATTAAATCAACAGCTAAACAACGATTATTTAAACAAAAAATATCAACTTCTTGAAGAAGCTGAAGCTGCTTCAGATATATCGTCCGTGAAATCTCAGACAGTCCACAATTGGGTTGCCTCTGTAAATTCAACGTCTCAAGAACCAACCTTGAACAAAGATGTAAGTAATAATTCAAACCTGCAAACATCTAGTTTGCCAAACCAAAATAATAATATTGCACAGTACACATTTAATACAAATGCGTCTGCCGCTAATCAACTAACAACTACGTGTATCGGCTCTTCAGTAGCACCACAAAATCACGTCACATTTGTTAAACCAACGATCACTAATGCTGCCACAAAATCGTCTTTACCTTTGTACACAGTACCGAATTATACAGCGAACATTCCAACATACAGTTGTTTAAGGCATATGCAGCCTTCAAGATCAACGGCAACAACAAACCAACAAAATGTCTTCCTTACGTCTTCAACTTCGAATAATTATAACACAACTAATTTTTTTCCTTACAATCCACTAGAAGTTACTTCACAGCAACCAATTACATCTACAATGAATTTTAATCCAACTGCACAACAACCATTTACTTTTTCACAGTCGCAAAGTTTTTCACAAACATAACTTAACTCGCGACAGTCTCTGCCCAAAGAACTCCCAGTATTTTCCGGTCAACCTCAAGAATGGCCTCTATTTATTTCCACCTACGAATGGTCTACTGTCTCCTGCGCATTTACCAACGAAGAAAACCTTATTCGTCTTCAAAAGGCTCTAAGAGGAGAAGCGCTTCACAGTGTAAAGCATATGCTGATTCATCCTTCAAATGTACCAGACGTCATACGCATCCTCTATTTGTTGTTTGGTCAGCCTGAAAAAATAATAAATTCAATAAAAAATAGAATTAAATTATCACCAAAAGTTGATGAAAATAATTTAAAAACACCTACCTCCATGGCTGTAGAAGTCCGTAGCTTAGTTACCACAATAAGTGCTAGTAATTTACATGATGAATTAAGTAACTCATCACTTTTGCATGATTTGATACAAAAACTTCCAAGTATGTATCAAATGCAATGGGCAACACAAAAAATGCAGCTAGTAAATCAAAACAAAATACCAAATCTGTACGAATTTGACAAATGGTTTTTTAACATAGGTATAACAGCTAGTAGTATAACAGTTGACCCCCACTGTAGAAACAAACCAAATGCTGAAAACAAAACAGACAAAAATACAACAACAAACAAGAGAGTTTTTGTTCATACTCAACGTACCTGTATGGTATGTAACAACAACAAATGCAATACAATAAGCAATGCAAAAAATTCCAATTACTTGATCGTGGTGAAAAATGGAATATTATAAGAAAATACAATCTATGTAAATTCTGTTTGTTTAAACACAGTGGGGACTGTAATAAAAAGAAAAAGTGCGGTGAAGAGGGATGGGAATATTTTCACCATCCGTTATTACATAGATATTCTGATGAAACAAAAAAACAAATAGTGGAAACAAATAATGAAAAACTGAAGAACAAAAATCGAATGAAGAAGTTTCTTTTAATAATACGCACAGTGAAGTACAATTAAAAGAAGTATTGTTTAAAATAATTCCTATAAAAATAAATGGGAAAATAAAGAAATAAATACCTTTGCCTTTATTGACGAAGGATCGTCAATAAGTTTAATTGAGGAATCATTGGCAAATAATTTAGATTTAAATGGAGAACCAAATCCTTTGTGTTTGCGTTGGACTGGAGGTATGGAACGTAGTGAAGAAAATTCCAAAAAATTTACAATTTATATTTCAGGTGGAAATAGAGCTCGTTTGGCAATAAATGTTTCTACAGTAAAATCATTAAATTTACCTGTACAAACAATGGATTATAATAATTTATCGCAGCAGCGTTATCACCACTTGCGAAATTTGCCCATTGAAAGTTATAAAGACGCTACACCGCAAATATTAATTGGTTTAAACCATTTTGATTTGGGCGTACCGAGCAAAATTCGCGAGGGATCACCACTGGAAACGATTGCTGCTCGTACAAAATTGGGATGGTGCATTTATGGAACTGTCGGTATAAATAATGTAAGTAAGAATTATAATTTCCAAATTGTAATTGTACGTCAACTGTTGAAGAGTTAGATCAGTTGGTTAGAAACTTTTATTCGCTTGAAGCTGTAATAGGCAAAGCTGAAATAGGCACGAGAACTCCTCTAGAGTCTGACAAAGATAAACGGGCAGTAGAATTGCTAAATAAATTAACAAAAGAGAAACCAAGTGCAATACAATAAGCAATGCAAAAAATTCCAATTACTTGATCGTGGTGAAAAATGGAATATTATAAGAAAATACAATCTATGTAAATTCTGTTTGTTTAAACACAGTGGGGACTGTAATAAAAAGAAAAAGTGCGGTGAAGAGGGATGGGAATATTTTCACCATCCGTTATTACATAGATATTCTGATGAAACAAAAAAACAAATAGTGGAAACAAATAATAAAAAAACTGAAGAACAAAAATCGAATGAAGAAGTTTCTTTTAATAATACGCACAGTGAAGTACAATTAAAAGAAGTATTGTTTAAAATAATTCCTATAAAAATAAATGGGAAAATAAAGAAATAAATACCTTTGCCTTTATTGACGAAGGATCGTCAATAAGTTTAATTGAGGAATCATTGGCAAATAATTTAGATTTAAATGGAGAACCAAATCCTTTGTGTTTGCGTTGGACTGGAGGTATGGAACGTAGTGAAGAAAATTCCAAAAAATTTACAATTTATATTTCAGGTGGAAATAGAGCTCGTTTGGCAATAAATGTTTCTACAGTAAAATCATTAAATTTACCTGTACAAACAATGGATTATAATAATTTATCGCAGCAGCGTTATCACCACTTGCGAAATTTGCCCATTGAAAGTTATAAAGACGCTACACCGCAAATATTAATTGGTTTAAACCATTTTGATTTGGGCGTACCGAGCAAAATTCGCGAGGGATCACCACTGGAAACGATTGCTGCTCGTACAAAATTGGGATGGTGCATTTATGGAACTGTCGGTATAAATAATGTAGGTAAGAATTATAATTTCCAAATTGTAATTGTACGTCAACTGTTGAAGAGTTAGATCAGTTGGTTAGAAATTTTTATTCGCTTGAAGCTGTAATAGGCAAAGCTGAAATAGGCACGAGAACTCCTCTAGAGTCTGACAAAGATAAACGGGCAGTAGAATTGCTAAATAAATTAACAAAAGAGAAACCAAGTGGGCATTATGAAGTTCCTTTATTATGGAAGCTTTATTCGGTAGAGTTGCCACCCAGTTATGAAATGGCCTTAAAGAGGTTAAGTTGCCTAGAAAGAAAATTAAAAGTAAATTCAGAGCTTTTTAGCATTTTTAAAGAAACAACACTCAAATATCTTGCTAAAGGTTACATACGTAAATTAAATAGATATGAAATCGATCGCAATAACAAAAAATTTTGGTATTTGCCTATTTTCGCTGTTTTTAATAAAAACATACCGGGTAAATCCAGAGTAGTCTGGGATGCTGCTGCCAAGTCTAATGGGGTATCGTTAAACTCATTCCTGCTTAAAGGTCCGGATTATTTGTCTTATTTACCATCAATACTTTTTAAATTTCGACAAAAATCTATTGCAATCTGTGGAGATATCGAGGAGATGTTCCACCAAGTACATATACATACGTCCAGTGGACGTTCAACGATTTCTTTGGCGCGACTGTCAGCAGGACAAATCTCCTGACATATATGTTATGGATGTCATGATTTTTGGTGCTTCGTGTGCACCGTGTATTTCGCAATATGTAAAAAATCTAAATGCCAGTAAATTTGAAAGCGAGTTTCCTTTAGCAGCTAAAGCAATAAAAGAAAATCATTACGTTGATGATTTTCTTGACTCCGTAGATAATTCAGAAGAAGCTTCAAAACTTATTTCCGAAGTTTCTCACATTCATTTACAAGCTGGTTTCAATATTCGAAATTGGATTTCTAATGATAAATTAGCATTGCGGTGTCAGCCCCCAGCTGAAAAGGTTGGCGCAAAATGCCTAAATATAACAGAAGAAAAGCAAATTGAAAAGGTATTGGGTATTTTTTGTGAACATCAAGAAGACGTCATAACATTTAAAATTTCACAATGGCTAATGAAAAGCGATATATTTTTAAGTGAAAAGATCCCAACGAAACGTGAAATGTTAAGACTCGTTATGTCAATATATGATCCCCTTGGTTTGATTGGGCATATTACAATGTATGTTAAGATACTTTTACAAGAGGTATGACGATAAAAAATAGACTGGGATGATAAAATTTCTCAGGAGCTCTTTTCTAAATGGTCCAAATGGATCAATATTTTACCCGATATTGCTAAAATTAAAATTTCTCGCTGTTACTTAAAATCTTTTCAAAATTATAACAACACTGAAATGCAATTACACACGTTTGTAGATGCAAGCAAAGATGGCTATGCAACGGTTTGCTACTTCAGACTAAAGAAAGATGAAAGCATAATATGCTCTATTGTGGGAGCAAAAACTAGAGTAGCTCCTATGAAGATGACTTCTGTTCCTCGGTTGGAACTTATGGCTGCCCTTATCGGATCCCGTTTTGCCAAATACGTAACGGAAAATCACACCATTACAATTTAAAAAAAATTTTATTGGACTGACTCGAAAACGGTATTAAGCTGGATAAATTCAGACCATCGTAAATACAATCAATTTGTGGCCCTCCGAATTACAGAGATTCTTGAACTATCATCTCCAAATGATTGGAAATGGATTCCCAGCAAGCAGAATGTTGCAGATGATGCTACAAAATGGTGTAAGATCCCTCAAATTTCAAACTCCTCTAGATGGTTTCAAGGCCCAGAATTTTTGAGTCAGTCTGAAAATAAATGGCCACAATCGAACACTCCACTAGAGCCTACAAAAGAAGAGTGTGTTAAGCACTTACTAAAAATTACAAAATCAGTGTATTAAGGTTTTCAAAATGGAAACGTTTGTTACGAACTGCAGCTTATGTTTTAAGATTCATATTTAATTGCCGCAATACTTTCAAGCAATGCAAAGACTTCACTCAAGAGGAATTACTAAAGGCTGAAAAGATTTTATATATGCAAGCCCAAAGCTAAAGATATTATAACGAAATTATTTTACTAAAATCGAATATCTCAGTACCAAAATCAAGCGATATTTTTAATAGAAATCCATATCTCGATGATGGGCTCCTACGAGTACAGGGCAGAATTGATAATGCTGAAATCTCGTTTGAACAAAAACCTCCAATTATTCTGCCTCAAAAACATAACATCGCAAAGCTGATTTTACTAAATTTTCATGAAAAATTTTATCATATTAATCAAGAAACTGCAATCAATGAAATAATACAAAAATATTCTGTTTCAAGGCTTGGAACAATGTTTAAGTCAGTGATCCGTCACTGCCAAATGTGTAAAATTCAAAAGGCTACACCTCAAAATCCACAAATGGCTATACTTCCCCGTGCTCGAGTAGCGTCATTCGTTGCCCCTTTCAGGAATCGATTTCTTCGGCCCATATTCGTAGCTGTAAACCGGCATCAAGAAAAACAGTAGGGTGTTTATTCACTTGTTTGTCGGTACGGGCAGTGCACAATGAGGTTGCACATTCGTTAACAAGAACATCGTGCATTTTAGCTATTCGAAACTTCATGGCGCGACGGGGTATTCCGCATGAGCTTTATTCCGACAACGGAAAAAATTTCGTCGGGGCTGAAAGAGAACTTCGCGAGGCCTTATCAGAAGTGGGTAAAGATGAATTGTAAAAACGTTCACTACAACGACTACAAAATGGAACTTTAACCCTCCGGCCTCGCCCCACATGGGCGGTGCTTGGGAGCGTCTAGTGCGCTCCCTTAAAACAATTTTATATCAAATAACGCCTTCAAGGTCCACCATCTGATGAACTTTTACGTAGTATTATACTAGAGGTTGAAAACATAATAAACTCGCGGCCTTTCACCTATGTTCCAGTAGATGGCGAATCGGGAGAATCTCTAACTCCGAATCAGTTTTTATTGGGCAGCTCTTTCAGGGTTAAAACCAATATCAGCTTGTAATGATAGCGGTGTTCTACTAAAAAAATCTTGGTTAATTTCACACAATATGCTAATGTATTTGGAAAAAATGGCTAAGTTGAATATCTACCACCGTTAACGTGTAGAACTAAGTGGCATAATCGACAAAAGCCTTTAAGTCAGGGGGAGTTGGTAATCATCGTTGACCCTTCGTCTCCACGTAATGTTTTTGCTACGCGGAAAAGTCTTGGAGGCGAGATTGG